>OX439041.1:22360479-22875479 GCA_949317995.1 Acholoe squamosa
CACTCATCCTCACCAGGGATGGCGACATGAGTGATCACTCACTTTGCTAGATGAGACGCACACCACGTCATAATACACATTCACCACGGATGGCAAGGATTGTGATCAGTCACCTCGCTAGATAAAACGCGTACCTCGTGATAGCACAGGTTCACCACAGAGGGTGAGGATCTTGATCACCCACACTCACCAGGGATGGCGACACGAGTGATCACTCACCTCGCTAGATGAAACACGCACCACGTCATAGCGCAGGTTCACCATGGATGGCGAGAGTGGTGATCACTCAGACTCACCAGTGATGGCGACGCTGGTGATCACTCACCTTGTTAGATGAAAAGCTCATGATCATCGACATTGGTAATCATGCAGCCTCACATCTGCCAGATCAAAGTATGTTTTGCCAGAGAAGGGATTGCCATATGTATCTTCCCTCTAACCACAGACAAGGTGTTCATGTTGATATTTCCCTATGTATTTTTCCTGTAACCAGAGAAAATGGATAGTTGCTTTCATTTTAGAGATACCTCTATCTAAATTCAATTGATATTCTCTCTATATAATCTTGTTTGATTCAACTCTGAAGTATTACATGGAAATCAGTGTGAAACAAAGCACATTTGATACGTATGGGACTTATACTTCATGCCCACACTTCCTAGATAGGCTACATGTTGAACAGTGGTGCTGTCTCAACAACTTTGGCAATGGTGGTGATAAGTTGCCACTGTGAGTGAGAGTGAGTGACAGATGATGCAATCCTCAGAGAGCATTGACTTGGAGTGACACAAATTCACGTATTGAGTGAGACCAATGTTGGCAATGGTGGTGATAAGTCGCCATTTTGAGAGAAGATTAACTAGGAGTGATACACACTCATGCAGTGAGTGAGAGCCATGTGGCAATGCAAGTGAAAGGTTGCCATTCTGACTGAGAGTTGACAGGCAGTGGCACATACTCACGCAGTGAGTTAGATCCATGTTGGCGATGGTGGTGATAAGTCACCATGCTTTGTGAGGGATGACAAGGGGTGGCACATACTCACGCAGCGAGTTATCACTCAGAAAGGAGTCACCATTGATGACCAATCATGGCGACAGATAACGACAATTTGCTGGGTAACTGTGCACACTTTTTACAAAAATCCCTCTCACCAAGGGTCACTTTTTGCCCCAAATCCCTCTTATCAAGGGTAAGGGTTGTCAGAGGCCCAGCGGCACACCCCCTTCAAAAGAAATTTTAGTGTCCCCCCCGGGAATAACTACTACCGTAATCTCCCGCGTATAAGGCGCAGCTCACGTATAAGGCACACCCCCAACTCAGAGAATGCAAGTCCACATATAAGGCACACCTTTAAGAGCAGATTTTTGTTAATTTAGTACTGTTCTATAGTAAAAATACCCCCCTATAAGGCGCACCCCAAACTCAAGGCAATTTTCCTCCCACGTATAAGACCCAGCAGCCTTTTGTTTGGCCTATAAGACGCGCCTTATACGCGGGAGATTACGGTAGACACTGTTGGACACTGCCTGGCCATGCACACTGGACTCAATGTGCATGTATATATACCTATATGCACCTTTTATTGGCTAGTCAGTGAATGTAGGAGGTCGGGGGCCCACTGAGCGCCTGACCAGCTGCTGCAGTAGCAGCAAATCACGACCACACCCCCTACTGGGCAGTCAGTGCAACGCACAGGTTGGGCTAGGGGAAGAGTAGGGGGAAATGGTTTTTGAATTATTAGTACAAAGTACCATGTGTTTGTTGCAGGTGTGTTATGGGGAGACAAAAAAGGGAAAGGCATTGGAGAAAAGGAGAGGCAGGGGATGAAGATTCAGGATTGGCGGTCGAGTCTGAGTGGGAAGTGAGGAAGGAAGGCTGGCAGGGGGTGTAGCGAGGCTAGAAGGAACGGAGGGGGAGGGGACGGGCCCCGGGGGGGGCACTCTCTATGTAATGTATACACATATATGTGTGGCTGGCAAGGGTACTTTTTAAAGGAAAAGTCCCTAGCAAGCCTCCTGTTTCAGCCACAAATGTCCCTAGCAAGCCTCCTGTTTCAGCCACAAATGTCCCTAGCAAGGGTCAACTTTCAGCAAAATACCCGGATTAAGCAGGGAATTTCAAAAATTTCATTGGGATCAGCACAGTTTTCATAAAAATAGCATGAACCAAATTCAATCTTCTTCCCAATCAGTGTAAATTTAAGACATTTTGAAATAAATCTAGGATTATTGAGTCAAATGTGCCCTAGCAAGGGTAGGCTTTCGAAGAAAACCCCCGCAAATGAGTGCCCTAGCAAGGGTAAGTGTTGTTGTGGGTTCAGCCACACACCCGTATCAAAAAAAAATTGAAGTGCCCCCCCCAGGGGATGGGCAGTTGGGTAGAAATAGAGGTGGTTATGTAGAGAAAGAGAGGTGGACGATGGGGGAAGGGCGGGGGGCAGAGGATGGTTAAAGTCCTACTCCCCCTGGTGTGAAGTTTATGCAAAAATGAGATGGTGCCAGCTTGGCTGCTTGCAAGTAAATGGTCTTTTACAGCCCTGCGCTGACACCTGTGGTAGTACAGAGGAACTAATAGTACTTCATTAGATTTGTCTAGGAATGGCTTCAACAAAATGCTATCTAGACATTATTAAACATATAATTTTCACTCACAACCACTGATGCCCTGATATGCTCTACTAGAAATGTGATAGGCCACGTACCAATCTACTTATCACAAATGCCAAAATCAATGAAGCATCAGTAGATACTTCTACTACAGCTGGTCAAATTAAGCAAATCCATGCTTACAGAATATTCTTATTTCAAGTAAACTAGAGGAAATTCACACATTCTCATACATTGTTATGCCTCTATAGTGGATCCAACACAAAGAGGAATGTGTATTTGAAAAGGATGTGACTTTGATTGGTCATCACATAAGGTAGTACTGCAGCACTGAGACACTTTGTTAGGCATGCTGTGCTGAAGGCACAATCGGTGCGTTCGGAGTACGGCCGAGGGATCAATGCTAGTTTATAAGGCCATCCCCTATTGGTCTGTCCCATGTGGGTCAATGTTGATCCTGTAGTGAACTTACTCTGCTCCCAGGTGTAGTAAAGGACTGGTACCTAGCCAGACCTGCCTGGGGTGGAAGGGGGAGGAGGGAACCAGCTGAGGTGGGGTAGTTAGCGTTCGAGGTCACCCCCACCCACAATGCACTGGATCTAATCAGAAAACTGTACCCCGAACGCCTCGACTCTAGCTCTTTGGATTAGTTCATACATTTGACACCAGCTAGCATGACACTTGGACCCTCCTCTGGGCGGGGGTGTAGGGGGTAGCAGTTAGCGGCAATATTGGTGTGTAAGTAGTATAAAAAAAAGCTATACATTTTAGCATATGAGACCTATGATTAACCGTATACATCTCATTACACTTGCTTAGTTGTGTCTCATTACAAACAAGTGCTATAAATTACCCACAGCAAATCGCCAAGGTGTACGTACCGTCAACCTACCTACTTACATATTACAAGTAATTGAAATATAACACTGTCCCTCAGCAGGTCCAAAAACATTGGCAAGAACCATACAAGACACGGGGTCATTTTCAAAATATTAATAAGCTATAGTGTAATTCTCAAATTCTAATCTTATTTTAAAAGCCACCTCCCCCTCCCACCATTTAACAACCTCAAAACTTATGTTCTTTGACTTAATCTGTATGATTGATTTCATTGTCTCTCCGTTGCTTTCATTTTCGTCCATTGGCCATATAGGCTATGCCTTTGGCAGAAATAATTAAGGAGCATTTTTGCCTAAGTCAATGTGCAAGGTGCGCATTGGGGGTTGGGTGGGGAGTGGAGGGGGTAGGTGGAGGGGGATGCGATCAGCCTCATGACGAGTGGCCACTTTGTGCACGTGTGAACACCTGTTATGGCTATGGCCATGGGAGGAGTATGGGGGGTCCACAGGGGGTATTCGCCTAATACATCATGTAGGCTGGTACTTATAGTACTTGATATGTATGTTGACTATTGTGTGAAGGGGAGGCATGTGTTCAGCCAGACAAACGAACATTGAATTCACATACTGTGGCACCCTTCATATCAGAGTTTCTTTATTTGACATCACACTTTTGTAATTACATAACAGGGTTTTCTAACTTGGATATCACAGTTTCTTAGACTGAGGTTTTCTAAAATATTGCCTCGTCAGCCTGATAGTGTGAACCATTCATTTTCCTCTTCTTTTTTCCACTTAAAGAAAATAAAGAAAAAAAAGATCTGCACAATAAAAACAAACAAAAAAACTTTGTATCAATTTTCGTCTGAGATTTTTTTCATGTTTTGTAACTCTCCTACTTTGATAGTACAGTCAATATCAGGGGGTAAACATAGCCTATTGCTTGCCATATTTCGCTTCGATCTTTCAAATTCCAGTTCCCAGCTACACAAGAGCTACGGACTGGTCAGATAGTGACTAGATCCTCCTGACTGTTCTACAAACAAAAAATCTAAGATCTCGGGTGTAAGGGAGTAGTCATTTTTTAACAACAGGGGGGTTGGTGAAAATTTTCCGTCCCCCCTTTTATTCTTTAGTGGCGTACTGGCTTTTTCACTCAAAAGGGGCGAAATCCCCCCCCCCCCCTTAGAGGGGTTAAAGAGTTGTTAAAAAATGACCACTCCCTAAGATGTACCGAGGTACCGTAAAACGGGCCTATTTCGGCCTGTGGGGGCTATTTTGGCCTGCAGAGGCTTTTTTGGCCACCCTAAAAAAAAGTGTTTATATTTCATTTAAATATGAAAAATTAAGAAGTACAGATAAAAATAACTGGATATATAGTTTTGATATCATATATTCATGCATCTAAGATTGCATTTTGATGTTTTTGAGAAAAATCGTCTTTTGAGTGCATATCTGAGCATCTGGCCATTTTGAGGTCACATGACCTCAAGATTTATGAAAAAAATCATCATACCTCAAACTTTATCACAGATAGTCATGAAATGATGAGTAGCAATGACTTATATAGTATAAGTTCCATATGAAGTCATATACTAAGATATGATAATGAAAAAATATACAATATTTGAATTTTGCTGAAAAAATTAGGCATTTACAGAATAAAATGCTCAATTTTAGGTAATACGGGGCTATTTTGGCAGGTAGCCCCTTACAAATATTGTTCACATGATTTCCTTTATAAATGAAGTTAAAAATTCATTTTACCTTGGAATAACTACCGGGTACCTTAATCAATTTCTCCAGCTAATTTCACATAAGAAATGAGATGTTTGGTGAAGATTTGTGAATGAAAAAGTGAAATAAGGGAGTGATAATTTTTTAACAACCGGGGGGGGGGCTGGTGGGTTTGCATGCGGGCACGCGGAAAAAATTCCGACAGCCCTCTTGAGGGGGTAAAATTTTGTTGACCCCCATAAGGGATGAAAATCTTGTGCTAATGTGCCCTTTTAACCTATAATAACGCGTGGGGTTTTTCACTGAAAACAGGTGGATTTTTTTAACCCCCCCATCAGAGGGGTTGAAAAAATTCTGACACCCCTGGTCAAGGGGTTGAAAAATTTCTGACCCCCCTCAAACCCACCAGCCCCCCTGTTGTTAAAAAATGATCACTCCCTAAGAGGTGACTAAAACATGATGGCCTTAAATATGGTTCAATTTTGTGGTAGGAATTGTCAAATATACCTCATATTGGTGAATTCTGTGCATATCTCACCTCAAAATATGCCGATGGAACAAAGCATGACATAGCCCCATGGGAAGCACAAAATCACCTTTGAATGATCTTAAGCATGCTTCAGTATTTCTATAATGTAATTTTTCTGACCAATAGGCCATAATCAAAAAAATTGTGCATGTGCCGTACGGTCAAATATGGCTACCGAGGCGGCCAAAATAGCCCCTACATAGGGGGCTATTTTGGCCAGGCCTTCTTTTACAAAAAAATAGCACAATTTGAATGATTTTAAATACAATTTCAGTCGTAGTGCAAACATTTAGATTAGTTCTTTTGGTAAAAATCACAATATATTGCAAATACTGATAAGTTGGAGCAAATATCCAATGAAAACCAAAAAAAAGAACTGGCCAAAAAAGCCCCGTTTTACGGTAGGCTACTGAGTAGTGTCTAGATTATGAGCTTTTGGACCATCCATAAATTATGTCATGCAGCTTGAGCAGGGGTGTGAAATCCCAAAACCCATTTCCTCTGAAGCACATTACACCATCTTGTTGGTTAATGTTTTTAGAAGGATAATAGTGTAAAAAATGATCTTAATGTTATTTGGGCAGAATATGTCACCCTGTGAAGTACAGGGATGTTTGGGATTACTATTGGGATGCTAACATTTTTTTCCATCTGAAATGATATCCGCAGAAATTTTAAGTTAGGGAGCATTCATTATTTATGGCAGGGGTGGGGGTGAGCAAATTGAGGGGGGTGGGCCATTTTTTTTCAGGGTATTCTTAGGGGGGGCAAGTATTTTCAGGATATTCTTAGAGGGGGGGCCATAAGTATTATCATATAGACTCCTTTTGAAAAACTGAAGATAAGGCCACACCAAAAAAACTAGTTGGTCTACGGATTTTGGTTTTGAAAAAATGGTGCGAGCGAGCAAATTTCTTTTTTTTTTTTTTTTTAAAGAATATTTTGGTGTCCAATGGATTCCTTGGTGGGAAAGTGAGGCGAGCGAGTTTTTGTTTTTTTAAATTTTGCCAAACATCACAAAGAGAAAACTTGTAGAAACTGAAGCAAGCGAAATCCATAGACAAGAATTTTTTCAAAGAAAAAAAAAAATTTGTATTTCCGAAAATATGGAGAGGGCGATCCGTAGACCAACTTAATATTTTGGTGTGGCCTAATCAAATTAATCCAGTTCAGTCAAATTTAATTGGATGAAACTATCTTCAGACATCTTTTTCATTTAATCAACACCAATATGTGCTTTTCTTGTCGATGAGTACTAGTACATGCAGCTACAGCTGATTTTTAACCTATCTTATCTAGAAGTAGCATATTCTATAAGAGATGATAAGTAGTATCTGCCTATACATGGGTAAAAAGTGACGCTGTGACGCAGGGGTTTTAAAAATTTACAGTACATTGGCATATACATAAAAAGTGATGGAGTGACGCACCATCCTCCCTAAAAAGTGACAGTGTGACGTCCTAAAAATTTTGAGCACCCATGTACTGTAAATCCCCGGTCATAAGCCGGATTTTTTTTTCTATTTTGGGCCCAAACCGGCTTCTAAATCTTTCCCAAAGTCCCCCCGGCTTATGACCGGGTTTTTTTTTTTTTACTATAGAATAAAGAGAAAATGGTAAAAATTTGACCCAAAAACCGGCTTTTATTTTTTTCCTGAACTCACCCCCCGGCTTATGACCGGGGCCGGCTTGTGACCGGGGATTTACGGTATAAGCAGTAGTATGCACCATATTCTAAAGAATCTATGAGTCTATCTTATTAGCAACAAGATTTGTCATGCTAGCAATCTTTCATGTTCCCAGCAGAATAACTGCATAAATCCACTTAAATCTTCAAATTGTGCTGTAAAGGTTCATGTGAAAAAAAAAAGTTACTGTAACCTCCTGCGTATAAAGCATGTCTTGCGTTTAAGACACACCCTGAGTTCAGGGAAATCCTATAAGGCACATGAGATGGAGGCTGATTTTTTAAGGTTTAGTACTGTTCTACAGTAAAAATCTCCCACCTATAAGATGCCCCCAGACTTTGGAGGAGGGGCTCTAATTCATGTATAAGATGCACCTAACACACAGGAGTTTAAGGTAATGCTTACAATCATCCCTTAGGCCTACAAGCAAGCAGCCTAATATCTAAGGTGTGTATCTGAGTTGAGACCAATTCTATCAGCTATCTCTTGGGTGTATTAACCCTTTAAGGGCAGAAGACACATGAGTTATCTGGCCATGGGGGCAGATGAAGGGCCTACAGAATTCATTCTAATAAACCCACCTGCTCTAATTAGCACACACCCTTGCCTTTTGAGCCGTAAGCACACACCTCTAGTGTCAAATCATGCAAATGAGAGGGTAAAAGTAAAAATTTTTAGAGCAAAAACAATGGTTTTTTGACTGTAGACTTATTAGAAAAATTGGGCGTTGTGCATTGAAGCACAGAAGGCTCAGGATAGGTAGCGTAAAACCCTCTATCAACCCTGTAGGGTTACAGGAATCAGCACTTGCAAAATATTGACTAATTACTTACAAATAGAGACTTATCTATACATGTACTGACACCAGTCTGGCATAATCTTATCTTACTGAACACCTTGGAACGCTGGCCCCCTGGTGTGCCGGCCCGTGGTGTGCTGGCCCCTGGACAACTGGCCCCCGGACACTTGGCCCCTGGACACCTAGCCCCGGACACCTGGCCCCCTGGAGACCTGGCTCCCTGGACACCTAGCCCTCTCATTCCCATATCTCCCTCCCTCATAAATCTATTCACTTGAGCAAGTCAAATGTCAATTCACCTGGAGTTAATGACTTTTCTCTCTTTATTTTTTTTATATGATTGAACAAAACACTGAAAACCTAGAAGTTCTGAAACTAGTCAGCGGTGACCACTTTAGGTCCTCAAGTTGACGATACCTAAAACTACAGCTTTAGGTAGTCAAAATGACGACTTTAGGTCGTCATCCTGACGACCTGAGTCATCAATATGACGACTCTGTACTGTCAGTATCGTCGTCCTGATGACTCAGGTCATCAGGATGACGACCTAAAGTCGTCATTTTGACTACCTAAAGCTGTAGTTTTAGGTATCGTCAACTTGAGGACCTAAAGTGGTCACTGCTGACTAGTTTCAGAACTTCTAGGTTTTCAGTGAAGCGTCTCACATTAAGACGCTTTTGTTTAATCTATGTAAGAATAAAGAGAGAGAAGTCGGACTGGGACCTAAGCCTATGGGGAAGTGGATTGGAGAATCATTAAAAATCGATCTACTTTTTATTTGAAAATAATCATGGTAAATAGATGAGTGCATGTTTAGTTTTTTTCTTACATGAATATACAAACAAATATATGAACTAATCGTTTATAACAATTTAATTAATGTATAACTTCTTTTTCCTATAGAAAGTGTAAAATGAAAAAGTAACTTTTGTTCATTTTTAATCGCTACTGGGGTACCAGTAGTTTGTAATGTAGACAACAGAGAATGACATACAGAGCTCATAACACCAGGTGGCAGCACACACTATGGCAGGATTATTGATTATAATGCTGCATGGATTCTCTTGATTAAAAGGTCAATAGTGTAATTAACAACACTCTCAGTGAGTGGGCTGTACACATATTTCCAAACACTTTTATAGTGAGCAGAATGACATGTTTCATTCAGCAGTTTAAGGGTATTTAGAGTGCCATGGGTTAGACTACACCTCTTCTTTAGTCAAAGAAAAAACATTTTGGGTGTTGGGTCTATGTTGAAATTATGTATACCTTGGTAAGATCTTCCCTATAAGTTCTTCCCTTACATCCTGGGGTGCGCCTCCTATGGGAAATACACCCCAGTAGTAAGGGGTGCGCCTTATACGCAGGTTTTTCAAAATACCAATTCAGGGAAGATGGGTGCCCCTTCTACGTGAAATAGCCTTCCCTGAGTTGGGGATGCCCCTTCTACGCAGGCTGCGCCTTATATGCGAGAGATTACGATAGCTTATCTAAATTCACAATACTTAGAGGGCAGCACTTGGCACATCCGATCGACAGTTTATTCTAGCCTATGGCAGCCATATTCGAAAGCATGGAAATCCCTGTTTTTTTGCTGACCCCAACTGCACCATATGTCTACAGGATGGAGATTGTGACAGGTCTGGGATGTTCAAAGATGGCAGGTAATTTACATATTAGGTCAAGAGGTATTTCAGTTGATGTTCATTACAAAGAAATCCCTACACAGATTCATTGCCTAAACAGAGCGTTTTCCATATTTAGGGTTCATTCAATCCACAGGTGGAAAACTAGTCTCAACCACATACTCAGTGTAGTCCTCTCTAGTAGTATAGACAGGGTCTGACAGTCAGCAAAGTTCCCGGTCTCCCCTGTGTTCACACAACCCACTCAATCCACATGGCTACTTTGAATATGCATTATTCCTAAGTATCCAACATCTGACCATAGCACCCTTACACTGAGCTAGGTGACAGGGCACACCTAATGATTAGTTCTGTATAGGGAGTGAGTAGTGAGTAATAGATGTTTAACGCCATTTCGACAACTAAGGTCATATTCATGGCAAGAACTACATTACACAATTCGTAGAGGAATGTGTCAGTGCCCACGCATTTGTGCACCACACACATCCTGAGGGGATAGCAAAGAGAAGATATAGACCCTTTTAAGTGGGCTAGGGAAGCCCGGGTTCTGTATAGGCCACTTCAGGCAAACAATCCAATTAACTACATTGCCCTGTGGGTATGTGTTGGGTAAGGGGACAATATCTCACCCTCTTGCATTTCATATACATATGATAAATAGGCTCATAAGGCCTATCTTTTTAGGCTCAATCATATAACTTCCTCATTTTCAGAATAAAGTTAGAAAATGTATTAGTATCAGCTTTGTGTAGCTCTTACAGTGTCTTATTTTGGATATGTTAAATGCTTATGGAATTTCTACTCGTGGTGTAGCTACCTGACCTTACATATAGGGAATGACTGCCTACAGCTTACCAGGCACTGCCATGCTAACTACAATTTACACTCAAGAGTAAAAGTCAGCACTGGAGCAATTATAGGACAACTAATGACTCAGTCCTACAGACTTCAGCTATGTGTACAGTGTGTTTGGATACCTAGAAATAATGCATATTCAAAGTAGCCATGAGGATTGGGTGGGTTGTGTAAACACAAGGGAGACCGGGGACTTTGCTGACTTGTCACACCCTGTCTATACTACTAGAGGGGACTACACTGAGAATGTGGTTGAGATTAGTTTTCCGCCCATGATTCAATCCATCTGTGAGACCCACTGTTGCCCAGATGGTCACTGAGTATGTGAATTAACATTATCAACAAACCCGGCAGCATCGTGGTGAACCCTGTGCTAAAATAGACAAGCCAGTAGGAGAGTTCCATGCTTGCAGCCAATCAGTGACGATGCCGGGTAGGGGTTGACAATCTGTAGATAGCCCTCAGTAACAATCTATATAATTACATGTACCACACAATATGCACTGCATCAGGCATGGTTTTGGCATTTATATTAGATAAAAGAATATTCATGGATAATCGTCACCAATGAATGCTCCCTTAGACCCCCCCCCCTCTACAAATGATAATTTATTTTCTCAGTGGATTTACATAGATCTCAAGAATAGTCCTTCTGAGCATCAAAAACGTGGATTTCTGCATTTCCGCGGAGATTTCACACCCCTGTTCAGAGAAGGTTGGGGGGGGGGGTCCTTGATCGCTATACATTTCTAATGTAAAAGCATGAAGAAGGATAGGGGATGTGGCAAAATTGTAAAAAATTTGTCAAACATTGGTGATATTGTCAATGGACTATTCTGGGTATTATCATTATTTTACACCTTTATTAATTTCTTCGCCATACAGGCACAAGTTCTGTTCACAAGCCTACTACCTACCCCTACCTATTTACTCAATAGTAGGCGGGGATTGCACAATATCAAACCCCGCCTCCTCCAATGGGATCCAGTGAGCTGCTCTTGCACCATCCCAACACGGATGTTACAACAGCCAAACTGATTACTCTGACTACGGCCCCACTGGAGGTATTGTGACATACCAGTAGATACTATTTTGGGATCAGGGCATATTTCACAATCGCCCTCATCCCTCATTGGTTCACCTGTTGAGCTGCTCTCTGCCTGGTATTGCAACGTACAATGTTGCACCAGACAGAGAGCAGATTTCATCATACCGCAAGCTGCTCAGCTGGGTATATATGACCAATAATCATAAATCGTCCAGAAGTGGGCTGGCAGGGGGGTCCCAAAAATATTCTGGACCAGCCTAAAAAGTTTTAGGGTACATATAGTATAGATGTTGGGGCTTAGGCTCCATATATGTGGGTAGGTTAAATATCATCTCCAGATCAAGGGCAGAGCAGCGAGTACCTCAATATCGTGTGGCACCAGTCAGAAACCCTGCCCTGTTGTAGTATATGCATATTTAACATGTAACATATCAACCATACCTTAATAATTCCTTATGATATATAAAATAAACATATTTCAGCATGCTATGAATGAATTTAGAAGCATATTCAATGTTCTTTTCTTAATTATCGAGAAAAAAATGAAAAAAATAAAACTAATCACAAATGAGTAACCTCCCCTATTCCTGCTTTATATGCTAGCTAATATGCTTCTCTACATCCAGGTATAAGGATATTAGCTTAGGGTTTATAGTATTCCTGCTATAGCACCTCCAGTAGGTTCTACGACGGGTGCCACGATCTCTCATAAACTGAGCGCTAAACCCTTATTTGTTGTATTTTCCTTCCCACCTCTTTTGTTATAGAAACAGGTGAACTGCTTACAACCTATCCCAACATGTTCCTGAACATTCTTTAAGTCTTCTTTTCACTTATTAGAGTCAAGTTAGAACCATAAGATATGGGAAATGCACTGTTTTCAAGGGGGTTTTGGAGGAAATTGAGCTATCGAGAGCAAAAACTTGCAAAAAAACATGAATTTTTACAGACCTTTTCATATGAATCTGGGTGTTGGGTGTAGAAAGATGAATCACCCTCACTGTGATTTGCAGTATGAAAATACAGCCTGGGAGTTGACATAGAGGGTCTACGACGGGTGCCACGGCAGTCATACATACAGCTGCACAGGGTCTATGACGGGTGCCACGCGTTTCTCTCTCGATTGTTAATGTGCCTTTCACCCTTCTATACTTGAGGGACTATGTTTTGGTGTACTCTACTGCTAATTCAGGCTACATATGGATCCAAATTCATTCATTATCCATAGTAAATGTATAACAGAAACAAGTTTTAACGAAACTGGAAAGAATGCTTTTATTGACTCCCCTTTCCCCACCATATGACTTAATCTAAATATATAATGACTTAAGCCATCTAAGTTATGACTTAATCCAGCTAACACTCTCTATCCCCCCACCCAACCCATAGAACAATATTCATATTACGAGGATGCGCTTACTTGAGGATTTGAGAATGTTGATATGTCTGAATGGTAAGGATTGTTTTATGATTCGTTGAGACACTAATCTTTAAGAAATTTTTAGATAGGTACAGCAATCAGAGATGTCAGTTGGATATGGGCTCAACCTCTGACATTTTTGGGTCTTAGCAAAGTACCCATTTCTCTCAATTTATTATACTAAAATCACCCATCTCATCTTCAATTCAACCTGTTCCCCTCATTAAAAACCTTTAAAACCATCTCTACATTGGATGGTGATAGAAAAACAATTAAAAGACTATTTGAATTTCAGCCAATTAGAAGCCAGCTTAGATTCATGTCCTCTGAAATGATATTTCAGAGATCCTCTGATCTCTGAAAAGTGGTTTGTATAGAAAAGGCTAGAGGGCAGCACAAGGCATGCTTAATTTCACCTGCTCAAGCCTGAACTCTGCTCAGCCTTATGCTCCATGGAAGTAGAAAGGGCATGTGGTAAGGGTATCTATGATTAATGTAATTCCCTCTATCTATATTATGACCACAAGATGGAAGAAGCCTCTGAGATTTCTGACTTTTGGAAAAGTTTGATCATCTGAAAATAGATGGACCTCTGAAGGTCTGACATCTCTGAGCAATGCTGTAGTGAATTCTTTATTAATTCGATAGGTAACATTTTTTGATATTAATATAATGTATTTATTATAGATATAAATATTAGTCCATATATGTCAGTAATAACTCACTATATATCAGCAATTAATCAATACATGTCAGTATTTACTCAGAATTCATCAGCAATTAGTCAATATATGTCAGTATTTTAATGAATAAATGATAGTAATAACTCACTAGCAATTAGTCAATATATGTTACCAATTGATCACTATTTGTCAGCAATTAGTCAATATATGTTGGTACTTAGTCACTATATAACAGCAATTAGTCAATATACGTCAGTAATTACTCACTTTGTCAGCAATTAGTCAATATATAGTCAATTGCTGACAAAATGTGAGTAAATACTGATATATATTGACTAATTGCTGACAAATTGTGAGTAATTACTAATATATAATTTTTGATTGCTGACAAATAGTGAGCAATTACTAACATATAGACTAATTGCTGATAAATAGTGAGCAATTACTAACATATATTGACTAAATGCTGATAAAATGTAAGTAACTACTACCATGTATTGACTAATTGCTGACAAATAGTGAATAATTACCAACATATATTAACTAACTGCTGACAAATAGTCCATAGATACTGACATATCTTGACAAATACCAGTCAAGGCAGGATGCACAATTGAATCAATGGCTATTTCTCTGTTATTTGCTGACAGATTGTGAGTAAATACTGACATGCATTGATAATTGCTGATATAGAGTGACTAAGTACTGATGTACATTGACTAATTGCTTTCAAAATGTGAGTAAATACTGATATATATTGACTAATTGCTGACAAATTGTGAGTAATTACTAACATATAGACTAATTGCTAAAAATTGTGAGTAATTACTAACATATATTGACTAAATGCTGATAAAATGTAAGTAACTACTACCATGTATTGACTAATTGCTGACAAATAGTGAATAATCACTAATATATATTAACTAATTGCTGATATCTGACAAATTGTGAGTAATTACTGACATATGTGGACTAAGTATTGTTATATAATGACTACGAACTGACATATATTGACTGAGTGCTGACAAATAGTGAGTAAATACTGACGTATATTGACTAATTGCTGACAAATAGTGAGTAATTACTAATATGTATTGAATGTATATGTAATATGTATGTCACTAACATCCATCTGATAACTTTTGAAGATCAAAATTCACCATATATGGCCTGGATCCCTGTGTTTCCAAAAACCAAGATGGCCAACACACATGGAAAACAATAGAATTGGGTAGTTGAGGTTTCCCAATGGTCACTAACATCAATCTGATAACTTTTGAAGATCAAAATTCACCATATATGGCCTGGATCCCTGTGTTACTTATAATGACTAAGTACTGACTTATATTGACTAATTGCTAACAAATGGTGATTAATTACTAACATATATTGATTAACCGCTGACAAATAGTGAGTAATTACTATCATACCATAGCACTAATACTAACCTGTTATAGCCTTAAACTCAATAGATGTACCGTAAAAACACAGATTAAAACACAAATTAAAACACAGAATGGCATCAACATTTTCAATCAAACACCAGTGGGGTGTTTCAGAAGCCAGACATAATAATGAACATTAAATATTTGTTTCTAAAACTGTTAGATTCTAAACTTACAACTCCAACCATTATCATCTCTCGCCAGTCATATAGTTATAGACACAGTAAGATAATGGTAATGCTTTAGAAACACATGCAGTTATAAGCCTACAATCACTATTAAAACTACTATCATATCTCCTTATGACCGGTTGTAAACATTACCTACTTCTGAAACACCCCACAGAGAATGGAGAAATGGAAAGACATCCATTCAGCAATGACACACATCTATATATATGGGAAAGTACCAAGATACTGGATAATTATGCTAATTATGCAAATAATATGCGCGGATATGGAATGTTTGGTATCAATCTGGGGTGTTTCGTCCCCCTAATGGACATGCCCCCCTAAAAAATCGGTTTCGAAAAAGAATAAGCGAAATAATTTTTTTGACTAGGTGCCTTTTCGGCCCAGCTAGTCCACCTGTGGCCTTACCATGGTGTGGATGCACACTACCTTCTTCCAAAAGATACCTGTTTTGCACTCAACTGGCGAAAAAAAGGCTATGTTTAAGGCAGGAAGAGGTCAAAAAAGGGTTTTTTGAGGGGGGGCATACATGCCAGTGCAGGACTGGCAAGAGGGGGTGCAGGGGGTAGTCAAAAACCTCATATAGGACTTTTCCCATAGTGTGACCTATGATTTAAGGGTATTTCGAGCTGGCGATCATTTCATGTTTATTTTCACCTATGGTCAAGCATAAGAAAGTTCCAAAATGCAGCCATGAAGGGAATTTGACGATATTTTAAGGCAACTTAACCACCTTAGCGGTCCCATATACCTATAAGATGATGTTCAGGAGTTCATAGCGGCAAGCACGGTCCTGTTTAAGGTCAAGGGCTGGATTGATGCATGTTGGATGAACAGTGTACAAACTATCATTACACAGTTCTAGGCGAGTTCTGAGTGGGGAGAGTGGGCTGGATTGATGCATGTTGAGTGGACAGTGTATAGGCTATCATTACGCAGCTCTAGGCGAGTTCTGAGTGGGGAGGGCGGGTTGAATTGATGCATGTTGAATGGACAGTGTACAGGCTATCATTACATAGCTCTAGGCGAGTTCTGAGTGGTGTAACAAAATGGGCCCAATTATACCATCATTAATTAAGCCCCATCTTAAATTAGACCCCCTTAACTTTTGTGCTTACCAATTATCTATTTTGCTTATTAATTATCTATCCCACATATACTCACATCTGATATCATATATAATTATTGCCTACACTATTATCACCTACTATAATTATACCCTAATTGCATCATCATTATTGTAGCCATTATTATGATTAGGATTAAGTTTGATATCACATAGTTATATGTAGACCTACTATGCTATTGGAGCCCAGTGTAAGTCTAGTGTATATGCAAATCCACATACACGTATCCATGGAGGTGCTGGCTAGGGGTTGGCTACAACCATCCAAGTGTGACCACAACCCACGGGAGGAGAGAGACATATACAGACCCCCATCTAAGAGTGGGTGGAGAGTTGCTTGGCTGGTGACAGAGGAAGGTTGTATTGGCACCTACCCTGTCGTTCTCTCTCTCTTTCTCTGGGCTGGAGGTTGATCTCTGTTTTAGGGATCCACACACAAACCCTGGAAGCCAGCCCTCCTCTATCTAGAGGACTGAATAAATATAACATCAACTCAGCCAACAGCTTGTCTTCATTAACACAGGCAATAAGCCTTTGTTACATTAGGTGGCAAATAAGACTTTGTTACATTGGTGCCGTGACCAGGATCATCAAGAGTGGCTGATTAAATAGAAGAGGCTCTCCAGGCTTTCACTGTCTTCAACTTCATAGTTCAGCAACTTCATAGTTCTGAACATCTGGACTTCAAGTTTCTCCAAAAGGCTTTCACCTAAAGGACTCTGTGAGTAATCTCTTTATACCACCTTTATGGGCATTGCAGTTGGGGTCCCTCAGAGCGAATCACAAGGTTTATTTTATTGCAAGGTTCTCTCAAGTTATGCCTTCCTTTTCACATGAATCCATTGAGGCATGGTTCCTATATACAGAGAGGTTATATGTTATTTAGTTAGATTCTTCACTTTGCTACTGTTATACTATAGTATGACTATATACATGTATAGGCTATATATACAGTACAGTGGGTAATAACCTAAAAGGGGCACAAACATACAAGTGTCCACTCACCTCATTTCACTGTGTGGGTTTATGGTACCCTTACCCCATTATACCGACATAAAGGTTTCCCCGTCCCCTCTATTCTATCCTACTTTAAGGTCCCTATATGAGACACTATTTATACTCTCTATACTATTAGTCCTGGTATCGATATAGATCACTGTAGTTTGTACTGTTCTATTTCTCAGAGGGCAGGAAAGTCATATGTGTCACTATCCATGCAGGTAGCCTGAGGCAGCTATCTAGACATATAGAGTTAGATCCTATACATATGTACATGGATAGAGAATCAGATCCTTCACATGTATGTGGACATATATAGAGGTGGATCCCATACATGTATTTTGACAGTGAGAACTAGATCAGATAAGTGTATCTAGACATTTAGAGGCAGATACTCTACAGGTATATATTGCTGTATCTTTGAATAAAGAGCTCTCTGCTCCATTATTGATATTTGGTACTGGTCATAAATTGCAAAATGGCAGACCAACCGGTGTTGACTGCCAATTTTACAGAGTTGAGAAAAGATCTTATGCTCCAATCCCTGATGGGTCAGATCCGTCAGTTCTCGGGTGATGGTGGTAAGGCCTTTAAAAATTGGGTTAAAGACATGAAAAGAGTCAGGGTGACTCTGGGCCCGGATGAGGGGCGCACTCGGGTTCTAGCTTTGGGGACCCTTAGGGGGTCCGCTTCAGAATATCTTGCGTGGGAGATCCAACTGGCTCCAAATATGACATGGGCTAATATTCTAGACCGCATGTCTGACCGTTTCAGCGATCTTGCTGATGCTCAATATGCTATGCAGACATTAAAACGGCTTAAGCAGAAGGAGGGGGAGACTATTCAGGCATTTGATGAAAGGATAAGGGAGTTGGCGGATGAAGCATATGCCGCCGCGGATATTGCCAACCCCATCGTCCAACGACAGTTGGTCGATGTGTTTATTGACGGGGTAAGAGACAATGGTCTTGCGTGAAAATTAATCAGAAATCGACCTGCTACCCTGCAGCAGGCTGTTACCTTTGGCACTACGGAGCAGGTAACTACTCGGCAGTACCAGCTCCGTAGGAAAGAGGAACCCATGGAAATCGATGCTGCCTCTGGCGGACCAGAGGCTGCATCCAAAGAAATGGCGTCCTCTATAGTAGACATGATACGCGAGGAAATCAGAGATGTATTAAGTCTCAATCGGCAAACCAAAACGGCAAACCAAAACGATCGTCCAAGTGGGATAAGCTATCCTACAAAGGAACTAAAATGGACGCCTGATGGCTGTCCAATTTGTGCTTATTGTGACATCATTGGTCACAAACGTGTCCAATGCAGAAAATTGAAATATGTGCTTGCAAAAAGGGCTGAAGATGCAAAGGGAAACGGCCAGTAACTGGACTTTACTGGGAGGTAAGCCCAGTTCAGACCGAAAACTCCCGGCCCAGCCCCATGTGTTCCGTCAAAATAGGGAAGGTAAATATTGAATCTCTCCTAGATACAGGGGCAGATACCTCCATTATATTTTCTAAACAATTCCAAGAAATAGAGAGATCAGAAATTTGAGCTTGCAATCGGAACGCTAAAATCAAAATTTCAGGGGTTTCAGGCCAATCATTAAAAATTATGGGAAGGGCTAACATCCGCTTGAAATTGAATGGGAAATCTTTTATTCACGAATTCTACATCCTAGATGGTGTATCCAAACCACTCATACTGGGGAGTGACTTCCTTCAAAAACATAAGGGTACAATAGATTTTGAAAGCTACACTCTAGATCTGGGTGGGGTTGTAGTTGTACTGAGACAAAAAGGGGGTGACTACCCAAAACGCTCTCTTGCAAGGGTAGCATGTGCTACCAGAATTCCTCCATACTCTGCCAGGATGGTAGGGGTAGTTTTAGATGACAAGATAGATGGGGATGTAACTATTTTTCCCCTGACTGGGTCTCCCTGTCTGAGGGACCAACCCGGTCTGAGTGTACCCAGTGGAGTGGCAACTATAAGCACAGATTGCCCTACGCCAGTGGCCGTGGTCAATGAGACCGGCCGTGGGTTTATGTTCAGCAAAGGTAGCCCTTTAGTGGTGGTGGAATCCACCCCAATATTGGAACTGCATGAGCTGGACTTAGAACTCGAGACTGATCAGACAGATTATTCTACTAATCAATATCCCATCCCCCCTGCATATTCCTCCAGGTTACAGAACTTCTTGGGAGGGTATAGCGAGCTGTTTGCTGAAACAGACCACGAGCTAGGTAAGTCTAGCGAGATCATGATGAGAATCAATACAGGTGAGCATCCACCAATCAGGCAGAGGCCATATCGTAATCCCCTCTCACAAAGAGTGATTATAGACGAGCAAATAGATAACATGCTGGCGGCCGGTATCATCACACCGTCCGATAGCCCATGGGCTAGTCCGGTGGTGTTACGTCCAAATAAGGATGGTACTACGCGGTTCTGTATTGATTACAGGAAATTGAATACAGCAACGGTCAAGAACTCGTATCCCTTGCCCAATATCGATGATATATTTGCTCACCTGGGTGAGGCAAGATTTTTCTCTAGCCTGGATTTGAAATCAGGCTATTGGCAGATTGAAGTAGCTGAGGAGGACCATGCCAAGACGG
The DNA here is from genome assembly GCA_949317995.1 of Acholoe squamosa. Taxonomy (NCBI): domain Eukaryota; kingdom Metazoa; phylum Annelida; class Polychaeta; order Phyllodocida; family Polynoidae; genus Acholoe; species Acholoe squamosa. The sequence continues at coordinate 22,380,717 of OX439041.1, forward strand.
CTTTCACTGTTGCTCATAGGGGATTATATCAGTTTAATGTAATGCCATTCGGTCTTCAGGGTGCCCCAGGTACTTTTCAAGACCTAATGAATCGTGTCCTCTCTGGTGCGCTGAATAGATACGCCATCCCATATCTGGATGATATTATAGTCTATTCGAAGACATTTGAGGAGCATCTGGAACACATAGCAGATGTGTTCCAACGGCTTCAGAAAGCAGGCTTAAAACTGAAGCGCAGCAAATGTGATTTTCTCAAGCCTAAGTTATGCTACTTAGGCCACATCATTTCGGAAAGGGGAATAGAGCCTAACCCCGAGAAGGTTAGGGCGGTCGACGAGATGCAACCCCCTTCATGTGTCAAAGATGTACGGGCTTTTATAGGTATGGTGGGATTCTATAGGAAATTCATTCCAAATTTCGCAGAAATCGCACGCCCTTTGACACAACTGACGAGAAAGAATGCTAGGTTCCACTGGGGTCCCGAACCTCAAGGTGCATTTGAGTTCCTAAAGGATCAATTGCACAAAGCACCAATTCTGGCGTATGCTGATGTTAGGCGACCCTACAAATTGTACACAGATGCAAGTGACACTGCCATTGGTGGAATACTCACCCAAGAATTTGATGAGGGTGAGAGAGTCATACAGTACATCTCGACGCAATTAAATGAAGGACAGAGGAAATGGCCGGTGATAGAAAGGGAAGCCTATGCCATCATCAATTGTCTGGTGAAATTGTGTCATTTCGTTTTCGGGGCAGACCTGACTGTCTACACGGATCACAAACCATTGCGATCCTTGTTTACAGCAGAGATGCAAAACACACGTGTACAGAGATGGGCCATACTAATAAGTGAGTATGGGTGCAACATCGAGCATATCCCAGGACACCGAAATACTGGAGCTGACTTAATGTCACGTCTTCCAGGCACTGGTGAGAAGCCAGTTGAAGCTAATGTGATAAACACAGACCACCAGCGCGAGAATGTGTCAGATTCTGATAGTGATGATGAAGATGAGGGTCAACAAGATCGACCAAATGTTGTTGAGTTTCTGAGACTGGAGGGTGTTAAAGAAGCTCAAGCCAAAGACCCTGCCTGGTCCAAGATAATAGAGAGACTGAAGATGAACAAAAAGTCAAAAGACGATAATGACTTTGTCCTCGAAGAAGGACTACTTTATCATATCTCTACAGCTGTCAGGCTCGATAACCAACCACGCCTCCAGCTTGTGATCCCCTCTGAGGTAGTGCCTGTGGTATTAAAATCAAGCCACGATGAGGCAGGACATCTGGGTATAGACAAAACCTATGACAAAGTGCGGGTCAGATTCTTCTGGCCTCGCATGTACCGAGATGTGGTCAACCACGTCCAGAACTGTGAACCCTGCACCCTCAGGCGCATGAAGAAGCATATAGTTCCAATGCAGGACATGCCCATGCCAAAATACCCATTTGAGATAGTTGGTATAGACACCTGTGGGCCATATAATGACACGGCAAATGGTAATCGGTATATTGTCACCGTGGTGGACCATTTCAGTGGATGGCCCGAGGCATATCCCACTCCTGATAAGAGTGCGGAGACTGTGGCTAAAGTTTTGCTCACTGAATTCTTGCCACGACACACCTGTCCAAGACTGATGGTCAGTGAGGGGGCACTGAGTTTTGTAACGTGGTGGTTAATAGCCTCGCCCGAGAATTAAATGTTTTACGAGTGCGGACGGCACCGTATCATGCTCAATCAAACGGAAAGGCAGAACGGTTCCACAGAGTGTTAAACGACATACTGGCAAAGACCTCGGAAGCTTCTAGAGCAGATTGGGATCAGTGCATTCCAGCGGCACTTATGGCATATTGGACCAGCGTGAATGAATCAACTCATCACACGCCTTTCTTTCTTATTCACGGGAGGGATCCAGTGCTGCCACTGGACACCTTACTGGAACCTAAGCTGAAATACTATGGGGAAGAGTATGTTCCCACTATGATGGAGAGATTGAACCATGCCTATGCTGCTGCTAAACAGCATATACAAGACTCTCGCGACAAGAATAAAGACTTCATTAGGCAATGAGCGACTGAAGTCAAATATAAAGTTGGGGATGCTGTATACTATCACGACATCACCTCCATTCCAGGAGCCTTCACTAAGCTTGCATTGAAGTGGAAGCCATTCTACCGGGTGGTGGAGGTGACATCTCCTGTAAATGTTAAGATCTGGAACCAAGAAACTGGCAAGGTGAAGGTCGTGAATGTATCCGACATCCGCCATGCTAACTTAGGTAGCGCGTGGGCTACACAATATGAGCATGCAAAGCCCATACTGAGCAAGGGAGAAGCACTCGAAAAGCCTGAGAGACAACAGCCTCTTAGACAAGCGAAACTCATAAATACAAATCACAATGAGAAGTACAACATGGAACCAGTGAGGTTGCCTCCAGAACCGGAGGTGCAACGCGACTATACCCTCTCCTTGAGAGAGGACGGAACAGTGTCAAGAGACACTGGTCAACTCTCCCCGACACCATTCTTAGGTGTTGTGACCAACCAGCCAGAACTATCAGTCGCTGTAGGTCCTAAAGCTGCAGTAGCTGGTAGTCCTCGGGCCCAGGAGCGGTGTCTGCAAGGAATTGGCCATCTGAGGACAGGCCGTCTCACGGGTATAACCTGAGGTTGCGGACATTACGTCCCAACTACCGTCCAGTCGGACCTGTAAACGCAGATTTACAGATGAGTTAGAAGGCAACACGCCTAAGCAGTCCAGACTGGACCCATACCCAGAAATGGAATGTGGGGAGCTCCACATATACTCCTTCAAGGAGGAATTCTATGGGAGCAGCATTAAGGGCTAGAAGATGAACCAGTGACAGAACTGGTAGGGGTGGTTGTACTTCAAGGTGTTTTGGCTGTGTAGACACCTTCCCCAGTTCACTTCTAGCAAGAGGGGTAAATCCCAGCACATAGGGAATTGTCTGGGATTCCTTATTCTAGGATGTGCTTATGATCTATAAGTGTGTCAAATTGGAGAATAGACGGCATTTTTATTCTCACTGGGATTTGTATTATACTCACTGGGCATCATAAACTATTAGTGGTAGTCATATATCTTACGCTTATTAGATGTATCTATGCTAGACCTCTAGGGTCACATTATTAAAATGGCAGACAAGAAGGTTAACGACTACTAGGTCCAACTAGTTGATCTGCGCGCTCTCAGGTATTTTAGTGGATATTTTAGAGGTCCAAGATGGGTAGAAGATGTTACTCTAACACCCATCCCGAGCTAAGATGAGTATATGTTTGAAGCTTTTGGGGTTCTTAATGATCACATTTTTGAGTAATGGGTTTTTGGAAAATTGGATAATCTGAAATTAGCTGATTGAAGGTAAATATATGTGAGGAAATCAGAGAGAAATCAAGGTAAAAATTGTTCCTATGGTTGAACAGAGTTGTCGCTGATCAAGAAATCTAATATCGAAGTGCAGATGAATAGGCATTCAAATAACGAATTAACTAGATGAACTTGTGACATACCTATTGGGGAGAATTGATTTGAATATCAATCCATGGTTGTTTATCAGAACCTGGTGCATAGAATTATAGATACCCTAGATCTTTATGCAGTAAAATTGAATCCAATATCCATAGAATGTGTGCTGGTGGACCTAAATCTACCTCCATGCAAGTCATAACCGTTTCAGACCCAATAACTGTGTTAGAATTAGGTTCTGGGTGTACAGGCTATAGTGATTTTATAACTATTGCCATACCTAGTTGAAAGATCTTCCTACACAATAAACTCAGTTGTCTTACCCACAGATATTTATGACATGTCTGAAAAGGCCAAGCAATACCCGGACATACACCCTGGAATTGCTAGCATAATACCCTCCATCCTTCCTAACTTGTCTTTGATTTTACCTACCCCAATAACCAACCTCGAACCTGTAAACATAGATACTGGTACCATATATCTCAAACACCTGGTTTATGGTATAACTCCCACCATTACCCTGGGCCTCATTATACTAGCTACCTTTATTGGATGTGTAATAGTGAGGAGAAAGGCATATTGTGTGAGGGGCTTTTACAGTGTGATCCGCTCTGAGAACCCTGATTGTGAGGGCCCTGGGGAGGTAGGAGATGAAGGGAGAATTCCCATGGTAGAGATGCCTATTGTGAGTCCTGATGCGGGCAGAAGCTGAGAGACAGACATTCCATCCACACCTGGAGGTGGGAACCCACTTCTCAACAAGATGAGGGAGTGAGATGATTCCTTGTCCAAACTGTACCTGAAATTGCTGTTAACCATAAAACTTTTACAACAGGCTGATTAGAAGCAGGTGTTCTCACGACTGGTCACCACTCTACATTGTCACTCTGGATCTTTCTCACGATTGGTAACTGTGCTCCATTGTTACTGGTTGCTGTGCTACATTGTCAATGGATCTTCATGTGTGAAATGCAGACCCGTATTGGTATCAATTACAATGATGATGCTGTGAAAGTGCTTTACAACCTGAGACTTTACAACTTTGTTTTGCAAAGCTTCTCCTGAATAAACTATGAATCCACCATGGATAGCCCCTGAATAAACTTTGAACCTGTTGATATCTGCTGGTACATGTGTACTCTCTCTATGCACAGATAGAAATCCTTATATATTTCAGGAACTGAAATCCTATCCTAAAACTGAGATGACTGAATTGTGGGAGCAAAGCAGCTCAAATATATCTGACTTGATATGAACTAAAGGTGGACATGTATATCACAATCTACACTTTCAGATGATCCCCTGGCTGATATTCATGAAATTATTAATTGATGATTTAGGTAACTTGATAATAAACTTTGATGACTGAAGTAATTACCATGAACTCTGAATATTCGGGACTATGAGCTTTATTCACTTGAACAATGATTTGATGATGGTCTCTGAACATTTGATAATGAACTATGAGCAATGTAGGTCATGGACACAACCTATTTAATCAATGATTATGAGGGGTCAATTGATAATTGACTGCATGCTGAGCTTATAATTAATGATGATTATATCTATCACCATGGCTTCATAAACTTTTATAACAAAAGTTTATTTATGGGTGAGGGGCGTCTGTAACAAAATGGGCCCAATTATACCATCATTAATTAAGCCCCATCTTAAATTAGACCCCCTTAACTTTTGTGCTTACCAATTATCTATTTTGCTTATTAATTATCTATCCCACATATACTCACATCTGATATCATATATAATTATTGCCTACACTATTATCACCTACTATAATTATACCCTAATTGCATCATCATTATTGTAGCCATTATTATGATTAGGATTAAATTTGATATCACATAGTTATATGTAGACCTACTATGCTATTGGAGCCCAGTGTAAGTCTAGTGTATATGCAAATCCACATACACGTATCCATGGAGGTGCTGGCTAGGGGTTGGCTACAACCATCCAAGTGTGACTACAACCCACGGGAGGAGAGAGACATATACAGACCCCCATCTAAGAGTGGGTGGAGAGTTGCTTGGCTGGTGACAGAGGAAGGTTGTATTGGCACCTACCCTGTCGTTCTCTCTCTCTTTCTCTGGGCTGGAGGTTGATCTCTGTTTTAGGGATCCACACACAAACCCTGGAAGCCAGCCCTCCTCTATCTAGAGGACTGAATAAATATAACATCAACTCAGCCAACAGCTTGTCTTCATTAACACAGGCAATAAGCCTTTGTTACATTAGGTGGCAAATAAGACTTTGTTACAGTGGGGAGAGAGGGCTGGATTGATGCATGTTGAATGGACAGTGTACAGGCTATCATTACATAGTTCTAGGCGAGTTCTGATTGGGGAGAGAGGGCTGGATTGATGCATGTTGACTGGACAGTGTACAGGCTATCATTACGTAGCTCTAGGCGAGTTCTAAGTGGGGAGGGAGGGTTGGATTGGTGCATGTTGACTTGGAGGCGCCTAGAACTGGTGTAGAAGCTATCAGCCCACCCCAGAACATCTTCAAGGGCCACAGAGTGATTTAGTTTATTGGACGGAACATATCCTCCAAATATAATAATGCCACGCTATTGGGGCTCCTAATATGGGAATGGCACGCATGTTTACGGTCCCAAGACTCCAAATAAACCAATGCCACGCCACTTAAAACTCCTTATATAATGAGGGTCATCATACTTATGTGTACATGTATATATATGTAGGTGGCCTTTAATGGGTTAATGGAAGGCTTTCTCGGCTTTTAGAACTTAGAACCAAGGGCACCGGATTTTGCATGGCTACAGTGGCACAGTCATTGAGGCCCTATAGTACTTTTAGCAGAGGTACCTGAAGCCGTTCTGAAGGCCCAAACGGCTTCAGGTACTTTGGTCAAAAAGCAATTAAGACACTGTAGATACATGTATTGAGGATTCATTCTCTAAAAGGAAAGAATCCAATAATCATGGCAATGACTTAAATATTATATTATCATTTATAATAATGACATTGACATAATTCATTTCCTTGAAAATTCTACGCCAGGGTGTACGATGGGTGCCGGGTCTACGATGGGACCTGCCGCTTAGTTATGTTGACATAGCTGTCCAATGGTGAATGATGGGGTTGGTACTTACAGGGTAAAATACCTTGGTACCAAGGTAATTCATCATGTATAACATAATTATTAGTTAAATACATTATGGAGGGATGATAGGACTGCAAGTAGGGTATACGAGGGTCTACGACGGGTGCTGCGAAAAACTACCCCAAATGTATCATTGGATCACCCAAGCTAGGATATTACAGCTAGGCTACGATTTTTTTTTCTATGCATATACAGATATGTTAAGGCTTTGCTTGGTACACCTCTCTCATCCCCCTGCTATATCTAAAATAGAGCAGGGGAGTCATGTTAGGGTCTATGACGGGTGCCACGCAAAACTGCACAAATACATTTTGCCCCCAGCATAAAAAATAATCTGCCTACATACACCTATATGGTCTTAGAATTGTCCCTTTGCTATGGGGGAAATACCAAAACACAATACGGAACTTGTTGACCTTTAATTTTCATTTTTTGCAAGTTGCAGTACAGATTTTTATGTTTTATTCTTGAAAAACCCTCATTTTGGGCAGTTTCAAGTTCAAGTTCAAGTTCAAAAGTGTTTATTTTATCCTAGACAGACAGACATCATCAAATACATGTTGATCTACCTGTATTAGCGGTCTAGGGGGGAGAATGCACAAGGATGACCCCTATAAATACTACCGTAAACTCCCGCGTAGAAGACGTGCTGCGCATATAAGACGCACCCCAAACGCAGCACATGCATTTTTGCGTATAAGACGCACATTTTAAGGCTGAAATTTGTAAGATTAGTACATTTCTATAGTAAAATTACCCCTCGTATAAGACGCACACCCAACTTGAGAGAAAGCTATAAGAACCCCAGCATTTTGTTTGGTGTAGAGGATGCGTCTTATACGCGGGAGATTACGGTAGCCGCCAGATACAGGGAAATGGATAAATCTCATGCATTCACATAAACATCATGAAGATTTCAATAACAGTCATAAACTAGTAAGTTATTAAACATTATACCACGCTTTGGGAACTTCCGGTGGTTTTATATGCAGTTTAGCCATGCATTATTCTGCATATACCAGCCATGTGCATTTTTGAAATTTTTGGCATATACTTTTTTTGGGTCAAGTTGGACTTAGAATATTTTGGGAAATGCTGGCGGATATACAAAGTCAGTCTAGCCATTGTTTCAATGTGAAAAATCGTCCCAACTCGTAGGAGAATTGAACCCCGGCCGCAGTGCTGGTTGGCGAGGACGTTAGCCATAGCGCCACACTGTACGGTGAGGAAATCCAAAGCAAAGGTTGAAGACTACTAACCTGATGGTGATAGGTCCGTATGTCCACCCGCATTTCGTATCAATCCAACCATGACAAGTCTTCAAATTAAAACATACATATCCTTAGATATTCTAGATGATCTCTCCATACGTATTATGTACAATATATTCAAAATAAAGGAGAATCCATTGATTTTTCTATCGTAAGCGCGTCGCGGTCCGGCCATTCCCACCCGCCTCCTTGTCCGACGAAAGTGTGTCAGTGGCCCGGATGTAGATATAGGTCATCTGCTCGCCGTACGAGGAAGACGCCGAAAACTTTGGACCGTTTTGGAAAATCAATGGATTCTTCTTTATTTTGAATATATTGGACATAATACGTATGGAGGGATCATCTAGACTATCTAAGGATGTGTATGTTTTAATTTGAAGACTTGTCATGGTTGGATTCAATACGAAAAGTGACTGTATACACAGCAGTACCTCTCCCGGCAAGGAACAAAAACAATGGCTTCGCGCAGAGCGGACCCAGGCCGTATCGCTTGCTTTTACAAAATGTCTTCTCGTGGCTATATTCTGTGGATATCAGGTAAGAAATTAATACAAAATGGAGGAAAGCGTGGGATAAACCTATTAGGTCATGGATATTGCAGCCCACGGGCTGTACACGCTGTATATACCCTCGCCACTACGCGGCTCAGGTATATACAGCATGTACGGCCCGTGGGCTGCAATATCCATGATCTATTAGCTTAGTAAGTAACCCCCGAAAGAAAAGTAGGATGAGATGGAAAATAATCCCTATTAATAGGCTTCAGTCCAAATGCTGGGGTACTAAGTACTGCTACAATATAAAAGGATTTTACATAGTGGTAGGGGGAGGATAAAAGGGAATCTGCTCTAAAGAATATAGTTTAAATGGTCAATCACCAATTTACCTCCTCTTATTACAACTAAATTCCTATAAAGTACCAGTGGCGGATCCAGGATTCTGTAGAGGGGGGGGGGCCAAGACCTAGTGAAAGTGGTGAGATACTACATGGCCCTGAGCACTACAAGCCAAGCGCAGCGGTCAAATTAGGGGGGTTTGGGGGTATGCCCCCCAAGAAAATCTTGAGGCTTTATACTTAAAATGGTGAATTCTGATGCATTCTAATTAAACATATTAAGTGTCAAGTCTGTACTATTTTAGATAAGAAATCTGTTTTAATGTTAAAGATCCTGAAGGAAAGGTGTCCTCCAATACAGTACATAAACAAATCACCTTGACGATCTCTACAAGTTTGGTTTGGTTTAATTGATTTTACCTCCACTAATAGTAATTAAAAGTTAGCAGAGAGACTATGTTTTGATTCTTTCCTATTTTCACCTACTTATCATAGGGCAAATTATTCTGGTGCATTTTTGAACAACATAGAATGGAAAATTTGTAATAAGCTTCACTCCCAAATATTTAAAAGTTTGGGGGTTGGGGGCCCCCCAGAAAATTTTGAAATATAAGACTTGAAATGGTGCATTATGTGGCATTCTGGCACACCATATTTACATACATCTATGCTCTCCCACCTCTTCTCTCCCAAAGAAAATTGTAAAAACTCAATAATTGAACCAATGCTTTCTGATTGCATTTTCACAATCATACCACAATATGCATATTCAACTTGGCCCTTAAAAGTAAACATACATTGAGTTGCAATCCACATTGTAGGTGGTGGGTCTGAGGGTATCCCCAGGAAAATTTTGGAATCCTGGCGGTCAAATGATGCATTCTGTTGCATAAAAATCCTCAGCTCAAAACTATACCAAGATCACCCCCTCCCCCCCTCCATAAAAGAAAGACACAGAATGGAATCTCATTAGACCAGAAAAGTTTTTTTTTGGGGGGGGGCAAGGACTGTTCGCCCCCCCCCTGTATCCGCCACTGAGTACATTAACATCTACTCCTTATGAAGAGCTTTACAAGAGTTATATCTCCAATAACCATATACCGAGTAATTTTCTTTTTCAGGCGAAGTAGTTAGAAAGAACACTAACCCTCCAAGTCACAGAACTCGGAGTTCTTAATGGATACTGACATATACTCTGTATCATGAGTTTGATGCAACTTTTGGATCCCCAATGGTCACTAACATCAATCTGATAACTTTTGAAGATCAAAATTCACCATATATGGCCTGGATCCTTGTGTTACTTATAATGACTAAGTACTGACGTATATTGACTAATTGCTAACAAATGGTGATTAATTACTAACATATATTGATTAACGGCTGACAAATAGTGAGTAATTACTATCATACCATAGCACTAATACTAACCTGTTATAGCCTTAAACTCAATACATGTACCGTAAAAACACAGATTAAAACACAAATTAAAACACAGAATGGCGTCAACATTTTCAATCAAACACCAGAGAATGGCGAAATGGAAAGACATCCATTCAGCAATGACACACATCTATATTGTAATAACCAGAGTCGACAACTTGTATAAAGAATTGAATATAAAGTTACAGCCGTTGTTGTTTTATTTCTTAGGGACCTTAGGGACTAACAGGCACTTGTCATCAGTTACTTGCTTCTACTGATACCGGTACTTATACTTGCTTAGAGACGCCACTCTGTTCATGAGCTAGAAACCAGCCAACGAACTCCCATAGGAAGGCTTACACATAGGCCACCTGAGTGTCTGATCGCGTCTGACTAGAAAGCCACCGAACACGTCGTTTTAAAGTCATGGCAATACTCCCCCTTACCCCTACTAACCCCCTTCGCACCCCCTTCCCGGCTGTCCTTCCTTATATCAGCTTCCCGGCTGCTCCCTCCGCCGTCCCCTCTTCCTCCTCCCACCGCCCGCTCTCCCTTCCGGTGACCGCTCTCCCCGTTCTCTCACTTCGCTCTCCTGCCTACTGGTTCCCCCTCTGTTGCTCCTCCCTCATCATCCGGCGAATCCTCTCCTCCAGGTCGCGGCTCAGGGGTGCCTCGGCTGGTCGCAGTGGCTGCAGCTGCGGGGTGACTCTGGAGGGCCCTGGGGGTGGCGGGACGAAGGGTGTGAGGGTCTGGTGGCCGTATCTCCCCTGGCCCTGGGATGTGGGCAGTGGAAGTCCCAAGCCCGAGCCGTGGGACCCAGCTATCCCCGTTGCTCCCGGCGTCTGGATGGGGGGTCTACCCACTGCAGCTGACGGTGGGGGCCGCCCCACTCCCGGCGGGGGAGGTGGAGGTGGTGGTGGGGGCACTCCTCCCTGACCCATCCCTGGGTCGTACCTCTGGACCGTGGTAGCGTAGTAGTGCCTACGCCACAGGGATGGGCCCACCAGATCCACCCACCCGTGCACCCGCCCGCCAACGGGGGTGTATTCCTCACCCAAATCCGGGGATGGAGCCAGCCCCACCGCCCACTTCTGCAGCTTGTTGGGGTTGTCCACCCGCCGCCAGGGGATCCGCTGGTAGGTGTCCCCGATCCACAGCGGCCTCCCAGCCAGCGGGTCCATCTCTTCTGCCCGTGGTGGCTCCGGAACCTCCGCCCCGGGGATCCTCTCTCCCCACTCCTCCCTCCTGAGCCCTGAACCCCGGCGGCTCCTCTCCTCCTCGTACCTTTCCTCAAACTCGCGGCGCCTTGTATATTCCCCATAGCTTTTACTCCTGGGGGGACCAGCCTCATACCGCTGACTCCCCCGGCCCACTCGTCTCATCTCCTCATCCACTCTTCTCTCCTCCCGCCTCCTCCTCTCTCTCTCCTCAGCCTGTCTCTCCTCCCTTTCTCTCCTATCCCGGTCCTCCCTCTCCTTCTTTTTCGTGAGCCACTCTCTCCTCTCTCTCTCTTTTCGATCTTCCCTCTCCTTCTTCTCTCTTTCGTCCTTCTCCTTCTTTTCTTTAGCCCATCTTTCCTCCCTTTCCTTCTTCTCCCTAGCTGTCTTCTCTTCCCTCTCCCTCTTCTCGACCGTCTCCTTCTTTTCCCTCGCAGCCTTCTCGTCTCTCTCCCTTTTCTCCTTCTCCTCCCTCTTTCTTATCTTTATCCCTCCTTTCCCATGCTGCTCTCTCTTCCTCTCCTTTTCTCTTTTCTCCTTCACCTCATCTCTCTCCTTCCTCTCCCTCTCTTTCTTGTACTTAGCCACTTTCTCTTCGTCTCTCTCCCTCCTCTCCCTCTCTTTCCTTTCTTTTGTCGCCTTCTCTTCCTCCCTCTCCTTCTTTTCCCTCTCCTTCCTGTCCTTGGTAGCCCTCTCCCCATCTCTCTCTTTCTTCTCTTTGGCTGCCTTCGCTTCATCCCTCTCTTTCCTTTCTCTCTCCCTTCTCTCCTTCCCCTCTCCCCGCTACTCCTTCTCCTCTGCCTCCTTGTCTCTCCGCTGCCTCTCTTTTGTTGGCGTAGGAGCCCCCCCTTCCCCTCTCTCCTCGACCTGAATAGGGGCCCCGGGTAGCGGAGCGCCCCCCATCGTGACTGTGCGTGTCTCGGTCTCGGGCGTTGGGCTGTCCTCGCGATCCAGCCCTGTAAGGGTGATCACCCTCCTGTCGGTGGCTCCCTCCTCCGTCCTGTCCCCTCCTTCCTCGGTTGGTGGTGGCTCTTCCCCAGCCGCAGTGGTCGCCGATCCGGGGGCCGTCCCCCTGTACCTTATGGTGTAGAGTGGTGGCCGCTCAGCCCTCGACAGACTCAGCCACGGGTGGCCCGGGTGCTGAGCCGCCATGTGGGCCATCAGGTCGTCCCACCGACCCTCCTTCGCCTGTGATTGGCACTTGCGCCCTGGGCAATTCCATCCCGGTCCCTTCTCCGCATGGATGGCTTTGATGTGGCATGTGAGGCTATCCTTCCTCATAAATTTCCGGCCGCAGATGGAGCAGGGTAGAGGCACCAACGACTTCTTCATGTCGGATTCGGTGTCGGTGTCCCTGTGAGGCCACGCCGCGCCTCGTTCTCGCTTTTCTAGGTCGGCGGTCCTAACAAGGTCATGGTGTAGTTCACGCTCGTTACACCAGGCGGCCTCCGCGTCGGCAGTCGGTGTTTGGTGGTCGGTGGGTGTGGCCGTGGCCACCTCCATTTCCTGCCTCTGCTGCTCCTCCCACCGCCGGTTCTTGGCCGTGAAAATGGCCACCACCTTTTCGCTCATCTCCCAAGCCGACTCCAACCCTCTCTGGATAACTGCAGGTAAGCCCCCTTTCTGCTGATTGGACCTCTCTCGCCCCACCACCCTCTCTGTGCTAACTCCTCCTTTTTCTCTTGCAGGTCGCCGACCACCACCGTGGCCAGCAGGTGGCTGAAGGATGAATTCGACTGTTTCTGACCCGGGGACCTTCACACGATGCCTCCCAGTCTCTCTACGGATTCCTTCCCTTGCAGGTAAGTCTCCCCTGCCTTTTGCCTCCTTTATTCCTTCTACTACTAGGCTCCAATGCCAATATGACGCGCACAAGCGCCTTCCTCTATAAGTCACCGAGCCCTTGGAAGCCGTCGAGTCGTGGGTGTCCCTGTGGTCGGCGGAAGTCGCCTTGGTTACCGCATCATCACCCGGATGTGGCCCGCCTTCCGCCGACCACACTAGGTGGCGCCCCGGTGGTCCTACCACCACAGTGGCTCCAGATGGCGCCACCGGTGGCCACTCCTCAATCGCGGTGGACCCTGCCCACTGTACCACCTCCGCAGGCTCCTCTTTTTCAACAAGTCATAGTGTACCACCCTGATCTTCCGGCCCATTTTTATCTCCCACACAGGGCCCCCCAAACTCCAGGTGACCGTCAATGGGCCTGACCACGGCCGCCTAAACTTGGGGCACTTGCCTACTTCCTTCTTGGGCACTAGGTAATAAACTGTATCCCCGACGGACAGGTCCTCCCCCCTTACACGGGTGGAATAATTTCTCTCTTGTCGGCGGACCGCCTCTCCCATATGCGTCAAAGTGTAAGCGTGCCCTTTTGCCATCCAGGCCTGCAGCTCTGTGGCAAATCCCTCCCCATCTCCTGCTCTCTGAGGTGGGCCTCCTTCTGGCGGGGGGTAGATAAGGTTCCCAGGTAACAGCGTCTCCCTTCCCATCATCATAAAATTGGGGGTCTGGTTTGTCGACGCCTGGACCGACGACCGATAAGTGGCCATGACAAAGGGTAGCTGCAAGTCCCAGTCCGTCTGGTTCTCGTCCACCGTCCTGGCAAGCATGGCCTCTACGGTGCGGTTACACCTCTCCACCAGACTTCGGATTGTAGGGACAAGTATGCGTCTGCGCCACTCCCAGGAGACGGTGCACCTTCCGGAAGATCTGGGCCTTGAAATTTCTCCCCTGATCGGTATGAATCGTCCCGGGCGGCCCCAGCCTGCAGACCACCTCCGTCGCGAAGGCCCGGCCTCCTGGTCTGGCAAGGGAATGGCCTCCGCCCACTTCTTGAAGTAGTCCCTTACAATGAGGATATGCCGATTCTTCCTCCCCGTCCTCGGCAATGGGCCCATCAGGTCCATAGCCATCCTTTCCAGCGTCGACGCCACCGGCACATGTCTCATCATGGACCAGGGGGTGCACGGCCCCCTTTCTGCTTAAGCACTGCAGGCAGGTCTCTAGCCATTGTATCAGGTCTCTTCTATAGCTGGGCCAGTAATAGGTTTGCTGCAACCGTCGTAGACTGTGGGCCCTCCCGAAGTGCCTGCTCAGGGGTGCCCCATGCACTTCCGCCAACACCTCCGGCACACTTCCTTCCGGAACCACGATCTGCCCAAAGGTTCGGCCTCCCGGTTCCCACCAGACCCCTCCCTCTAGTCTCAGCCGTGGCACTTGTACCGCCAGCGCCCGCACCACGTATAGTTCTCCGGCCAATTCAGCCGATGAGGGACCTGCGTTCTCAACTACCCACCGCCGGACCCTTCCAGGATGTCGTCCTGTCCTTGCACTGCTGCCCAGTTTTCCACGGAGGACAAGTTAGGATCCTCCTCCAAATCATTCCCCTCTGTCGCTTAGGACCTCCCGCTGGCCCTGTCAGCCTCTGCGTCTGCGGACGCCTCCCTCCGCGTTACTGCCCTACATTCACCCGGTTGGTCGTATAGGGGAGAGCCACCCTCCCCCTCCATGCCACACTGCGCGCATGGACGTCTGGACAACCCATTCGTGTTACCATGGTCCCTGCCTGGGCGGTGCTCGATCATGTGATCGAACGTCTCTAGGAATTGCAACCACCGGGCCACTTGCCCTTCCGGTTCCCGGAAACTCGCTAGCCACTTAAGAGCTGCATGGTCCGAAGCGGCCGCCTGATCAGGTAATGCCGAAACTTTTTCACTGCAAACACCACCGCCAGTAGGCTCCCACCTTGTCACACATTAGTTGTGTTCGCAACGGCTGAGCGTCCTGCTAGCGTAGGCCAATGGTCGTTCCAGCTCTTCTTGCATTTGCGAGAGGACAGCACCCACCCCTAAATCGCTGGCGTCCGTGTCCAGCAGAAGGCGCCCCTCCGCCATCGGGTATGCTAACACCGGAGCCTCAATCAGCTTCACCTTCAGGTAGTGGAAGGCCTCCGCACAGGACCTGTCCCAGTGGAACCTCTTGTTCTTCTCGGTCAATTCTGACAGGGGCCATGCTATGGCTGCGAATCTGGGCACAAAGCTGCGGTAGTAGCCACACAGCCCCAGAAAGGATCGTACATCTGTCACAGACACCGGGGTAGGCCAATCCCGGACAGCCGCTACCTTTTCGGGATCGGTCCCGATCCCTGTCTTGTCTATGCGGTGGCCCAGGAAGCTGACCTGCTCCCTCACGAATTGGCATTTACTGGCCTTGACTTTGAGGCCGGCATCTTGTAGCCGCCCCAATACTGTCTCCAGTCGGGTAGCATGTTCGGCAGGGTGTACAAAAACACGATAATGTTGTCCAGGTATACGAGGCAAGTGGACCACTGTAGCCCTCTCATCACCACTTCCCTCAGGCGTTCGAATGTCCCGGGCGCATTGCAGAGCCCGAAAGGCATCACCTTGAATTGGAATAAGCCCCGGTGCGTCACAAACGCAGTCTTTGGCTTATCCGCCCCCTCCATGGCCACCTGCCAGTATCCTGACGCTAAGTCTAACGTGCTGAACCAACACGCCCCCGCCATCGAGTCTAGTGAATCGTCTATCTGTGGCAGTGGGTAGGCGTCCTTGACCGTCACTGTGTTAAGGCGGCGGTAGTCTACGCAAGACCGCACCCTCCCATCCTTCTTTTTTACCAGGACCATGGGGCTCGCCCACGGGCCTGTCACCAGCTCTATGACACCCTTTTTCAACATCTCCTCCACTTCTTTGTCCACGATCTCCCGTCGATGCGGAGCCAGCCATCGGGGAGCCATTTTAATAGGGGCCGCCGTCCCCGTCTCTATGGTGTGCACATTGTAGTTCCGTCGTCACCCGCCCCTCCACTGGTAGCGGCTTCCCGTCCGCCGTATGGAATGCCGACATCACCGGTCTCAAGTCCCCAGTGGACCCGTCTGCCTTCCACCATGCTGTGGAGAGCAGGTTGCTGGTGGCCCCCGTATCCACCACTAAGTGGATGTCTTTACCCCATAGCTTCCCTCCGACCTCCAGGCCGTTCCCTTTTTTCTCTTTCCAACCCAGCCATTCTCTCCTCCTTTCCACTCCATGGGTCTCCTCCCGGCTGGAAGAGGGGACCCCGTCTAGTTTTCCGAGGCCTTCTTTGTCGCCTCCCTCTTCTTAGCGGCCTCGACACATTTCTTCCAGGCAGGGCAGTCGCGCTTGAAGTGATCTGGAGACCCGCACTCAAAGCAGCCCCGTCCCCGAACTGCCCTCTGAAGCTGCCGTGGCCGACTGGGAAAGAGTCTCCTTCATTTGTGTGACCACCACCCGCAGCTCCCCCATCTCTTCCGCTATTGACTTCGTGGTGGACCTGACCTTCATCGCCTTTGCCTGTTCCTCCTTAAGGTAAGTTTCCGCTTGTATACCACTCTCTACCGCCCGTAGGAGGGTAGAGAGTGGTATACAAGAGAGTATATCCACTGTCGGAATTCCGTATCCTCCAGACATTTGACAAACCTGTCCTTGGCCATGCTGTCTACCATCTGGGCGTCCGCATTAGGGTAGGACAGACGCGCCAGTCATAAGATCTCCTCAGAGAGGGTTTGTAATTCCTCCCCTGGCGCGGAGCAGGGCCTTATACGATTCCACCTGGCTCTTCGGCTGGAATCTATTAACTAGCGCATCCCACAGCTTTTTGTATCCCCCAGGGGCTGCTGGTTGCTATGACACCAACAGCCGCCGGGCGACTCCAGACAGGCTAATGCCTAGGAACGTCCCAGACTCCCTCTCCGTCCAACTGTTGGCCATGACACTGTAGGGGTTCGTTCCCTCCCCGGGTGCGTTGAGCCTCCAGAGGCCAGCTCACTTGGTGGTCACTCCCCCTATGTATACCATACCGATCCAGAGGTAGGTGGAAGGTGGAAATGTCAGTGGGGCCGTGTTGGTGACAGGGTATGTCAGGCCAGGGGAAGTAGCTCAGAGGAAGAGCTTCCCCTTCGAAGTTGGAGGGTCCCGGGTTCGAGTCCCGGTTTCTCCAAGAGATGTTTTTGCCGACCTTTACAACACAAAGGTCAAAGTGCAACAAAAACTCCTCCAGGTCCCTCGACCCGTCATAATTGCCCGGCATGACAATTGGCTTCCGCGTGGCCCCATCGCCCCCAGGCCCCGGCCTGCTAGGGCGTCCTCCCTCCTGGTGCTATCGTCCCCTGCGTCTGTGGAGGTCGTGGCCCCATCCCCGCTCTCCGTCCTAGAGCTACCTCTCGGGCTGCCCTGCCGCAGCCATTCCGCAAATGGGTCTATCACTTCTCTTTTAGCTGCTCCCTGGCCCTCTCTGACCTCCCCGTGGGCTCTGACGGGGCCCCAGTCTCGTGAGAGCTCCTCTCGTCTGTCCCTCCGGTGGCCCTCCCTTGCCTTATCGTTCTCCACGCCACCGAACCCCGAGCCACCGAAATGCCCACCTACCGACCCACCGACCAGTCCACCGAACCGCCCACCGAGCTCACCACCGAACTCAGTCGGGCCCATCTCTCCTTCTACTAGCCACGCCTCTTGCTATACCCCCCTTCCACCCCGGGGGCTTTCGCCGTTGCCCTCTCATCAACACGATCCTCCACCGCCCACTTCCTGTCGTCTGCTCCGGTGGTGTCGGTGGCGCCACCGCCGTGGCCACCGCCCCTCTTACTTTAACTGAGATTTCCTCGTCCACAACCTGGATAAGCTCGCCCTGCCTGCCTGCCCCTAACTGCTTCTCTAGGGCTTCCCTTTCCTCCTCCATTTTCAATTCGCTAGCTGTCATGCCTTTTTATTTACTCTGGTACACACAGATTCGTTAATGTAAATAACCACTGCTGCCACCAATGTAATAACCAGAGTCAACAACTTGTATAATTGAATATAAAGTTACAGCCATTGTTGTTGTTTTATTTCTTAGTGACCTTAGGGACTAACAGGCACTTGTCATCACTTGCTTCTACTGATAGCAGTACTTATACTTGCTTAGAGACGCCACTCTGTTCATGAGCTAGAAACCAGCCACCAAACTCCCATAGAAAGGCTTACACGTAGGCCACCTGAGTGTCTGATCGTGTCTGACTAGAAAGCCACCGAACATGGCGTTTTATAGTCATGGCCGCCGATGGTGACGTCACAAAGCTCTGATGTCACTGCCGACGCGCCCCCTAGCGGCCACATGTTTGGTATCCATCTGGGGTGTTTAGTCCCCCTAAAGGACATGCCCCCATAAAAAATCGATTTCGAAAAAGAATAAGCGAAATAATTTTTTTGACTAGGTGCCATTTCGGCCCAGCTAGTCCACCTTTGCCCTTACCATGGTGTGGACGCACACTACTTTTTGCCAAAAGATACCTTTTTGCGCTCAACTGGCGAAAAAAAGGCTATGTTTAAGGCAGGAAGAGGTCGAAAAAGGGTTTTTTGAGGGGGGGGGCTACATGCCAGGGCAGGACTGGCAAAAGGGGGTGCAGGGGGTAGTCAACAACCTCATATAGGACTTTTCCCATAGTGTGACTATTGCCTACCGGTGTATAGGCCAGTGCATATTACAAACAGCCATACTCTGCATATGCAATGCACCTCCACAGCCTGCCATTTTAGAGAATAATGCATCATGTTCACTTCAGCAGTACATTACATAATTAAAGCAAAGTTGTCTTGAGAAAAATACACAGAATATGATTATTAGTGATATTTCTGATGTCTTGCTGAAAAATGTACTTCATAGCATCATTATTTCACTAACAAATCTAAGAAAAACTTTTCAGAAAGAAAATTAGAAATAGTGCATTAATGCACTATTGGCGTTTCCAATGGTAGTGCATTAATGCACTATCTGCACTACTAATGGTAGTGCATTAATGCACTATCGGTAGGGAAAGGGTTAAGGGTATTTCAAGCTGGCGATCATTTCATGTTTATATTCACCTATGGTCAAGCATAAGAAAATTCCAAAATGCAGCCATGAAGGGAATTTGACGATATTTTAAGGCAACTTAACCACCTTAGCAGTCCCATATACCTATATGATGATGTTCAGGAGTTCATAGCGGCAAGCACGGTCCTGTTTAAGGTCAAGGGTTGGATTGATGCATGTTGAATGGACAGTGTACAGGCTATCATTACGCAGTTCTAGGCAAGTTCTGAGTGGTGAGGGCGGGTTGAATTGATGCATGTTGAGTGGACAGTGTACAGGCTATCATCACGTAGCTCTAGGCGAGTTCTGAGTGGGGAGGGCGGGTTGAATTGATGCATGTTGACTGGACAGTGTACAGGCTATCATTACTCAGCTCTAGGCGAGTTTTAAGTGGGGAGGGCGGGTTGGATTGGTGCATGTTGACTGGACAGTGTACAGGCTATCATTACACAGCTGTAGGCGAGTTCTGAGTGAAGAGGGCGGGTTGGATTGGTGCATGTTGACTGGGCAGTGTACAGGCTATCATTACTCAGCTCTAGGCGAGTTCTGAGTGAAGAGGGCGGGTTGCACTGGTGCATGTTGACTGGACAGTGTACAGGCTATCATTACACAGCTGTAGGCGAGTTCTGAGTGAAGAGGGCGGGTTGGATTGGTGCATGTTGACTGGGCAGTGTACAGGCTATCATTACTCAGCTCTAGGCGAGTTCTGAGTCGGGAGGGCGGGTTGAATTGATGCATGTTGAATGGACAGTGTACAGGCTATCATCACGTAGCTCTAGGCGAGTTCCGAGTGGGGAGGGCAGGTTGGATTGGTGCATGTTGACTTGGAGGTGCCTAGAACTGGTGTAGAAGCTATCAGCCCACCCCAGAACGTCTTCAAGGGCCGCAGAGTGATTTAGTTTATTGGACACAACATATCCTCCAAATATAATAATGCCACGCTATTGGGGCTCCTAATATGGGAATGGCACGCATGTTTACGGTCCCAAGACTCCAAATAAACCAATGCCACGCCACTTAGAACTCCTTATATAATAAGTGTCATCATACTTATGTGTATATGTATGTATGTATGTATGTATGTATATATATATATATATATATATATATGTAGGTGGCCTTTAGTGGGTTAATGGAAGGCTTTCTCGGCTTTTAGAACTTAGAACCAAGGGCACCGGATTTTGCATGGCTACAGTGGCACAGTCATTGAGGCCCTATAGTACTTTTAGCAGAGGTACCTGAAGCCGTTCTGAAGGCCCAAACGGCTTCAGGTACTTTGGTCAAAAAGCAATTAAGACACTGTAGATACATGTATTGAGGATTCATTCTCTAAAGGGAAAGAATCCAATAATCACGGCAATGACATAAATTTTGTTATAATCATTCATAATGATGACAATGACTTAATTCATTTCCTTGAAAATTCTACGCCAGGGTGTACGACGGGTGCCGGGTCTACGACGGGACCTGCCACTACCACTGTGACAGATATGGGGAGCAGGCGGCCAAATTCAGCTGACTTCGCTATACTTGATGTATTTCAGTGCCTACCTTGGCGAAAATTCAAAAACAGGACTTACCACAAATAGACCCTAGACGCATTATTATAAAACTGATCCTGTCTCTTGCTATGAAATTTAATCTCACTCCAGTTGTAGGCCCACCACCTACATACTAGTAAAGATGCCAAATATCATGCTTTGCGAACAGCAGGCTTCTTTGCAAAGTTGCGCGGGAATCCGCACATGAAATGCAGCGTCCACACAGCGCTGCCACCTGGTGTTTGCCACTTTCGTATCTCTACTCTACTCCCGTTCCCCTCCCGTGACACAGACGATACTCAGTCAACCTGGTGTAAGCTCATCACACTACATGCAGCACTTCGCTGGTTAGACTGGCTCCTTGTCGCTACGCCTCGAATGCTACTGAGTACCTATAATCGGCGCCAAACTCACATAGTTGTACTCACCTACTTGTAGTGGCATTACTATTAGGGGCTCAAACTGTGACTACTGAGTACCGAGCAAGGAGGAGGAACAAACACCGCTTCGCTGACGAAATATAATCCGCAAAAAGAGAAGTAAATAGTGACCATCTACACCCAAATCACAAAGGTAAGAAGAGTAAATACACTTTAGTCTAAAGTTTAGAACAAGGCTACTCACGGCAAAACAAAATACAACCAAAATCATACAAAAAAATACCATCTATAATTTATAGTATAAACAACCATGCCAAAAGCAAAACCGACATACCCACACCCAGCCAAGAAGCTTCAAAAGATAGCAGGTGAAACCCAGAGCTTTACTAGGCTATGGACACAGTGTAACAGGGTGTAACAGCCCCCCCCTGTTATAATATGTCAAAATATTATCTATATAATATTTCTAAAGACTTTGGTTACCTAGAATGATTATTTCTAGTCCTGTTAATATTGACCAACCAGAAGCCAGCACCACCTGTATGCTGCAGAGAGTTGTTTGTCCTTGACCTCACACTGAATACACTGTCATGGCCGACCAGTCTAGATCCCAGACCTGTGTTGTAGATTCTATCTAAATACCTGACTCCCAAGTTGGTGACAGCGAATAATTTTGAGAGTATGTGGTAGATGGATATCTAGACAACACCTGGAGGTCAGGATTTTTGCCGGATGGTCAAATGGGAAAGGAGATGGAAACAGATTATGGTGTGGTAATTTCATATGAAATGTATACATGTGCCTAGGGCTACAGACCTAAGGTAAGACAAGCCTTTCTTTCATATTGCACACCCACCTGCTGTGTTGCCCAATGCCAAGTCAAGCTGAATTTACCAAGGCAACATAATTATTGACAGTTTCTGTTGTAAAGTGACTGGAGAGAGACTTTGTCAGTGTCACTGCTCCAGAGCATCCATACTCCATAGCCAGACCCATAGCCACCTGTCTCAGTGAAAGTGTCTCAGAGAAAGCCCCTATAGACTGCATTTCCTTTTGTTTTATTCTGAACCATGGCCAAGTTTAGTCCCCCTGACCCGTTCACCTTTGAGGAGCCCTCAAAGTGGCCAGAATGGAAGGAGAGGTACATGAGGTTCAGATCTGTCACTAAACAAAAGAATGAGGATGGGGATGTCCAAGTGTCATCACTGATTTATTGCATGGGTAGACAAGCTGAGAACATTTTTAAGTCATTCCGCTTCGACCCCATCGCACAGCCAACCGCTGCCGTACCACATCCGATAGACCCTAAAGACAACTTCGATGTAGTCATGAAAAAGTATGATGAGTACTTTATACCTAAAAAGAATACCATTCATGAGCGTACAAAGTTTTACCACAGAGTCCAAGAGTCAGGCGAGTCGATCGAGTGTTTTCTCCGAAGCTTACATGCGATAGCGGCGCATTGTCGGTTTGAAGATAAGGAGGATGAGCATATTCGTGACAGGTTCATCAGTGGCCTGAGCGACAAGACAATGTCGAAGAAGCTCCAGCTCGAACAGGACACTCTCACCTTGGACAAAGCGGTACAGCAAGCCCGACATAACGAGCTCGTCCAGATGCAGAACGAGCCATCAGCAGCCGTCAACGCCGTTAGGGAGGGTGGAAGGAGAAGAAGGAAGCAAGGGTCGTCAAAAGCTGAAGGTCAAAAGTCAAACGGCCAAGGTCATCGATCGAATGACCACAGTAAGAAGTCAAACACGAAGAAGTCCAAGCCGAAATGTGGTAACTGTGGTTATGTCCACCGATCGTCCGAACCAGACGCATGTCCAGCGATTGGTAAGACGTGCAAGAATTGCAACATGAAAGGTCATTTTCAAGCCGTATGTCGTCAGAAGGTCCAAGAAGTCTATGGAGATGACCAGCAGGACGATTACTTCTGCGGATCCATTGACTGTGACGATAGCGACCCAGCATGGAAAGTTACTCTATCCATCGGGGGTAGTCAGCCCGTAGACTTTAAGATTGACTCTGGTGCCGATGTCTCTGTCATGTCATACTCTAAGTATCTAACGCTGAAGCCGAGACCGCCGCTCAGCGAGAGTACGTCAAACCTTTCAAGCCCTGGTGGTCCTTTGAGCTGTAAGGGAGACTTTACAGCCAAGACGCAGGTAAAAGGAATATGCTACAACTTCCGTGTCTTAGTCGTCGGAAATGAGGTCGAATGCCTTCTCGGGAGAGGAGTGGCGTCACGAATTGGACTCATTTCTAAACTAGACAGTGTCAAGGAAGGCGTTGGTTGTCTGAACACCGATCCTGTCAAGATCGTCTTAAAGGAAGATTCACAGCCTTTTGCAGTAGCAGTTGCCAGAAGAGTACCCATTCCGGTTCTGCCTAAGGTAAAGGAGGAGTTAGATCGTCTCCTCACTTCCGGCGTGATCCGTGAGATCACTAAGCCTACAGCATGGTGTGCACCCATGGTAGTTGCAGTGAAGAAGACAGGCAAAGTGCGTTTGTGTGTCGACCTGAAAAAGTTAAACGTCAGTGTCAGACGTGAGAGGTTTGTTCTACCGACTTTAGAAGACCTCACATCAAAACTGTCAGGAGCCACCATGTTTTCCTGCCTAGATGCCGCTAGTGGATTTTACCAAATCCCTCTGGCTGCGGAAAGCCAAGAATTGACAACGTTCCTGACGCCCTTCGGGAGGTACTGTTTTAGACGATTACCTTTCGGGATTACGTCGGCGCCAGAAATCTTTATGCGAAAGATGACGGAGGTCCTAGATGGGCTTGAAGGTGTTTTCACCTACATGGACGACGTCCTCATCTATGGTAATAGTCCAAAAGAGCATGACGAACGACTAGCTACAGTGCTAGCAACCCTAAAGAGGGCAGGATTGAAGCTGAACCAAGAGAAGTGCTCTTACAGAAAGACAGAGTTAAAGTTCTTGGGACATAGGTTCACAGAAGACGGAATTTCAGCCGACTCAGAGAAAGTGGAAGCAATTGCCAAGATGCCGCCACCATCGTCTGTGACTCAATTGCGACAGATTCTCGGTATGGTCCACTATCTGGGGTCATACTTGCCGGATCTACATGTAGTCACTCGTCCTCTGAACGATCTGCTGAAGGGAGATGTGGAGTGGATCTGGGGTTCAGCCCAGAAAGAAGCCTTCGCAAAGATGAAGTCACTCATCTCGTCAACTCCCATATTGGCTTACTATGACGTCAACAAGCCAACCATAGTGAATGCAGACGCCAGTGCATATGGTCTAGGGGGAGTACTGTTACAAGACCATGGAGGTATTCCTAAACCCGTTGCCTTCTGTTCAAGAACACTAAGCCCTGCAGAACAGAAGTATGCACAAATCGAGAAGGAATGTTTAGCGAGTGTGTGGGCGTGTGAAAAGTTTGACCGGTTCCTCTGTGGACTGGAGTCCTTCACGCTGGAGACAGACCACAAGCCGCTCATTCCTCTTATCAACACCAAAGACTTGGATAGTGTGCCGATAAGATGCCAGAGACTCCTCATGAGACTAATGAGGTATAAGGCACAAGCAAAGTATGTCCCAGGAAAGCAAATGTATGTGTCAGATGCACTTTCCAGGAGTCCAATGTCAACGAAGGCCGTCAGTAGCACGGCTGAGGAAGTTGATATGTATGTTCAGTCTATCGTAGCTGGGTTTCCTGCAACCCCTCAGAAGAGAGACGATCTGAGAGTGGCGACGCAGAATGACTCAGTGTTACAAGCAGCGATAGTGTTCACCTTGACGGGTTGGCCTAAGTATGAGAAGGATATACCGGATGGCTTGCGAGAGCTCTATGCTCATCGAGCAATGTTATCAGTTGTAGATGGACTACTGGTTTTTGGTAGCAGGATAGTCATTCCAGCAGCCAACAGAGCAGAGATTCTTCAAAGGATCCATGATGGACATCAGGGAGTGACCAAATCGTTAGAGAGAGCCCGTTTAGGAGTCTGGTGGCCTGGTTTGACGGCAGACGTCAAAAGGGTCGTTGGCTCTTGTGAACATTGCCAGACGCTGAGACCAACTCAGCGAAAAGAGCCGTTGCTGCCGACACCTTTGCCACAAGGTCCCTGGCAGAGGATAGGAGTAGATCTCTGTCAGTTCAAAGGGAAAGACTACCTTGTGATGGCCGATTACTACTCAAGATGGATAGAGGTCTTACGCCTATACAAGACCACAGCCAAGTCAGTGAAATACCGCATGGAAGATGTATTTGCCAGGTGGGGTTCTCCGAGAGAAGTTGTGTCGGACAATGGTCCCCAATTCGTCTCGGCGGAATTCAAGTCCCTGATAGTAAAGCATCGGTTTAATCATGTTACGTCAAGTCCATATTTGCCCAATTCTAATGGAGAGGCGGAACGTGCAGTCCAGACTGCCAAGCGAATTCTGAGTCAAAGTGATCCTTGGTTAGGTCTGATGGTCTATAGAGACACCCCAGGTATTTAGATAGAATCTACAACACAGGTCTGGGATCTAGACTGGTCGGCCATGACAGTGTATTCAGTGTGAGGTCAAGGACAAACAACTCTCTGCAGCATACAGGTGGTGCTGGCTTCTGGTTGGTCAATATTAACAGGACTAGAAATAATCATTCTA
Organism: Acholoe squamosa; assembly: GCA_949317995.1. Taxonomy (NCBI): domain Eukaryota; kingdom Metazoa; phylum Annelida; class Polychaeta; order Phyllodocida; family Polynoidae; genus Acholoe; species Acholoe squamosa. Next base: position 22,406,514 of record OX439041.1, read on the forward strand.
GGTAACCAAAGTCTTTAGAAATATTATATAGATAATATTTTGACATATTATAACATCTCCCCCTTTTAAGGAAAGTTCAAAATGTCTCATGACTAAGTCTTTGAATATGACTGTTATTGAGTCTTTTGATATGACCATATGACTGAACATATTTAATGAGAAATATGACATATGAAAGATCCCTTGGGTATTAGAGTAGACTGCTCAATACCCATAAGTCAACCTCTGGTGTTATTCTGACCAATGTGAGGATGACTCATACAGCTAATCTAACAGTTCTCAATAAACCGCTCAGGTTTCTTCACGGCTCTCGAGGACCGGCGTGGCTCTGGAGCGGCTACTGCTGTTGCTGGTTCAACATCCGCTTCACTCACAGCGGTATCTGACATTTGTATGGGACTCGCAGGAGGTGGTTGAATCTGCGGGCTCCCTGGTTTCTTTGGCGTACTTGGCGCTGTGCTTGATGATACTTTCGGTGCCAAATGGCGTCTATTCCTCCGGACGACTCCTGACTCTGTCTGCACGATGTAGGATCTCGGAGCGTTGGCGGCACCACTGATGACTCCTGGCTGGTTCCAACCTTTCTGGTCATCTCTCTTCATAACAACTTTTTCCCCCGCCTGTAGTGGTTGTAGAGGGCGAACACCATGTTGACTGTTATAGTAGTCGGTGTATGAATCCTTATAAGCTTGGTCTCTTGACAGAATAGCCTCTCTGTCAGGCCACTTTGGCTCCAACATAGAAGGAATGACTGGCAATGTTGTGCGGATGTGACGACCCATCATGAGCTGAGACGGGCTACATCCAGTGGCGGCAATTGGGGTTTCTCTATAGACCATCAGACCTAACCAAGGATCACTTTGACTCAGAATTCGCTTGGCAGTCTGGACTGCACGTTCCGCCTCTCCATTAGAATTGGGCAAATATGGACTTGACGTAACATGATTAAACCGATGCTTTACTATCAGGGACTTGAATTCCGCCGAGACGAATTGGGGACCATTGTCCGACACAACTTCTCTCGGAGAACCCCACCTGGCAAATACATCTTCCATGCGGTATTTCACTGACTTGGCTGTGGTCTTGTATAGGCGTAAGACCTCTATCCATCTTGAGTAGTAATCGGCCATCACAAGGTAGTCTTTCCCTTTGAACTGACAGAGATCTACTCCTATCCTCTGCCAGGGACCTTGTGGCAAAGGTGTCGGCAGCAACGGCTCTTTTCGCTGAGTTGGTCTCAGCGTCTGGCAATGTTCACAAGAGCCAACGACCCTTTTGACGTCTGCCGTCAAACCAGGCCACCAGACTCCTAAACGGGCTCTCTCTAACGATTTGGTCACTCCCTGATGTCCATCATGGATCCTTTGAAGAATCTCTGCTCTGTTGGCTGCTGGAATGACTATCCTGCTACCAAAAACCAGTAGTCCATCTACAACTGATAACATTGCTCGATGAGCATAGAGCTCTCGCAAGCCATCCGGTATATCCTTCTCATACTTAGGCCAACCCGTCAAGGTGAACACTATCGCTGCTTGTAACACTGAGTCATTCTGCGTCGCCACTCTCAGATCGTCTCTCTTCTGAGGGGTTGCAGGAAACCCAGCTACGATAGACTGAACATACATATCAACTTCCTCAGCCGTGCTACTGACGGCCTTCGTTGACATTGGACTCCTGGAAAGTGCATCTGACACATACATTTGCTTTCCTGGGACATACTTTGCTTGTGCCTTATACCTCATTAGTCTCATGAGGAGTCTCTGGCATCTTATCGGCACACTATCCAAGTCTTTGGTGTTGATAAGAGGAATGAGCGGCTTGTGGTCTGTCTCCAGCGTGAAGGACTCCAGTCCACAGAGGAACCGGTCAAACTTTTCACACGCCCACACACTCGCTAAACATTCCTTCTCGATTTGTGCATACTTCTGTTCTGCAGGGCTTAGTGTTCTTGAACAGAAGGCAACGGGTTTAGGAATACCTCCATGGTCTTGTAACAGTACTCCCCCTAGACCATATGCACTGGCGTCTGCATTCACTATGGTTGGCTTGTTGACGTCATAGTAAGCCAATATGGGAGTTGACGAGATGAGTGACTTCATCTTTGCGAAGGCTTCTTTCTGGGCTGAACCCCAGATCCACTCCACATCTCCCTTCAGCAGATCGTTCAGAGGACGAGTGACTACATGTAGATCCGGCAAGTATGACCCCAGATAGTGGACCATACCGAGAATCTGTCGCAATTGAGTCACAGACGATGGTGGCGGCATCTTGGCAATTGCTTCCACTTTCTCTGAGTCGGCTGAAATTCCGTCTTTTGTGAACCTATGTCCCAAGAACTTTAACTCTGTCTTTCTGTAAGAGCACTTCTCTTGGTTCAGCTTCAATCCTGCCCTCTTTAGGGTTGCTAGCACTGTAGCTAGTCGTTCGTCATGCTCTTTTGGACTATTACCATAGATGAGGACGTCGTCCATGTAGGTGAAAACACCTTCAAGCCCATCTAGGACCTCCGTCATCTTTCGCATAAAGATTTCTGGCGCCGACGTAATCCCGAAAGGTAATCGTCTAAAACAGTACCTCCCGAAGGGCGTCAGGAACGTTGTCAATTCTTGGCTTTCCGCAGCCAGAGGGATTTGGTAAAATCCACTAGCGGCATCTAGGCAGGAAAACATGGTGGCTCCTGACAGTTTTGATGTGAGGTCTTCTAAAGTCGGTAGAACAAACCTCTCACGTCTGACACTGACGTTTAACTTTTTCAGGTCGACACACAAACGCACTTTGCCTGTCTTCTTCACTGCAACTACCATGGGTGCACACCATGCTGTAGGCTTAGTGATCTCACGGATCACGCCGGAAGTGAGGAGACGATCTAACTCCTCCTTTACCTTAGGCAGAACCGGAATGGGTACTCTTCTGGCAACTGCTACTGCAAAAGGCTGTGAATCTTCCTTTAAGACGATCTTGACAGGATCGGTGTTCAGACAACCAACGCCTTCCTTGACACTGTCTAGTTTAGAAATGAGTCCAATTCGTGACGCCACTCCTCTCCCGAGAAGGCATTCGACCTCATTTCCGACGACTAAGACACGGAAGTTGTAGCATATTCCTTTTACCTGCGTCTTGGCTGTAAAGTCTCCCTTACAGCTCAAAGGACCACCAGGGCTTGAAAGGTTTGACGTACTCTCGCTGAGCGGCGGTCTCGGCTTCAGCGTTAGATACTTAGAGTATGACATGACAGAGACATCGGCACCAGAGTCAATCTTAAAGTCTACGGGCTGACTACCCCCGATGGATAAAGTAACTTTCCATGCTGGGTCGCTATCGTCACAGTCAATGGATCCGCAGAAGTAATCGTCCTGCTGGTCATCTCCATAGACTTCTTGGACCTTCTGACGACATACGGCTTGAAAATGACCTTTCATGTTGCAATTCTTGCACGTCTTACCAATCGCTGGACATGCGTCTGGTTCGGACGATCGGTGGACATAACCACAGTTACCACATTTCGGCTTCGACTTCTTCGTGTTTGACTTCTTACTGTGGTCATTCGATCGATGACCTTGGCCGTTTGACTTTTGACCTTCAGCTTTTGACGACCCTTGCTTCCTTCTTCTCCTTCCACCCTCCCTAACGGCGTTGACGGCTGCTGATGGCTCGTTCTGCATCTGGACGAGCTCGTTATGTCGGGCTTGCTGTACCGCTTTGTCCAAGGTGAGAGTGTCCTGTTCGAGCTGGAGCTTCTTCGACATTGTCTTGTCGCTCAGGCCACTGATGAACCTGTCACGAATATGCTCATCCTCCTTATCTTCAAACCGACAATGCGCCGCTATCGCATGTAAGCTTCGGAGAAAACACTCGATCGACTCGCCTGACTCTTGGACTCTGTGGTAAAACTTTGTACGCTCATGAATGGTATTCTTTTTAGGTATAAAGTACTCATCATACTTTTTCATGACTACATCGAAGTTGTCTTTAGGGTCTATCGGATGTGGTACGGCAGCGGTTGGCTGTGCGATGGGGTCGAAGCGGAATGACTTAAAAATGTTCTCAGCTTGTCTACCCATGCAATAAATCAGTGATGACACTTGGACATCCCCATCCTCATTCTTTTGTTTAGTGACAGATCTGAACCTCATGTACCTCTCCTTCCATTCTGGCCACTTTGAGGGCTCCTCAAAGGTGAACGGGTCAGGGGGACTAAACTTGGCCATGGTTCAGAATAAAACAAAAGGAAATGCAGTCTATAGGGGCTTTCTCTGAGACACTTTCACTGAGACAGGTGGCTATGGGTCTGGCTATGGAGTATGGATGCTCTGGAGCAGTGACACTGACAAAGTCTCTCTCCAGTCACTTTACAACAGAAACTGTCAATAATTATGTTGCCTTGGTGAATTCAGCTTGACTTGGCATTGGGCAACACAGCAGGTGGGTGTGCAATATGAAAGAAAGGCTTGTCTTACCTTAGGTCTGTAGCCCTAGGCACATGTATACATTTCATATGAAATTACCACACCATAATCTGTTTCCATCTCCTTTCCCATTTGACCATCCGGCAAAAATCCTGACCTCCAGGTGTTGTCTAGATATCCATCTACCACATACTCTCAAAATTATTCGCTGTCACCAACTTGGGAGTCAGGTATTTAGATAGAATCTACAACACAGGTCTGGGATCTAGACTGGTCGGCCATGACAGTGTATTCAGTGTGAGGTCAAGGACAAACAACTCTCTGCAGCATACAGGTGGTGCTGGCTTCTGGTTGGTCAATATTAACAGGACTAGAAATAATCATTCTAGGTAACCAAAGTCTTTAGAAATATTATATAGATAATATTTTGACATATTATAACAGGGGGGGGGCTGTTACACCCTGTTACACTGTGTCCATAGCCTAGTAAAGCTCTGGGTTTCACCTGCTATCTTTTGAAGCTTCTTGGCTGGGTGTGGGTATGTCGGTTTTGCTTTTGGCATGGTTGTTTATACTATAAATTATAGATGGTATTTTTTTGTATGATTTTGGTTGTATTTTGTTTTGCCGTGAGTAGCCTTGTTCTAAACTTTAGACTAAAGTGTATTTACTCTTCTTACCTTTGTGATTTGGGTGTAGATGGTCACTATTTACTTCTCTTTTTGCGGATTATATTTCGTCAGCGAAGCGGTGTTTGTTCCTCCTCCTTGCTCGGTACTCAGTAGTCACAGTTTGAGCCCCTAATAGTAATGCCACTACAAGTAGGTGAGTACAACTATGTGAGTTTGGCGCCGATTATAGGTACTCAGTAGCATTCGAGGCGTAGCGACAAGGAGCCAGTCTAACCAGCGAAGTGCTGCATGTAGTGTGATGAGCTTACACCAGGTTGACTGAGTATCGTCTGTGTCACGGGAGGGGAACGGGAGTAGAGTAGAGATACGAAAGTGGCAAACACCAGGTGGCAGCGCTGTGTGGACGCTGCATTTCATGTGCGGATTCCCGCGCAACTTTGCAAAGAAGCCTGCTGTTCGCAAAGCATGATATTTGGCATCTTTACTAGTATGTAGGTGGTGGGCCTACAACTGGAGTGAGATTAAATTTCATAGCAAGAGACAGGATCAGTTTTATAATAATGCGTCTAGGGTCTATTTGTGGTAAGTCCTGTTTTTGAATTTTCGCCAAGGTAGGCACTGAAATACATCAAGTATAGCGAAGTCAGCTGAATTTGGCCGCCTGCTCCCCATATCTGTCACAGTGGTAAACATGTGTTGGAAAAAAACTGATTCTGGGGATTCTACTGGGCAGATTTACTTCTATATAGTATCAAATTAAAGGAAAAACATAGCTCTATCTCACTGGCACAATATTTTCCTCCATTTTTTCCCCCCCACCGCTTCAGAGAGTGAACATTTGGGTGAATTTTGGTGATTCTGTCAGACCAACCTGTTTGAGTCACATGAGTGGCCATGCACACATTGCAGAAATACATGGATATTGCCCTTTATAGTAAAAGTTACATGAAATGCAATATCACATACTTGTAACCAATATATTGACCTACATTTTCATGGGATTTTGAAAAATTTTCAGCCCTTATTAATTGCGGGACGGTCTCACAAACTTGTACAACTTTGGATCAATTTTCCTTAAATAATATTTCTTAAGGAAGCTAACTGAACCAACAGAGGTATTCTTTAACATCTTTTTAATCAAAATAAAGTCAGTTTATACACCTATAGTGCTGCGATTTTCTGCGATTTTGAATCTGCTGAATGCCTACTACCAAAAAATTGATGAAAAAATAATTTTAATTTCAGATTTTAGCTTGATATTTAGAACACCTCTGCCTCTAGTATTTAATTGCCACTTAGATATGTTAATCTCCTATTTCTCAGCTTTAAGGTGATGTCTTTGGTTAGTAGATGGGCTTATCCAGTCAAATGTTATCAGTGATTAACTAGAGTGATGACCTAATAACCCACGCACAGTGCATGTTTAATGGTCGGTCTTATCTACTGATTTGGGTGGAAACCTGGCACAGAGAAATGACAGAAAGATTTTCTTATTTCCAATATATAAAGGGGCATAGAAATGGTTGTGGTAGGAGTATCAACTTGATTAAAAAAGCTATGAATAGGGAATTCTAAGCTCTTTCATTTGCGGTAAGACTCGGGGAATTCTGTTGAAGTAAAGGTTTTGGGCTGACTTCGCTATCAAGTATGTGAGTCTGCTGAAGTAGAGGTGTGAAACTGTGATAAAGCTGAAACTGGGGAGTTTTAAACTCTCCTTTCTTTACAAGCTTATTCTGAGGCTATTTACTGGAGGATCTTTACAAACAAGGGCACATTTTAACAGGCTAGACTACACCTTTAAAATGAATATTTTTGTACAAGGTTGAATGCAGGGAATTTTGCCATTGGTCCCATTTAAGTTCAACCAAAATTTTAGAACTATTTTATGATGAGAAGATTACGGAGCACCTAAAAATAAAAGGTTCCCACCTGTTCTATGGATAAAAATCATCTAGAAAATGTCTAGCTTTTCTTTTTCTAAGGGACTGCAGTATATTTGACAGACCCTGCAAACTTTTTTGGGCGAGATTATCTCTGGACACTTGTCCCAACCTCCCCCATGTTGGGCACTTACCTATCAATTAATACCTTATTGTATGCATTTTATTAGGTGAGGAAATGATAGCTGTGAAAAAAATAAGTGGTTTTGCTTTTTATGATCATTTAAATGGAAGTTATGATCATTCAAACATCCTCAGTCAAAGGCACTATTCTGCCGTGGTTCTGTCAGAGTGCGCAGTTCAAGACAAGAATTTGCTTTTACATTGTTTGATTATGATGTTATGTACCATTATTTACATTCTTGGGGGTATATTTTGCTTATCTGAAAAGAAAATTGCCCAAAATAACCATTTTAGTGACTGAGTCTACCTTGGATTCATCTTGCTTGATCACGAAATTGGATCCAAATTAAACTCTTACCTATGGCAGAATTCTGGGTCTGATTTGGTACCTTTGACCGGTCATAATTCCACTTTAAATTGACATAGAGACTTAATTTAAAAAGCAAATCCACTTCTTTTCTCAAGATCTACCCATCGCTCATTAGATAAGTTTAATGGGATAAAGTCTTGAAAAACTAGGTAAGTGCCTAGCCAAGGATTGTGGATATGTAAAATACATGTATATACCTTTATTCTACAACTTCTGTGATTTTGGGTGCTTTTTCTGGATATTCCCTTGCACATACCTGTCGATATTGCACACCCTGAAGGCTGTAACATCACTTTTGCAAGGCGTAAGGTTATCCATGGATAACCTGCACGCCTCTCATGTCCTTCCATGTCATATGTTACATGTTAAAACCTACGATAATTTCATTGCCAGGGTAGGGATCGAACCAGCAGTCTCACATCCCGAATCCAACTCCCTATGCATTGCACCACAGGGACTGACGTGTGATGGTCTGGGTTTGCTTGGTTAGATGGTAGAGGTAGGCGGGACGAGTCCCGGTCCGGGCGCATCTTTTTTTCGCCCTGTGCCCGCTACCATAACCACGGGACGCATTCAAACCAAAGCAAGCCGAGACGGCCGCTGAAGGAGGAGACGTGGTGGTCTAGTGGTTAGCGCATAGCGCTCAGCCGTTAGAAGTACGCGGGTCGAGTAGCTGTCCTCTGCCGGGCGATGAGGTGTATGTATCGATTGTACACAAACATAACCGCGAGACGCATTCAAACAAAGCCAAGCCGAGACGGGCCCTGTCACTGTCCGCTGCCGGGCGACGAGGTGTATGTACCTGTAGATCTACACACACTATGGCTGGCTTCGAGTCCCGCGGAGGGGGAATAATTTTTGTTTTCAACTTGAATTTATTGATATTCTATTGATTATTTATTGGTTTTGTCGAATAAAATAAGTAGTCAATGGATAATTCATGACTTGTATGTGTTTGCAAAGGCTAATTACACTTGGGCTATGCCCTCATGTAATTATCCTTCACTAACACACACGCGTCATGAATTATCCATTGATTACTTGTTCAATACATGTATGTGCTATCGTCTAATATGTCATCAGCCCATTCCCCGAAGGTATAAATCCCATGCAATAAATCTAGCAGTGTCTTTCATTCCCAGGTAGCACACAAAAATTTGCCGACATTGACCAGTGGCATTTGCCGACCAAATGCCAACATTGGCACAATGTTGGCAGGACATCGGCAAATGGTTGGCTCCTGGCCGACCATTTGCCAATGCTGATGTTTGCCGACCAGAAGCCTATGTTGGGCCTATGTTGGCATTTGGTTGGCACCGTCAGGCCTATGTAGGCAGGATGGGCAGCCTATGTAAAGCCGATGGTTGGGCCAACGTCGGCCCAACGTTATGCCAATGTCTCTGTGCTACCTGGGTTGTGGTATGATGTCTACAGTTAAAATATTCCTTAAAAACTTTAAGTTAAAGTTGCAGGTGCAATTATCAGGAACTGACCTATAGAAATGAATAACGCACTACACATTAATCATTTATATAAGAACACTTTTATCTCGTAAAATCTTTTAGAGGTCAGTGTTGATAAAGTGTTAACTCTTAAAGAAAAGTGAATCATTGAATATTTCCCATCAATTCATACATACTAATACAGCGTTAGGCACTACAAACACGGGCCTACAAAGTTCCATTATTGATACAAACCCTAATATAGTTTTCCTAAGACTTCCTTTATGTGCCCCATAACACTATTATCTGTAGGCTATATATACACATTATCTTGCACGTTTTCTAATCCATCATCAATCTTGGCCTCACTTAATAACAGGTTTTACATCTTTGATAAGATGATAAGTCTAATACATCAACATACCATAAGTAGTATAGTATGTATCGGAACGGGACTATAGCTAATCTAAGGATATTACTCACTGGGGATGCAGCCAATCAGAGGCCTCCCTTTTGGCGGGAAATTCAAATGTGGGGTCATGTGACCTAGAACCCCCTGTGGTGTGTCGCCAAAATGGACCAATCAGAACCCTCCCTTTTGGCGGGAAATTCAAAATGGTCACATGACCCAAACCCCCTGTGGTGTGCCGCCAAAATGGCACCCTCTGATTGGCTGGCTGTTTAAGTAACGTGACCTCTATTATGCAAATAAGGTCACATGACCCTAAGTTGAATGGACCAATCAGAGGTCGTCATTTTGGTGGGAAATTTGAAAAAATTTGGTTACGTGACTCTACTTTTTAAATTTTTTGCCAAAATAGAGACCTCTGATAGGTTGGCTGTCCACACGTCATACCGTCAGCTGTATGCAAGCAAGTAGTTACATGACCTTATTAGCATAAAGAGGTGTGGTTTATTATGTAGATGAGGGTGTGACTATAGTGAGATATTTTTTATATAAATAAAAAAAGGCAAGCTGAAAGCTTGCCAAGAAAAAAAAAACAAAAAAAACTGGGAAATATTTGGGGGCGCCTTGGGGTGGGGGGTCTTTGGGGGGGGCCATTGGTGTGGGGGAGCCATTGGGGTGGGGGGCCCTTTTTTTTAAAACCCGCCCCTTGGGTAGGGGTGGGTTTACTAAAAATAAAATTCACATAAGGTAGTATATTAAATAGAAATACAACAGATATGGAGTAGTACACATTCCACTTTTATTTGTCATAATTTCATTTCATTTTTTCATTTTCAAGCAATTATATTTATACATCATTAAATACAAGTCCACACTCTCTACATATCATAGTTGAATATAGCATAGGAATATAATAGAACCCACACATGGAAAATTTTAATTATATTTACAAGTCGGTGAATACAAGCTTGCATACAAACTATCTTGGTGTCTTATCTATACATGAATCGTGATACATTGTGGGAGGTCTTTGTCTGGGTCATTTATGTTGTACCTGGTGAATCTACGGTGGTGTCTGGTGTATATTGAGAAACAACATACACCTGTGGAGGACAGGTGTATGTTGTTTCTCATTTATCTACTGTGTCATCCGACGTTACAGCGTAAAAAAACACAGAAGATGTTTGTCCAAAAGGAAAAACTCCTCCACGCTTCATTCGTTGTTACAGAGAGTTCAATTTCTTCACCATTTCCGTCAGCAAAATTTTGCTCTGTTGACTTAGGTTCATACCTTCCGAGGCCAATGGGCAGGTAGGAGAATGTCTGAAATGTTTCGTGGCAACGTCATCACTTTCTAACCATGTGTGTATAGTGACTCCACATTGGTAGCATTGAACAACGTCCTTACCTCCGATGTAAAAGAAGCCGTGGGCGGCGAGTTTCTCTGTGAAAGGACGGGGTTTATTCCAGATAATTGTGTCGAAAGTGTTAAGTCTCCTTGATAAATCAACGAAACGTACATTCTTGACCATTCTCTTAGGTAGGTAGGTAGGTAGGTAGGTAGGTAGGTAGGTAGGTAATGTGGTGGGAGCAGTGACGAAGGTGGTAGTATCTGGGTCAAGTGTGGAAGTACCAGTGGTAGGTGAGGTGGTAAATGAGACACCATAGACGTGACATAAGTGGTTCATATAGATGTGTTTAATCCCCTTTCCAGATGCATACTCTCTGTCTCCACCACGTTCCTGAGTAGCGACTTAAGATCTGATTCCCGCGGTGCACACCTCTGCCTCCTTCACATAATTCACCACGCCCTTCCATAATTACCCTCCATGTCTCATCTCTTTTTCTTTGATTTCAAAGTGAAGCAATATATATCTGGCCACGTCGAACCTCCTCATGTCATCCATCAGCACTCGAATGAGCTGATGATGTGTACTGTCTGGTTTAGCTTGCCACATTTTCAACACTCTGAAGGCGTGGAGAGACATATCTTGTTCCGGTTGTTGAGCAATACTATTTAGCTTTTCAGACGTCAAGTCTAAATACATCACCATATCTTTCCACTCTCTGGATAGAGATTCAGACATGGTGTCAAAGTATCTCTCCATTAAAAACTGGTTGGGGTTGTTGTAATCCAATTTGTATGCCTTGAAAAAGTTCTGCGACTGAAGGAACAGATCTTGTTGATGAACACTCATGTAGGCATGGTGGAGTTCTCCCCATCTGGCATGAGGCATAGTTTTAGACCACCAAGTTTGGAATATCTCCATACACATATCCTGCACCGTCTTGATAGCGACCATCTCCTGCAGACGATCAAAGCAAATGTCCAAGTAGATTCCTAATTTCTTCCAAGATCCAACTAACAGCCTTCCTATATCATGAAGCAAACGATCGCTATATGTAAAATTCATTTCACACATGATATCTTGTACACTCACTTCACATACGTCACAGCCAGATAGGGAGGGAGTATTTTCAAGACTCATCTCGTCTGCAAAAACTTCAGAAATCACTTGATGAAGGTAAGTAGGCAGGCAGGTAGGCAGGCAGCCGGCTGGGAGGTGGTGCTAGTGATGGTAAAGGAAGTGGCGGTAGGCACGGTAGTCGTAGCTTTATATAGGGTGATCTAAGCCTATTTCCAGCTGGATACTTCCCACCACCTTTACCTTTCTGTATAGCGTCTTATCAGCATGAGCCTTTTGAATTTGTTATCATCAAACAAGAGGAAAGACACTGTGACAAGTGTATTTGGTAGGATTAGGGGTGTTTGTTTAATTATTCTGTGTAGCGACTTTACAGGTGTGAGATTCCTTTTTTTTTCATTCTCCCCTTGTTAACAGGGGGCGTGTAATTGCGACCAACTACACTTTGAAGTTTTCTAATCCTATATAGACAAACTTTCATCTGGATCCTCCTACGGTTTGGTTTACCTGTGGAGGGCAGGTGAAATTAGATTTATAGATACCCTATCGAGTGAGGATCTCTGTGATCATAGGATTAGAGCTCTTTTTCTAAAAGTTATCAAAAGCCGACTTTGATCCTGCTGGAACTTTTTTTTTTCCACCTACCCTTTGATAATCTAAAAATGGAGTGAAGTTTTTATCCGGATTCTCTTATTGTTTATTTCCCCTGTGGAGGACAGGTGAAATTGGATTTATAGGAGTCCTACCGAGTGAGGGTCTCTTTTGTGACTACAGGATTAATCCTCTTTTCTAAAAACATCAAAGCCTCCTTTCATCTATTCAAACTGCACTAAGCGACTTATCTTCAGAGGAGTATATAAGGGAGGGAGAAAATTTCATTCACTCACACTCTCTTTGCAACCCTCACCATGAGTAGAAGACCATCTAAGCTACAGCTCTTGAGGAAGACAAGAAGGACCAACAAGAGTTCATTGTCTTCTCCTGCTGCTGAAGATGCTGCTACTGCAGTTGCTCCTCCTTTATACAACCCGCGTGGTGTAACGGGTGGTGGTATTACTGCTGGTGCTGATTCTGCTGCTACTGCTACTGCTGGTGCTGCTGCTGCTGTTGCTGCTGCTGGTGCTGCTGCTGATAACGACGGAGCTACTGTTGACGGTGGGTCTCATGCATCTCCTTACTGGACACCGATTTTCTTATACCCCCGTTGCTGCTGCTGCTTCTCCTGCTGCTGCTGCTGCTGCTGATGCTGATGCTGCTGATGCTGATGCTGATGTTGATGCTAATGCTGATCATTATCACCCTTATGCTGGAGAAGTCTGTGCTGGTGCAACTACAGCTGACATAGACACACACGATTGCAGTCATACATGATTATTTGGAGACCACCACTTGGCAGAAACAGAGGAAGAGGAGGAGGAAAAGGAAATGCAGAAAGATCACAAGCACTATCATGAAGTCTCTAAGAACCACCGGCTTCTGCTATCCACCAGGGGACACCGACGTCAAGCAGAGTCGGAGCAAGTTCAGTCCATCTTCCAAAACATCGGCCACCCGAGGTAAAGTCAACCTACACCTGTCTGCGACACACAGTTTGCACGTGTCCCTCGTTACGGATTTCAATGAATACGCTGGCATCTACGAATGTCCCAAGTGTAAGTCGGCGTTCATGACTAAGTTCTTACTGAAAAGGCACAGGAACCAACTTTCCCCTTGTAGACAAGTCGCCTTGAAATAAGTAGGTGGAATCTACCAAAATTCAAAAACGGTTTTCGAAGCACTAGCAGATTTTTCCATTTTTCCTCCTGATGGAAATACAAAAATGTACCCTTACAAAATTTCCTTTGATTTTGAAGCTTTCTTCAGACCGTCCAAAAAAACGTCGACCGAACACGTGTCAGTCCTGTGGGGACACGTCCCTCTGTCGGCTAGTGTCGCATCCGACTTTCCAGGATGCGAAGGTCCTGTCTGCTTCGTGAGACAATCCGACACAGATTCAGACCCCTTGTTGGATAGGGTTTTGAATTACAAAAACGACACCGCCAAGGTCATCGGGGAAGCAGTGCTAGAACTTTACCGGCTGACTTTAGCAAAGTTAGATGAGAGGATAGCTGAAGCTCTCCACCTAGAGGAGGCGTTCAGGCCTCCGGACATCGACTTGAATGAAACTCGGAAAAGACACCCTTTAGTTGAACTGAAGAGGAGACTTTTGAGATATCTCCACCAAGTTCTGGTCGTAGGTTTCAACTCGGGGCGTTATGACTTAAATCTGATCAAAGTACAGCTTCACTCGTTCTTCTCCTCCAAAGACCGAGAGAACAAAGAATTCAGCGTCATGAAGAGAAGTAACCAATACTTGGCGATTTACACTCGGCACACTGTTTTCTTGGAGGTAGTAAACTATTTGGCACCTGGTTATAACTACGCGAATTATCTACTAGCTTTCACCAGAAATCAGCACAAAGGTCACTTTCTTTATAAATGGATGACATCTACCAGGAAACTGGAAAACAGAACACTACCACCAAGATCTGCATTTGACAGCAAACTGACTGGCACCAAGATGTCTGAATCTGACTACCCCGAATGTGAAAAAGTTTGGTCCGAACATGCAAACTTTCAGAGATTACTTGATCTACTGCAACAACAAAGACGTGAAACCCTTCATAGAGGCACTGAATAATCACGCTAAATTTTTCAGGGACCGCAACATTGACATGTTCAAAGATGGCATCTCCCTTCCGGGTTTGACTTTAAGGTTCCTTTTTCAAACCACAGAGACCCTGTTTGTGACCTTCCACCAGTTTGACTCCCACCTCCACTCTCTGATAAAAAAGAAATCTGGTCTGGGGTCCTTCCATAATCTTCCATAGATTTCACGAGAAGGGTGCCATGCTGATAAGGGAACACAAGTATGGGGAAGAAGCGAGAATGTGCGAACACATCCTAGGTGTAGACGCTAACTCTCTGTACTTGCGCTGCATGAGCGAAGCACACTGCACAGGTTATTACCTGGTGAGATGACCTGAGACCGAGTTCAAACCGAAAATTAGGCAAAGACACTCTAAGACCGCTTTAGAGTGGTTACGCTACGTGGAGCACACCCACAGCGTGAAACTTCACCACGCTTTCAACAGAGGGGAGGTATCTCTAAGTTGCCGAAAAATTCGCATAGACGGTTTTCACCCGCCCTCTAATACCGTTTTCCAATTTCACAGGTGTTGGTTCAACGCTCACGAGTGTATACCCCTGCGCAGATATCCGTGTACTTCAGACAGGGACGAGAAACGTGACAGAACAGCTAGAGTAACCGCTTACTTAAAAGCTCTAGGTCACAAGTTGATCGTCGTATGGGAGTGTGAATGGAGAAAGATGAAACACCAGGATCCGCAGGTTATGGCATCCGAACAACACTGGAAGGACGACGACTTGAAAGAGGTTCCAAATCCCATGACAGAGAGTGACATCATATCCTCTGTGAAAGACGGGAAAATGTTCGGTTTGATTCAGGTGGACATTACTACTCCTCCTCACCTACGTGAATACTTCGAAGAAATGACTCCTGTTTTCAAGAACGTGACCATTTCAAAATCCGACATAGGAACTCACATGACAGACTTTGCGAACAACGAAAACCTGATGAACGCTCCTCAGAGATCCTTGATAGGCAGTTACCATGGAAAAAAGATTCTCTTGGGAACACCTCTTAACCTTTTTGTGCCTAGAATTATTTGAAGATTTTACATTATTTCATGATTGTAACATTTTGTTGATAAGACCATGTGTTATTCCAATATTCTTCTTTGATACAGGCTTGGCATTACATTTTCTTAATACTCATAACTCAGTGAAGGCATTTAGTTGATGACAGGGCATTACTGGTCAGGTCCATTTGTTGTCATTTAGTGGTCTCTCTTTTTCTATGAATACATCCATAATCCATACAATCTTGAGACTTTACAGAACTACCAAAGCTGATTATGCCTGCATCTGTACTGTCACACAGTAAACATAATATGTTATAATCTTCATACCTCCATGAAAATCTCAGGTCCAGACTATTTTGACCTGTAGATTAAGAAAATCACATTATCATTTATGTCAGATGTGTCCTTGTTATTGTAAAAGAAGCATACCTATAAGAATTCTTTTTCTAGGCACATGTCTGGGCGAATGACATGTAAGGCCCCATATGCACACTTTCTATGATTTGTGACCATATGAACAGTTGTTGTAAAATATAATCAGAGTATGGGAAACGGTGTGTGTATGAGCCATCATCATTTTGGTACTATGTCAGATTCTAGCTCCTTGGAGGGTTGCCCTTTAATGAATCACATAAAATGACAGCTCACTTTCAAGTTTTGACTCACTGTGCCTGATGTAATGGAGATGTAACCAACTGGTTGTATCATTATTGGGAGGTCATAAGAATTCTGGAGAGGGTCTAACTTTGCAGATTGGGCCAGTAGAAGTATCTGGGTGAAAATATCTTTCAATATACTTGCATTTAAGCCCAAAACCGTGCTTAACTGCGCTCTTGGGCACCTAGGGGTTAAGTGGTATTTGGATCATGGTTTAATAGTCACCGAAGTGCAGATGCATAGAATACTTTCCTAGACAACCCTTCGCCAGTTTTGCAGACGAAGTAACCGCGGCACGAAGACGTGGTGATGTAAACGAGAACAAGAAAATTCTGTCAGACCGTTAAAAGTTGATGGGAAACACCACATACGGTAAAAAAACTTGCAACAAAGAAAAACACACTACTGTGAAATACACTAGAGGTCGAACCTTCGAATTATTGACCAATTCGTGGCGGTTCAAAAAGGGTACAGAATTGAGCACAGATCTCTTTGAAGTCGAACTACAACCGAAAACAGTCAGGAACAATCTTCCTATTCAAATAGGATTCATGGTGTACCAGTACACCGAGTTGAAAATGTTAGAGTTCACGTTTGACTTGGATAAATTTATCGATCGACACGATTACGCTCTTTGTCAAATGGACACTGACCATCTTGACATGGCTCTCAGCGGTGAATCATTGGACCAACTCGTGAAACCCGACCTGAGAGAATCATACTTTAGAGAGAAACGAAACTGGATTCCAACAGTGGTGTGCGATGACCACTTAGAGCTTTTCGTAAAGATGAAAACCGAAGTTGTCAAAGAATGGATCCCCCTCGCTTGTTGTCAGAAACGATACGTTCACGATCAGAGAACTCCGAGTCTTTTCAAATCCGAGTGGGAGGGTGATGGAATTCTAAGTCTCAACTCCAAGACTTACATTTGCTACGATAAAGACTCGATAGGTGAACGAAAATCAAAGAAATGGAGTGCATAGGGTGTCATAAAAAACAAAACGTTCAAGAACCCAAAGACTTCTTGGATGTTCTTTTGAAACGAAAAACTATCCACGCTGTTAATACAAATTTTAAAGTATTAAAAAACAAAATGCACACTTACACCAAAGAGAAAAAGGGACTGAGTTACTTATATGTGAAGCGTCGCATACATTCTGACGGAGTGACTACGAGTCCTTTAGAGTTATAAAACTAAAAAAAAAAATATAATAAAAAAAATCTAAATAACTGTAAAGGGGGAAAAAAACTAGATGTAGATAAGCCGGTGAGATAAAAACAAGACAATGTGTACTTGCGACCCCATTTTCACTTGGGAAATAATAGATGCATCAGATGTGTTGTTCTTTAAGGCCCCATTGTTAAACCAAGGTGTTCATAAAGTGTTTGTTTCTAATGTTGTATTTGATTCATTGAGTGTGTGTTTCAAAGATGTATTTCAAAGAGTGGTTGGTACCACCACAGATAGAGCTATAGGAGTATATCAATTCCATAACGAGAACACATGTGCTTTCGTCAAAAGGCGATATAGAATAGAATCGATCAACACGTTGCTTTCTCTTTTGGAAGAGAACTCAGACTTCATGAGAAAGATGTGTCATTGCTCAAAGGGAACATTCGACTCCTTTTGTCAAAAGTGTGTCGACCGAATGTTGTGTAGCAAAGTTCCTCACCCCGGTGTACCAGCTGCTCAACTGAGAAGTATCATGTCCAGACAAACTGAATGGAGTACTTGGTATAGTTCTTCAGTGGATTTCACTTATAATATCAATGAGATGTGAGTAGTATATACATGCAAACTGAGCGCAATGGATTAGCTACTAACTAGGTCATGACCTACTGGTAGACCGGAAGTGACCTAGTTTCATCCAATCAGAGGGCTGGATTTGACAGGAAGTGACGTCATAAGGTCATGACCTAGTTTTTTCGACCAATCAGAGAGCTGGATTTCGTTTGACCTAGTGACCTGACCTAGTTGCATAAATTAAGAGAATTGCGCAATACCTAGGGTTGACCTACTTTCAAACCGGAAGTGACCTACTAACCTACTTGCAAAAACGTATGACCTACGTATGAGGGTGTATTGTGCAATGCTTGTAAGAATTTACACAATAGCCATGACTTATGTTTTGATGCAATATTTCTATGCATTTACGCAATAGTTATGACTCATTTTTGTTATCTCTGTTCATTTCATACATTAAAATAAAACACAACTCATTCATTTCACATAAAAGATTATATTTTTATTAGACACAATATTTACAGATGAAGCCAGATTTTCCATTTCCGGGGCGTGCACATATACAACAGAAACATTTGTTGTGTGTGAATTTACTTGGTTGATACCAGCTTTGACCAGTGAGACTAGTTTTCCATGTGTTGTGGAAACAATAACTGTTAAGTTTGGCTATGTTAGATATAGCATGCTCGAACAAAGCCTGGGCCAGGAAGTAAGTTTGACTGTTTTTGGGTCCAGGTAAAAGACCAGATAAAAAACCATCCTTAAAGTTTACTTCGAAAGAGAAATGATTTCTCACTCCAGGTATACTTAAGGCGTGAAGTTCCAGTGAGACCTGCAGACATGTGAAACAAATAGTTTTAGCAATAACAGATTTTTCCAGTTTACAGTTACACTGACAAAACACTCCTACTATGGGATTACATTCTAACTCTTGGAGAGTAACAGCAAACTTTCTTACACTTTCTCAAGTGTACCTTGTGTAGTGTCTTGGGCAGCCAGGTTCATCAAGTTAACTTTTTTCACTCGACAATAGTACATGCAGTTTCTGTAGGCATCCCAAAAAGCTGAAGAGAAATATTTGTACATTTTAACACTAGTTATACAGTGGTCAACAGTGTCTGGTTCAGCTCCTCTAAAATAACCAATGTTTTCTGCAGGTATTATTTCCCAAAAGAAATTCTCTGAACATCCACATGCTACAGAACTTACATCATTGTCAGGTGTTATAGAAGAAGCTTGATTATATGAAGCAACACTTTGTAAAACTGGACGCATGTAATAGTCATAAGGTGGATTTTCTGTGGTTTGCTCCACAAGCATAGCTTCTAAACTTTCCATGTTAAATGGTAGCTTAAATCTAACCAGATACTGATAATCTGGTGAACATGACGCTATGAGTAAAGAAATTTGGTACCACTTTTTTTCTGTTCCAAGTTAATTTCTTTAGCGTCGGATTTTTATTTTTTTGGTGAACATGTACAGCGTTCACTTTTGTGGAAAGTTTTTTTGGATTTTTTTGGGTGATACAGTTCACTTTTTTTTTTTTTACTTTTGTCAGTTTTTTTCATGATACAGTACACATTTTTTAACTTTTTTTTTGTTTTTTTGAACAAATGTTCATTTGAACAAAAAACATTTTTCAGTTCATCACTGTTTTCTATGGAAAATAATGTTCATTTGAACAAATGTTCGTTTGAACAATTGTTCAAATGAACATTTTCCAGTTTAACACTGTTTTCTATGGGGAAAAAATGTTCATTTGAACAAATGTTCGTTTGAACAATTGTTCAAATGAACATTTTTCATTTTAACACTGTTTTCTATGGAGAGAAATGTTCATTTGAACAACTTGTTTAATTTTTTTTCTTTAAACAAAATGTACAACTGGAAGTGAAACTAGAAAAAAGAAACCATTTCTTTTATATAGAAAGGGGTAGGGTGCTTACACCGTCTTCACATACTTGTCTCTTTATGTACTGATAGGTTAGAACTTGTTTTCTTTGAGAGTAAGTGGTAACGCTGTGGTTAACTACTCTAAATCCTTTGTTGACTACCGTGACAACATTTTCACTGTCCAGTACTTCTTTGTACTTGTCAGTGGTTAGGGGGTTTTGTTTTTGAATTACACCTTTGCAACTCATTTTAACGGGCACATTCACTCCTGTGCCTATGTAACATTTGGAGTTCAAGGCAGTCATTTCATCACCTTCCCACTCCACTTTGAACAACCCGGGGGTTCTCTTGTCAAACGCCAGACGGCTCTTACAGCATGGTTGAGGTAACCACAGCTCACCCAACACTTTGGTCTGAACATAGGTCTCTCTGTGGTGACAGTTGTCACATGATTCAGAGGGCAACCATTTGTGACGTTCTCTGAAGAAAGCTTCACGTTTCTCAGGAATAATGACGTCTTCTATGTTCTCTGCACTTAAAGCAAAGTCAGTGTCCATTTCACACATTTCAAAATCTTTCTCATCTATGTATTCAAGGAGAATGTCGTAATAGAAGGCCAACATTTTAAGTTTGGCGTATTGGTATACCATGAAACCTATTTGAACTGGGAGGTCGTAGGTGATGGAGGTGGGCAAACAGGACGGTTCTACCGTGTTGTCGCTTATGTCTTGCACATCTTGCACTGACCAGTGCATGGCCAAACGTCTTGCCTTAGAGGGGTGAAGATACTTTGTTTGAACAAAGTTTTGTTTGTTGCATATGGTTTTCCCGTATGAACCATTTCCCAAAGGTTTGTACAGATCTGACAGAATCTTACAGTCTATGTTTTCGTCACCCTTCCTCCTAGCTTTGGTGACTTCGTCCATGAAGGGTAAAAAAGTCTGTTCTGGTGTGTATTCTACAATAAGGTGTACTGTTGTAACTACCAAACCTTTTTCCAGGT
This sequence comes from Acholoe squamosa, assembly GCA_949317995.1. Classification (NCBI taxonomy): domain Eukaryota; kingdom Metazoa; phylum Annelida; class Polychaeta; order Phyllodocida; family Polynoidae; genus Acholoe; species Acholoe squamosa. The sequence continues at coordinate 22,427,263 of OX439041.1, forward strand.
ACCACTTCAAGAGAGGAGTTCCCAACAAAATTCCCTCTGCGTGATAGCTGCCTATAATTTGGCGTTGTGGTTGCTTTAGCTTACCTGCTGCTTCCAAGTAACATTTCATATGTTCACCTACGTCATTTTTCCCTACCAAACAGTTTTTGAATATAGGTGTCATTTCGCTGAATTTTTCTTTCAAAGATTCAGGTGTTTCTATGTCTACCTGGATAAGCCCAAAAGTTGTTCCTCTTGAAACCCCTCTCAGTATTTCATCCTGACTTTTTCTGCCTTGGCACGATGGCCTTTTGATTTCCCATTCAATTTTTGTTTTTTTACAAGAGCTTTCAGTTTTTTCTTTCATCCACATACACTCGTACTTTTCCTCTACTTGGTAACCCAATGACTGAAGATATAGGGTAGTTAAAATCGTATTTTGTTTTTTTTCTTCTAACCATGCCTTTCCATTGGATTCTTTTAAAACTGATTTAGTGAGGTGACATATGTGACCATGCCAGTAGCACCCGTGAAACTGGTATACTCTTTTTGAAGCTGGATCATAGCCGTCCACTTTTATTTTTCTTGAACCTAATACAACTTCCCCGTAGTTGTATTGGTGTAATATTTTCACGTTGTCTGTGACAGTTTTGTAGCGCAACCATTCTGTGGCTGAGTAGCTTATCTGTTGACTGCAGACAGCTTGAAAATCGTTTTCTTTCCTTCGCACCACATAATAACCTGTGCAGTGTTCTTCACCCATGCACTTGAGGTACAAGCTATTAGCATCTACCCATACTATGTGTCTGCATACTTTGCTTTGTGACCAGTATTTTTTTTGTCTTATTCTTGTTTCTCCACTTTTGTGATGTCTGTGAAATATAATAGAGGGACCCCCTACTAAGTTGCGTCTGAGCAAGGAGTCAACATCCTTTTCTTTCTCACCGAAAAGAATGTAAGGTGTGGCATTAGGTGCTGTGTTGTTGAAAAGAAACTTCAAGGTGAGACCTGGCAAAGTTAATCTGTCTTTGAACTTGTCTACCCCACGGTCTATAAAAAATTTTGTGTGCTCGTTTATGGCTAAAACAAAGGGTTTAACGTCCAAGTTGTTGTAATATATCAAGTAGTCCTTCATAGTTTTCATTTTGTTTTCTGCCCAGGCCTTCTTACATTGAAGGTAATCTTCTTTGCTTATTCCACTACCTGACAAAGAACTGTAGAAGCAGTGGCGTGGAGGAAGAGCTCTGTTGTTCAGTTTTCTTACGTTGTCCATCCACTCGTAGGGAAAAAAACCTTTTTCAGCTTTCCCTTTAAGAAAGGCTTTCAGGTAGTTTGCGTAGGAATAACCTGGTGCCAAATAGTTGAACATGTCAAGGAAAGGAAGATGGTCTGTGTACACTGCTATGTACTTGTTGCATTTTTTTATGGTTTTCATTTCTGTCTTGTCTGTGTCTATAAAAAAAGAATGAAATTCCTTTTTTTTATTAAATTAATGTCATACTTCCCAGAGTTGAAACCTAGGACAGGGACTCTTTCTATGTAGGTAAGAAGTTTTTCCTTCACTTCAAGAACATGGGAAATTTTTTTTTTACTTTTTTTGTTCTTCGCTGGAAAAACTTTGCTAGCTTTATGTTCTAATTCCTTCTGTTTTTCTTCTAGAGAGTCTAGTTCGGCTAAAACATCTCTAAAATTCTCTTTTACCTGTTCTCCTATCAACTTTCCAAAGTTGTTTATGTGTTCCAACACATTTTTCACCAAAGGATCGTCGTCCCTGTTGGAATTTCTTACAAAACACACTGGTTCTGTTTGTCCAGGAAAATCAGAAGCTACACTGGCAGAAAGGGGTATGTGTGTTTTTTCTATCACAGTGTTAGCATTATCTGGGGATGGATTTTCAGGTTGGACGAAGTAGCTTTCAAAGTCAAAAACAATTTTATAGGGGTATATTTTTCAGGTGAACAAACTATTCCCAGTTCCTCTAAAACTTGAAAAACTGTTTTGGATGGATTGTAAGCTCCACCTTTGTACCTGAAGCTGACTTTGGTGCAATCTTTTTTCACCCCATTGTGTTGCTTTAAAAGGAAACTACGAGTGAAAACTTTATGACACTTTTCACAGGGGTACATCTTACCATACAGTCCCATGTTAGTTATTAAACTTACATGGTTCCTGTGTAAGTTCAAGTTCATGATTTTTTTGGATGAACATATATTTGACCTTATAATTTTAGGTCGCCCCTTTTTTTTTACCAAAAGAGGGAAGGTAAAAAATTCTTATGTTAACTTCAAACACCTTTTCTAACCTGTCTAAATCTTTTATGTCAATGCCCTCAAAAGTCTCCTTGCTCACCCCTGGATAGGCTTCAAGGAAAAGCTCTTGAGTTTTTTCTAAAGATCCATACAGGAAGAAAGACAGACATCTAAAGAAACACAAGTTGTCTTTGTATCCCCTTTTGGTTTTAGGATCTCTGTGAAAGTGCTGCATACCTCTTTGCCTTAAACCTGGTGGAACAGTGTTCATTTTACCTAAGAGAAATTCTCCTCCCGTAGCCCTTATTAGGGTAATGTTGGCGTTGACGTTGCCTATTACACTCCATTTAGTAGAGGGTCTTTGAGCGTCTTCTTTTATGTTGTTTTCAATTAAATCTAAACACTCTGCAAAGTCTTTGTCATCCCTTATGAAAATGTAAGGGTCTCTATGCCTTCCACTGTCACAGAACAAAGACGAATTGTTGGCAGAAGCATGGAAGTACATAACTTTCTCTTCTTCTTCCTCCTTAGAGGAAGACAACAACCTTCCAAAAGAGACAGCCACTTTGTAAGCCATTACTTGATTTCTATGAATAGAGGTAAGAGCTTCTATTACCTGTTTGGCTCCCAAGTCTTTGTTAGAACTTGTCATTCTGACATTGAAAATGGACTGAAGCTTACCTAGCACAGCCAGACCTGAAGCTATGGACTTGAAGTTGTCACGGTAACTGCTTTTATGCAAAGAATTTATTTCTATTTCTTTTGGAATTTCTAAGCTGTCGGAAAAGATTTCTCTCTTACAAGAAACTGAGTTACACAGAGTTTTACCACTGTTTTCCACAGTGACCAAACGTGGAGGTCTAGGGGTGTTACACATTGGACAGTTAACGGTGTAAAGTTGTTTCACCTTTTTGGGAGGCATTTTTTTGTGGTTTCTTTTTCTAGTTTCACTTTATGTTCAATATACAACTTAAAACTAAAACCTGTCCTAACTATACATGGAGTACATTTAGGTTTGTGTACCTTCCTCTCTCCAAGGGCAGCTCGGCGGTGCAGCTCCTTGAACTTTCCAAGGATGCACTCTATCTGGTCCACTCACGCGCCTCTAGATTTAAGCACCGCTCGTAAGGTTTGTCCAGGTACGTCCTCAAGCATACTCCCCTGATACTAGGTTCCCTGTATATTTCTATGCAGGCATTTTTATCCCCTTCCGGATAAAAAACTTGGTCGGGGGGAGGTGACTTTTCTTGAAATCCAAATCGAGCAGGCCATTTCTTTGCCACCAAAGGAACTAACCTGAAGCCCACAAGCTTGCTGGAAGTACTGGGGGCAGTGCCCCCCCCAAACTTTTGCCTATGTGACTTGTCTTTAGAAGAAGGAACACCTGGGGCAGAACCAATTGGCTCGGCGCCATAGGAAGAAGTTCCTGAGGAAACTGAAGCAGGGGCAGAGACAGGGGTTCTCTTGTTGTAGGCGCGTTTCTGTCTTTTCTTTTTAGGCTCCCCTTCACTCTCACCGGGACAGGTTCTTTTCTCCGGCGGGGTTTTAAGCAGCTCCTCTACCGGAACCAGGAGAGAGTATTGGGGAGAAGGGCCAGTCAGATCTATGACCTCTACCTGTGAATACCCCCCTCGGTGAGCAGGTGAAGGTGTCCCTTGTGTTAAATCCACCACTTCAATGGGGTTGACAACTGGTAATGATGATGTGAGGTCTATGACCTTTATTGGACTGACCTGGGGAGAAGGTTCCTCCGGAGTTACTGGCGAGTAAGTGGCGGACGTAGGTGCTTTAGTGGGGGGTTGGTAGTTTAGAGGTGCTGGGGGATTGATGAATTCCCTGATGTCAAAATCGCCGTCACCAGCTTCCTGAGGAGTGCGATCCCGGACGCGATCCAGGAAATCAGTGATTTCGCCATGAAGAGCTGCAAGAGCGGTTTCCTGTTCTCCTGCATCAGGCACTTCAGTTGGAAGCCGAGCAGGAGTTGCAGGTGGTTTATCAGCTGTGGCTGGAGAGGTGGGAGGAGGGGCGACGCCCGACGTCTTTTCCACTGTCTGTTTAGGTGTGGGAACAGTCAGAGGAGCCAGTTTTTTAGCTGCTACTCTCCTGACACTAAGTCCCGTCTTCATGCGACCAGGCATCGTTCTCTTTCAAGATGAAAGGGTAGCAGGGCTGGAAGGTGCAGGAGCAGGACGGCGAACAGCAGACAAACCTCAGAAAAGGTTTGATGAAGATCGAGCAGCTCAAGCCTTCTTTATAGTAACTATCCTGATACAATCCTGGGACGTTCCCTTGTCGTTCAGATAACGTACAACCACGACCATGAGTCGTAGATAACCGTGCTTTTCCATTCATAGTATGTTTTACGCTCAGACAGCGTTGTTTTGGAAAAAAGTAAAAAACTCAACTCAATTAAAAAACCGTGATAACGCTCAGTCAACGTTCAGGGTTAGGCGTGTAAGTCGAATCTCGTTGTAACCGTTTTGTGATTAACGCAGACCATTCGTCATTTTTCAAAACAAGCAAACAAGCAGACATGGCTAACTTTTGTCCTTTGCCTTTGTCAGGAGGGGCGTAGAAGAGGGTAAGGTGTGGGCTGTGTGGAAATTCTGTCCTGAAAACTTGAAAAGGGATCTTTACATCCCTCCTAACTGTAACTTCAAACAATGCTTCTTGCACAACCAAACCACTGCATTGGTTCCCAGTGGACCCTCTGTGAAAAAACTTATCTCAGAAAATGAGGAAACTTTTTTTTCAGGTGTTCTTTTGGGACATGGTGCCATGGTACACTTGATGTCGAGGCATTCCATTTCGTCTGGAAGTTCAAAAAAATTTATCTTAGACAGACAAAAACCCTTTTTTCTCAGGGATCAACCTTTGGGGGGAGGACCTGGTAATTCAGTTTTCATCGATTCTACTATGGTGAAGGCTTCAATTAAAGCCACTTTACTTCACCCAGACAAAATTACACACTCTCTAGGTTCAAAAATTTTCTATGAAAGAGGATTCAGGACAGAGATTGGACACAATTACCATGGGTGCTGTTATGTTGTGAGAGTTATAACTGAAATAACTGCCTCCCATGAAAAAGGTCAGCTCAAGGTGGTTACAGCCTACTCCGTATCTCATTTTTGGTCCTCCTAATAAAACTGAAAAGAAATAAACGATGATCCTCCGGGTAAGGCCCCAGGGCTAAACCCACCCTTCCACATGTTTTCCCCTCTTTTCACCATGCTCAGCCACTGACCCTGACGTTTGTTTCGTCCTTGAGCAATAAATCATTTCAGAAAAGTGCGATAAGGAAAGACTGACAGGTTTCTTATAAAGGTTAAACAGGGACTAAACCATCATTTGACACAACAACCTTCGCCCTATCATGCTGCGTTACTCCCTGCAGCGTGTATTAGAACAACGTCACCCCAACGACACTCAAGTCCTGACGTACGTTAGGGAAAGAAAGGAAATTATATGTTGCTCTTCAAGCTGTTTCAGGTATGTGTGCAAATACTTGAAAGAAACTGTTCTTCACCGGAAAAAATTAAACTTAGTTTTTTCTTCCGTTGAATCAAGTTTTACATCCAAAGACAGAAAAACCTTGAGGAAAATGGTCTTGAGACATAACTTGTCAAAATTTTCAGCGGTGGAAACCTTGGGTTATGCCCTCATGTATGGAAGAAAGGGAAAGAGCCCACTGAAAAACCCCTTCCATTTAGAAGCATTGAAAGGGGCAGAAGAGCATCACGCCAAAGAAAATACCCACCAACTTAACCAGCGTCTTGATTTCTTCATGTCTATTTTGGACCTTCTAGCTGAGTGCTTAGAAACCAAAACTTTGTTTTCCTCCTGCCCCATATTTCACATCCTATCATCGTCCCTGGATCGTTTCAGTGTGGAGGAGAAACAAAAAGTGTGGCTTTATCTGGCTATGTGGTGCACCCAGCTTACCTCCCTTACTCACTGTTTTCACCACAATCAGCTCGCTTTACACACATCATAAAAAATTTAAACGAATGAAGAACGATGTAACAGGCTGACCTAAAGAGGGGGAATGTAATGGTAGAGTAATATAGGACAGGGTAGAATAGGGTAGGATAATATAGGGTAGGGGTAGGGTAGGGTAGGGTAAAAATGGGTTGGGGTGGGTTTAAAAACTATGGGGTGGGGGGGTGGGGGCACCCCTCAAGTATTGGGGGTTTGGGGCTTGTTGGCCCGGGCTGGCCGCCCAAATAACCCACCTAACCCACCCACCCACCTAAACCACCCACCCACCTATCCTACCCTACCCTACACTACCCTACCCTATATAAGTTTACTGTATGCTTCCTAGCCTGTCATAACCTACCTACCTACCTACCTACCTGCCTACCTAACTTCCTGGATACCTTTTTTTTTGCTGCTATGGAGTTTCACCTTTCGGACGAGTTGTTATTCAAGATCAGTGAAAAAATATCGGAAAAAAGACTACCCTCGATTAGGGGTTTATTTAGGACTTAGACTAAGTTTAATGGATTACATGGAAAAAACACCATCTCTTCGTTCTATGGGGAGAGAAATGCTCATATCATGGAACAGAAAGAACGTGCGTTGCAAGTGGATGGTTTTAAGACATGCATTAACCCTTACGTGCCCAGAATAGCAAAAGTGCGCTCTCAACTATGTATGTATGTTCAACAGACAACCATGGGTTTAATAGTTATTGGATTAAGATGATTTTAACACCAGAAGACTCGTAATGTCAAGGGCTTTCTAATAGTACCAAATTTGTTATGGTGCAATAAATATGTAAATTATTAGGAGATAATATTGCGAAAAATAATGAATTAAAATTAGCTTAAAATACATGAAAAGTGCGCGCTCTGGCCATTAGAAATAAGGGGAAAATACAGAAAAATCAGTTAATTCACAAAAATATTGATGAAAATACCAAAAAATATTGATGAAATATTTTCCATGTGATTTTCTCACAGGAGTTTAATTACAATACATATTTTTCTTTATTTCCGTCAGAATGATATCCTTTGAACTGTCAAAAGACACTTTATTGATTGATAATAGCCTATTCCCCATCAAAATATAATGAAAGTAAAAAAGAATGATATTGTGGGCACTTCCAGCCCATTTCCACTTATTGTGCCATTATCATTTCCTACTAATTCATGTAATACTCTAACATAGGCTTCACATTGCCAATTCTGAAAGCTATTTCAATGTACTCTTTGTTACCATTTAAGTCAATATGTTATTCTGAACATGGTGTAGGTAAACGTCTTTACAAAGTCAAGTTTGTTGAATAAATCAGGTTTCTTAAAATAATTCTGGGCACGAAAGGGTTAAGTGACATAGGTCGTTACGCTCTCTCTGAATATTGCAGATGGTACATGCAGTATTACAACGTAGTGGACCATTGTGAAATACCTCCAGAAGAGTGGAAAGTTGATACTTTGTTCGTGAACCTGGCAGACAAGTTAAAGATGCTTGACTGGAGAAAACTGGGAACACAACTGGGGTTAACCGAGCACGAACTTGATGTGATTACCACCCCTGTTCCAGGGAAAAAAGGTGTCACAAATCCTGTTTTTGAAGTCCTAATGGTGTGGAAACATAGAAAAATATCTCATCCAAGTTGTCTTATAGCAAGTTTGAACAACATGGGGCTTTTTGACGTAGCTCTTTACGTGGAAGGATTAAGAGAGGGTTCTTCTGACTTAAAAGAGGACGAGGCAGGTCCTTTGGTCACTTTGGTTTAAGATTTCATCCAAAATGGATCACAAGGAAAAGGAGATCATTTTTGACCCACGTCTACAAAGTCCCTTCACTATGATAATAGCTGGACCTACTTCTTGTGGAAAAAGTCAACTTGTTTTCAAGTTGATTAAAGGTGTAGACGAGCTTGTAACTCCAAAAATACATGACATATACTACTGCTACAGTCAATGGCAAGATGGATTCGACGAAATGGTAAAGTTGGGGGTTAAGTTCAGAAGACTTTTTGTTTGAGGATAAAAGAGACGTGACTAAACATGGACTGGTCATAATAGATCCCGAGTACGTTCCCACCATAATGAAGCTTTTCACTGTGGGCTCTCACCATCGCAGTTTAAGTGTAATTTTTATTACACAAAACTTGTTTTTTAACAATCCTGCCTTCAGAACGTTGAGCTTAAATGCACACTACCTAGTTGTTTTTAAGAACCCTAGAGACATGAGTCAAATAGGACACATCAGCAAACAGGCCTTCCCTGGACAAAAATCCTTTTTGACGGAGGTATATAACTCAGAAACCAAAGAGAAGCATTCATACATCCTATTGGACTTTAAGCAGAGCACACCTAACGAGCTCAGGGTAAGGAACAGCATAACAACTCCTTGGAATACCTTGGTTTTCATTCCTAAAGCTTCAGCTTCGAAAAGAAAACGATAGAATGGTGACCAAAAGATCTGCTTCTGGAGGAAAATCAACAATTTTAAGGAAGCATTTCCACTTGTTGAAAGACATATCCAAGTGTTCCTCGGCAGAGTGTTCCCACATAATTAAAGGTCTCAGCGATGAGGTCATCAGGTTGATGAGTCGAATTTGTGTCAACATCATGAACAAAAACCTGTTGCGTAACAAATCAGACGCAGTTAAACGTTTAACACCCTACAAGAAAGAACTGAAGACAGTCACAAGGCACAAGGCTACCGTAAAGCAGAAGAGGAAAACCTTTGAGCAAAAGGGTGGATTCTTGGGAACCATATGGGTCTAGCCTTACCCCTGATTACAGGTCTCATAGGAGCACATCGATAAGAATCATGTCTTATTCAAGGATGGCCCTCGTAAGGGCGGATCTTGTTCCCCGAGAAAAAACCCTTCTCCTGTTACTCCTACCTCTCCTCCCCAGCCTGGACCTAGTGTTCAAGACCAGTACTACAGCACTCAACTTTTAAGAGAAGGTTTAACTCCTGATTCCAGCCTGGTTCAAGTCCTGAACCACCTTCAAAGTAAAGCACACAAGGTGCTTAACTCTCCCAACCTCAAACTAAAGGAAAAGTTAAGACAGTACAATCAACTTATGATAAAGTCGGGAATTTTAACTAAAAAAGCCAAGGCCTTAGGACAACATAGGGAAGGTCCCTATCCTGGTCGAGCAGTAGGACAAGGACCTGCAGCAGCAGCAGCAAGGGGTATAAAGAATACTTTAGAAGACACTGACGACGGCGACGACGAAGACGACACTTACACAGAGACTAGAGACATTCCACAACTTCCTAAAGATTCAGACGAAGAGAGTGTAGATGAAGTTAAAGGGGGGGAAGGACCTGGACCTCGTGCAAGAGACAACACAGTGGGTATGGACGCCGACATAAAAGAAAGAATACCCGCAACTTACAGAACAACTGCTAAAAATCTCTACAGAGAATTATCTCGTCACGGAAGTGAGATATTGAATTGGAACAGAGACGGAGAAATATATGTCAACGGGGAACGTGTCTCTGGAACTGACATAACAGATTTGTTAGCTTTTGCTGCCAGACCAAAGTCGTTAAAAAAGGACCAACCTAAAGGAAGCCAGGTCTTCATAAGAGCAGTTAAAAGGTTGAACCCCACCTTAAAATTTGTCAAAAACAAGTCGGCTTTTGCAGGACACAGTCCTTCTTTTGCTGCCAGTCCCTTGAAGAGGGCATCCCCTATCAAGAAGAGGAAAGTAAGTCAAAAAGGAACTGGACGTAAGTTTATATGGTGCACAAGGCTTTGAAGAAAGATGTCCTCAGGTTTTACACAGATCCTAAACAACCTGGAAGTTTTACCAGTGTATCTAAACTTCAACGTCATCACTTCAAGAAAACAAAGAAAAAAAACATAGAACAAGCTTTGGAAGATGTAGACGCATACACCAGACACAAACCTTACAAGAGAAGATTTCCTAGAAGAAAAACACAAACATGGGGCATAGACAAACAGTGGCAACTTGATCTCATAGACATGCGAGAATTTTCAAAGGAAAACAAAGGATACCAGTACATTCTAGCGGGAATAGACGTGTTTTCAAGGTATGGTTTTGGACAACCTGTGAAAAGTAAGAGAGCTGATGACGTCACAGAGGCTTTCAAAAAAATGAGCAAAGAAAGAAAACCTCAACAAATTCAAACTGACAAGGGCAAAGAGTTTGTCAACAAAATTTTCAAAAAATACTGTGAAGATCAAAACATCAATTTTTTCACAGGAGAAAACGACGACGTGAAGTGTGCCTTAGCCGAAAGGTTCAACTCTACTATTCAAGGAAAAATGTGGAGATGTTTCTCTCATTTCAATAACTACAAATGGGTTGACTTGCTGCCCGACTTGGTTAAGTCCTACAATCTAACTTACCACAAAACCTTAGGAGCTGCCCCTTCAGACATAAATAAAGACAACTCAGAAGTCTTGTTTTACAGGTTGTATGATCAACCTCAAAAGAAAAAAGTTCCTGTCCTTAAGTTGAAGAGAAAAAATCAAGTGCGAAGTCACGGAAGACGCTACAACATAGAAAAAATAGTAAAATACAGAGGAAAAGGCAAGAAAAGAGAAGCGTTGATCAAGTGGAAGGGTTATGGAGACAAGTTTAACTCTTGGGAACCTGTCAAGAACATAGACAAATGGCATTTACCTTAACTTTACCTAGTAACTTGTCTATGAACGTGTGTCCTGACAACACTTTAACTAGTTACAACACAATTTTGGCAGAATACATTAACTCTCTTACTCAGTTAGAGTGTGCTCTTCAAGAAATAACCTGTCCTACCACGTGGTACAACGTCAAAGAAGAAGCCATTCTCTTGGCAGAGGGAGAAAACGATGTGAAAAACAACCTCCGCACTGTGGTAGCTTTATTAAACAAACGCAGAAGAGAATTTTTTCCTCTTGGAAAACCAGGAGCCCATAGTGTCTTCAGTAGATCTTCGAGCTCTACATCGAATCTAACAGCCCAATCTGCTTTGAAAAGAGGAGTAAAAATAACAAAGAACCTACGTCATGTCGACCCTGTGGGACCGACTGAAACCATTCCTCCTGCTGGTCCTGAAATTAGCGTCCACAAACTCCTGCTGCTGCGCCTGAGACGCCATCTGGAGGATTCACTCCTAACCAACTGACGCCAGAAAAGGAGGAAAAGGAAGAGGAGGAGGATAAGGGGGAACGTGGCACGGCAGGCAGAGAGAAGAGAGAAATATCGCCAGCTGTAGCTGAAGTGATGTCTATGGATGAGAGGGGTAAAAGGTCTGTTTCTTATTTTGAAGAAAATGCCGTCTTCACAGACTCTGCTCATGTTTCTCCCAGTCAGTTACAGGCTGTGAAAATATCTACATGCTTCAAAGAAATAAGTAGATTCCTCTCTAAGTATTACTTCAAGGAAGGGAGTACCTACAATATGTTTGCCTTAGAAGGTGTGAACCTGGAAAGCAACTCAGAGTTGATAGGATACTTGAACAGGACCATAAATAAACTACAGAGCATGTTGGTAAGAAAACTAAGAAACTACAGGAAAAACAACAAAGCCACCATGTTTCACTACAACAAATATACAATGAAAAGTGTAGTTTCCTTGCCTCCTGGTGTTGTCATGCAACTCCCAGAAAACCTAGGGAAACAATTAGGTTTCGACGGAAGTGTTTCCCTGAGTGGTAAGACACAAAGCCCCTACGTGGTAGACCTTCAGTACAAAAGTCGATGTGCTTTCGTGTACTCTGACATAGTCAAGCACAGTCTATTGGGTGATTCTAAAGCACCCCTTCTGAGGCAAATCAACATAAATCGCTACAATGGTGACATGCAAACCATAAGTTTTCAAAACTTGATATATCTGCCAGTCACTAAAACCACCTTCAGACAGATAGGCATATACTTAAGAGACATGACCGGGGAACCAATACCATTTGAAAGCGGATCAGTGTTGGTGGTACTTGCCTTCAGACCTCTTCTAGGATAGGGGTATACAACCATGCTTCACTACTATGGAACCCCTCCCTACCTGGCCCCTAGGGGTCAGTATGCTGAATACTACAAAAAATCACAGTTTGGGAATGGCGCATTACCGGCATACGGAGGAAGGGGGAGACAAAGAGGACATGGACTGGGATCATTAATCGGTGGTTTACTGAGAGGAGCTGTTCCCCTCTTGAAAACTATAGGACGCTCAGCTGCCAAATCTGCAGGTAAAGCCTTGCTTTCTACAGGAGCTGGAGTGTTGTCAGATGTGGTAGCAGGAAAAGGTTTCAAGAAAAGTGTAGTAAGGAGAAGTAAAGCAACAGGAGAAGAGTTACTGAAAAGGGCTGCTTCATCTGCTCAAGGATACATAAAAGGTACATCTGGACCTCCTCCAGCCAAACGACACGCAACTGGCAAGCGTGGAGGACGTAAGGGGCAAAGAGGTAGAGGTAGAGTTCAAGGCAGAGGGAACACCTTGTTCTAGTCATGAGTCTCATTCATCCCAAGGGTCAAGTATGTGCAGTAGGAGAACTAGATCTACACGCCTTACCTGTCACTCAAAAGGACATTTTAAAGTGTCAAGTAATAACCAAGACTACCAACAATGCCCTCACTCCACACACTGAAACTTTTGACTTCACCTTTGAACCAAGCAACCTGTACACAGACCTCTCAGAAACTGAGATGTACATGGAACTGGAAGCCGTGGCGGCTGACGGAACAACCCACCTTGCCGTCGACATAGAAGCTGATCCAGTCAACAACTTGGCACACGCTCTCTTTGCATCCTGTCAGTTGCTCATAAACGGAGAGAAAGTCACCGGCAACAACGAAGACTATGGTCTCAAGGCCTACATTTTGGACACAATTTGCTGCAACAAAGAAGACAAAGAGACTCGGCTGAAAGGATGTCAAAAGTACATGAAAGACACCTGTGGACACATGGAGACGAGAGGGGGCGCCAATGCAGGATGGACGGCACGGAGAGCAGAATTCAGTGCCCGCAACAAACACGCCTTAGTCATGAGGCCCCACCTGGATTTGATTAAACAGTGCAAGGTACTGCCTCCAAACTGTGAAATCAAGTTCATCTTCGAAAAAAATCAACCCAATTACTACATGATGCAAGCAGCCGATCAAAACTACTGGATCAAAATCACCAAAGCTGAAATGTCACTTCTCCAAAAAAGTGTCGACGACGAGGTGGTGAAAACTCACGTCAGCAGTGTGAGGAACCCACATTGGGGACCTTTCAACTATCACATAGCCAGGTGTAAAGTCACTAAACACACTTTGGACGGTGGCTCACAAGACTACAGTTGGACTCAACCTGACACTACTCAAATCCCCACCAGGATAGTCTTGTGTATGATAAAGGACACAGCAGCTGCTGGGACTAAGACAGAAAATCCTTTCAACTGCAGACATTTCAACGTGAAGGAAATTTGCGTGAGATATGACGATCAGAAGTTTGAGTTGAAGACTGACTTCGAAACAGGCAACTGCATCAGAGCCTACAGTCAAATGTTTAAAGACAGTGGCATAACTTTGGAAGATTTCAAAGGTGGGTATTCCTTCTTTGCTTTCGACCTCACCCCAGACAGAGCACCTGAAGACAGTCGTATAAATCTCATCAAGCAAGGAAGGCTGGGCATTTCCCTCAGGTTTGCTGCCCCGACTGCTCATGCCGTATCTGCCGTCTTGTGTTCCTTCTATGACAACAACATCCAACTGACAGCTGACTGTCTTCCTGTCACAGACTACCACATGAACTGAGAAGAATGAGAACTTCAGACATTACAGCTGCACTGGGAAACCATCCACACACAAGGCGTTTCTACCTTGGAACTTTTGCCAGTGATCAATGTCCTAAGAAACCAATTCCCTCTACGTGCTTCGTCAGTAACACAGATCCAAGTTCTAAACCTGGACAGCACTGGGTGGCATTTTACATTTCTCATGAAGGGAAGGTGTTCTACTTTGATCCCTATGGTTTACCTCCCTTAACTATATATCACCAGAGGTTCATGCAGAAGTCGTCAGATGGTCACGGGTCGTTCAGCAGAAAACAAGTACAAAACTTTTACGCTAAAACCTGTGGAGCCCACTGCATTAACTTCCTTATACAGACATGTCGGACCAAGGACCCACACCACACTGTGAACAGGTTTTCTCAGGTGCCCTTCAACTTAATGGACAAAATAGTAAGCCCCTTGCTGAGGAAAAGAGAGAAGAAGAAGAGATGGACTTCGAAATGAGTCCAGAAGAAGTAGCAGTGAAAGAAGACGTGAGCAACCTGTTGGTGAAAGGGAAAGTTAAACGTGAATTGGACATGATAGATGGGCTTCAGAGCACGGCGGAAGTAATAGACAAGATTCTCATCGTCATGGGCGAGTTAATGGACAAAGTGGTAGCCCTGGAGGAGAATGACATAGGAAGAAGAGGCCTGAAGGATTTGATGGAGAGAATGCGTGCTTTAGAGGATCGTAGCCAAAGTCCAACTCCAGCTAAGACCAGGTGCAGTTGGTACTGCAACAAGAATTCATTTTCCATTTAATACCCATGTACTCTGCTTGCAAGCATATATCATTATAATGATTCATACCTAGCATGTACTCTGATTTGAAGAAAGAATAAAAAAAGATTAAATTAAAAAAAGAACTGAGTTGTGTGTTTGTTGTATTTTAAACTAATATAAAAAAAATGAGTCATAAGTATTGCGTAAATCCATAGAAATATTGCATCAGAACATGAGTCATGGCTATTGTGTAATTTCTTACAAACATTGTGCAATACACCTTCATACGTAGGTCATACGTTTTGCAAATAGGTTAGTAGGTCACTTCCGGTTTGCAAGTAGGTCAACCCTAGGTATTGCGCAATTCTCTTAATTTATGCAACTAGGTCAGGTCACTAGGTCAAACGGAATCCAGCTCTCTGATTGGTCGAAAAAACTAGGTCATGACCTTATGATGTCACTTCCTGTCAAATCCAGCCCTCTGATTGGCTGAAATTAGGTCACTTCCGGTCTACCAGTAGGTCATGACCTAGTTAGTAGCTAATCCATTGCGCTCAGTTTGCATGTATATACTACTGATGTGGATGGGATATATGGCTTACACCTATCCTTCATTTTAAGAGGGTACTTGCTCCAAAGTTGTACACCAAGATTACACCATATACAGTCTGAATTATGACAAAGAAAAGTTGAAAGTGTACACCTCAATGTGTGGGTTCTGTCATGTTCCTCTCCGATATTTGACTATGTTATGTAGAGAGTGTGAACTTGTATTTAGCAACTTGTAAATAATGATGTGTAAATATTATTTTTCAGCTTGCCTTATTTTATTTATATAAAAAATATCTCACTATAGTCACACCCTCATCTACATAATAAACCACACATCTTTATGCTAATAAGGTCACCTAACTACTTGCTTGCATACAGCTGATGGTATGATGTGTGCACAGCCAACCAATCAGAGGTCTCCATTTTAGCAAAAAATTGAAAAAAAGAGTCACGTAACCAAATTTTTCAAATTTCCCACCAAAATCACAACCTCTGATTGGTCCATTCAAATTAGGCTCATGTGACCTTATTTGCATAATAGAGGTTACATGACCTAAACAGCCAGCCAATCATTTGAATTTCCCACCAAAAGGGAGGCCTCTGATTGGCTGCATCCCCAGTGAGTAATATCCTTAGATTAGATATAGTCCCGTTCTGATTTTATATTACTCAACTACACTGCCAAAAGCATGGTCATGTACGTTGGCTCAGGGCACAAAGTTGTGTCAGTAGACCGTTATAGGTATTGTACTTATCATATTTATTTTTCACCTTGACTCTACCATGTAACCCAGTGTCCGAGTCTACCCACAAGCCAAACCATACCAAAGACCAAAGGCTGGCGGTGTCAACTGCACTCAGTGACCCCGCCTCCTCCCACTGGAGGATATGCCATCAATCACAAGCAGCTCGCTGCATGCTGGAAATTCCTAGCAGACAATGTTTAGACCAACTCCTCCTGCTGGAGGACATGCCCATTGATCATGAGCAGCTCACAGCATACCGGGAATCCCCAGCAGCTATATTTAAAACCACACTAAACTCTGTGGACCCCAGTGCTATGTTTAGGATCCTCCCTACATACCTGCACTGGAGTTCCCCAGTTACTATATTTAGCTCACCTGATACTATTTTTAGGATGAGCTGGGTGAGCAGCTCCTACTATAAATACCTGTAGAGGGAGCAGCTCACTCATCTTTCCACCTTCATACTTCATACCTCACACATTCACGTGAGACCAAGGCCCTTGGCTCAAGGGCTAGGCTTGGACACTGTTGGGCACCTTTATACTGTATCACCAACTATACCTCGTGGACTTCAATGAATAAAGTGGATATCAAACTGGATTCCTGATTCGTCTGTATTCATCCTTATTCATCATTTACGGACTCGTTGACAATGGTGGAAAACCCTCACATATCATCCCACAGTTACCACCTCTCATGAGCCATGGACAACAGTGAGACCCTACCAAAGGAGCCAGCCCCACAACGTATCCCTACATCTCCAGACAGAGATCAGCAAGAAGCCACCAGTACACAGTACACCGCCCCGATAGACTCCTCGCCAGACGCGCTCCAGCTGGACCCAGTGCTGCCAGCCCATAGACGCACACATAAACAAACACCTGTGAGTTCAAACACCTTACATTTTTCGTCCACCATAGTGGACACCAACACAGGTGCACCCACCAGTACACCAGCAGGAGCCCCACCACCAGGTTTAAACCTCACCTTACCTGGTTATTCACCCTCAGAATCACCACCCCTAAGATTAGGTGGTCTTCAAAGTACCACATACAGCACGCCTGAAAATCAATCAGCTGGTTACCTCCACCTAGATAGCCATCTAGAGGAAAGATCCAATAGCCTGCAGGAAGCCCTGGAAGCTGCTGGACGGTCACCCTCAGCCAGCAGTGATTCTGATCCACAGTGTACACCTGACCTAAGTTGGGACAACCTCACTGTACCAGATATCCAAGCCCACCCATCAGTAGCAGACAATTACTGGAGGAGCAGGCTAGACTCAGCAATCCACAGGTGGAGAGAAAACAGACTCAACACAGGATGTGCACAGCAGATACCAACTGGCTCTACACCAAGCTACCAGCGTGGTGAGAGTCCCTCTGTTTTTCTAGACAGGATAAACCGCATTCTAGAAGAGCAGTGGCAAGACAGTTCCAATCTCACCAATCTGCTAAGGCCGCACCAAAACCCACAGCCTGATAGCAACCAACCTGGAGGCAACCCTAGGCCTTATCACTACTACTCTACTTCTGAGGAAGACAAGGCGACACCTCCAGTACCAAATTCATCCCTGAGCACGCCACCGAGAGCCAGATCCTTTGAGAGGTCATACCCCACCCATAGACCCAGGAGAAGGGTACAATCATCCTCCCCTCACAGGCCAAATACACCTGTATTTTACAGACTTCAAAGAAGCTTGGACTCTGCAGCTAGAAGAGGTGACCTCGTGGCCACTACTCCCATCCTACACAGAAGCAGTCACTTCCCCGCCCACTTACAAACAGAATCCACCTCTGAAGAAGACACAGAAGTAACCTTCCCCCACCTGCACAGAGCACCTGCCTACCCAAACATGGCCACTGCAGCTCCACCTCCAGAGTACAACCAGGATGACATGACGAGGAACATAGTCAGAGAATGCACCCAGGCAGTCAATGACTCCCTCTCCAACCTATTAACAGGACAAATGAACTTATTGTCTGCTGAAATAAAAAGGATTGGAGACGACTCCTCCCGCCAACTGTCAAGGATAAATGACAGATTGAATGACATGGACACCTGGAAATCGCACCTGGTAAATGGCATTAGCCACATACAAAGAAGAGCAGCTCAGGACAATGCTGATGTTCTGAGAAGGTCTGAAATAGCGTTAGCCAATCTGTCTGACAGAATCAACAAAAACATTGATGGAATGAGAACTGAAATATTCAGGGCTATTGATAGGACAAGAACACCTACCAACCAAGGCCAAAACAGCCATTTCTCACCCACCAACACTAGGCTACCCCCTTCAGGCCAACCTTCACAGGTTATGAGCACCTCTACCAGAACGCCAACATCATTACCGGTAGGATACAGGCTCAGCCCCCCAAGCCTTTTCCAAAATACAGCCCGAACCATAGCGACAGGTGCCACGCCCACCCAACAAGGCTCGACACATGCAGGTTTTGGTAGTTCGGCCACAACCCACCAGATGGCGCCCTCCACCACTCGTCCATCACCGGTAGCCGCCACATCATTTTCAGGCAGTGTTTACAACCATGTATACACACCCCACCAGGCACACACGCCCTACAACAACCCTATACCAATGTATGGTTTGTTTACAAACACACCACCTGCCCAAGCAGCTGCCCACCACCCTGCAGCTCAATCCACACCAATGATACCAAATCTAGGACAATCCAATTTCTCTGCTCCCACTGGATACAGGAGTTTTGAACCTGAGCGACTCACATCTGCTCAATTAAGCTGTTTCAACAAGCCAGAACCCTTTGACAAGCCCTCACCCTACAGGTCTGCAGCCAGATTTCTGGCAGAATTCAAATTCTATATAAGAAATGCATACCCCCGCAGTCCAACAATGCATGCATCCTGCATGTATACCTTTTTAAAGGGCAGAGCAGCACAATGGTTTTTCACAAACATTTTTGACAAACCAATCATGTATGACACTGAGGCAGTCTATACCGCCTTTCTCAGCAGGTTCAACCAGCCTGACCCTGCCACAATAATCAAAGGATATAGAAACAGAAAACAGCAACCCAAAGAGACTGTAGAGGAATATATAGCAGATATGACCCTATTGCTATCCAACAGCAACCTGGATGAGTCTGTACAAGTGGACTATCTTATAAATGGCCTCAAGGATGAAATAAAAAAATGTTGTACTCTCAGACAGCCCCAAGAGCATTAGGGAAGCCGAGACAGCAGCATTAAGACAAGAATTGGTCATAGAAGCAGCCAAAGCAGCCCATGCCTCAAACCAATCTTCAGACTTGTGCGCCATGAACTACAATAACTACAATGGGCAAAAGAACAACAGCTACAATGGCAACAACAACAACAACAACAATAACAGATCCAGGAATGACCAGTATAATAACAACAGTTATAACAACAAGCCCCCTGGAAACGGCAACAATAAGCAATATGACGATAAATTTAAGTCAGGATACAACCAAAATCAGCAAGGCTGTAACAACTCCAGATCCGGCTCAAACAACAGATCAGGCTCCAAGAATAGATATCAGTCACCAGGCAGGAGCAAATCTCAGGAAGGCAACAAAAGCAGGTCCAAGTCCAGCGACACAAGAAATAACTTTGTCTTCATCCCTGTTGCCTCCACCCCCACTAACACCCGCCAGGTGTCCTTCCAGAAACTACTAGTCCCAGCAGATTTCCCGATCCCTGATGATTGGACCCAGCAACAAAAGAAATCTAGGGACCCAACACCAGGCAGAAATGACAACAAAAAGATAGGAGACAACCATCCTGACAACCAACCTCCTGATTCTGGACAAGGAGAACACTACAATGACAATATTGAATAGGACCCAGGGGAGGGCCACCGTGCATCTTACGGCCCCGCCCCCACTTTGGACAACAAAATTGGAACGTCCCCCACATGCCATATTTCACACATGAATGATGGAGCAGAATTAAATTCAGCAGAACAACAGAACCAATGCCCCCACCCTGTGAATTGTGATGAAGACTCCTCATCAGACAGTGAGGACCTCTATGAAAACCAGAACAAGAGAATTTCCACCCTCCAGTTGAAAGTCGAGACCAGTAAGTATGGGCAGCAAGGTAAGACCTCTTACATTAATACTGAATTGATTAAAGGCGCAGTTAATGTTGATATCAATGGCAGTTCTTACAGAGCCCTTGTGGACTCTGGAGCCTCCCTTTCCTTTATCAGCCAGAAAATGGCAGATAAAATTATATCAACCCCCAATTTCAGACATGGTAGGAGATCTCGTATGGTTATCCTACTAGCTGATAAATCCTCAGTTCAGGTCAACAATTCCATCACCACAACCTTTCTAATCGATAACACAGAGTTTAAAACAAGACTACATGTTGTCCCAAAGCTAAACCACCCCATAATTCTCGGCGTAAACTTGGTGACTGACCATGCCACTAGGCACATAACTGCCTGGACAAGTGAAGAAAATACTGCTGCAATTGTAGCACTTGGTTTCTTCCAAAGAGTCATATGTATCCATGGCACTCCCTCAGTACTGAACACAGATGATGCCCAGCAATACGTCTCAAAATTATTCAAATTTTTCTGTGAAAAATTCGGCATTAAACATGTGACAGGAAGTGCACATTGGTCTAGGTCTCAAGGTCTCTGTGAGCGCCAACACCAAACCATAGAATCATCCCTCAGGGCTTTTGTATCAAAATCACAAAAGCATTGGTCAACCTTCCTACAAGCTGTAGTCTTCAGTATTAATAATACTATAAGCAGCGCCTTAGGCTACTCACCAAATTTGCTAGTTTTTGGTAAGCAAACACACCTACCAACTGAAGCAGCTTTGTCCTTGATTAAAGCTGAAAAAGACTCAAGCACCAAAGAGAAAATTATGACCAGCCTACTACAGTTTAGGGATGACATTCAAATGAAAGCTGCAGAAAACATGATTTCTGCTCACAAAAAGACGAAAGCCAGACATGACACTTCAGCAGAACTCAGCTCATACAACACAGGCCAATTGGTATATTTACATATACCCACCCTACTGGTCAAATGCACATCAAAAAAGTTGCAACCCACATACTCAGGCCCCTACATCATAATGAAAATGACTTCACCAGTTACAGCTATTTTAAAAAGGCTACAAGATGGAAAAATACTGAAGAAATCAGTACATGTATCAAGGCTGAGGAGACCAATCACAAGAGCTAGCGCCAAAGCCATCATAAAAAGGCTACAATCAGGGCCCACAAGCTCACTTTACGACCCCGACCAGGATGACCCCTCCAATGTGAGTCCCACCACTCCCAAAATAAAGAAAAAGAGAGGAAGGCCAGCCAAAAAGGGAACAATCTCCTTCAGCCCCATGCCCTCCAGAAAATCGAGAAAAATTCCTAAGCGTCCATTATAGATCATAAGACGCTGTGTCAAACACCAAGCATCCATATAAACAACCCTCCTTTAATCCCCACAGGCGCCACGCGCCCCAACCAAATTAATCAACCATTAATATACCAACCACTTAAACACACTGATAGCAACAGTCACAGACCAACGCCCAACCTATTTATACTAACAACCATAAAAATTTCTATGCATCCAAAATCAACACCGCCTTGATTAACTGTATATACAACCACCTACCCATTCTAAGTGGAATGCCAAACACTGGCAAATGGATTATCAAATAATTAGGTAAGGTTACCCACGCCACATACCGACCGCCCAAGGCAGCGCTGTATCCTCAGTTTGTGTATAAACTTCTAAACACACATGCGACGGCTTGTTACCACTTCAAGACCACTATTTCCAATGATAAACCTATTGTAGGAAGATGGATCTCTGACACCCACACCCCATGTTTACACCACTGTCTCCGCCAACCCTTAAGTGCTGTGGTGGCACATATACAAATCAATAACGCGCCGCCCTCAAGGTCTTTAAAAAACCACAGGGTCGCCATAGAAACCATATCACCTTGGCTAGGGATAAACACCCCCCGCCAAGCTTCCCAATATTCTATTTTTAGACAATACCTCACCACCAACCAATCTAGGCCCGGATAACCCTAATTTGCATAAGGGGCCGTACAACCCCCCTTCCATCCACCAATAATATTTGGCCTACGCCCCTTTCAGGGCAAGACATACCACCTAATGGGAGATCTCAGACTGGGAAGTAGCCAAACTCAGTCTCAGTCTCAGTTTATAAGCGCTTGCCCACCCACATCTGATCATAACACAACCCACAACCAATACCACCACACCTTAAGCACGGCAACAAGTGTCTGGGAAGGGACCATGGCAGACCCATCATGCAACCAGCCCAGGTAGGATTATCTTATGGGTCTATTTTTAGCATTTAGGATTTTATTTAACAGTCGTTCTAGCATTGTACATGATAATTTTATTTATCATGGTACCCAGGTGCCCCTATTAACCAATGGCGGTGTGAGCCTTAAGTGTGTATAAAATGTGGAAGAACTTCTCCACTATCCTATAATTTTTAAACATTGATAATCCAATTTACTAAACCTCTTCAGCCAAGCAAATTCCCCACCATTACCTCTCCCCTATTCACAGCCCACTTAGACCTTTTTCCCTTTATGACTTACAGCCTGGACCCACCGGCAAATAAGCACAGCCCAAATGCTACATGGACCATACACAGCCTCCTTGGACCACATGGGATCAGGAGTGATCTCATGGATCCTTTTGAAATTAGGAGCATAATCATGGAACAGCAACACCTCATCACCTTCCTCGCCCAGGAAGATATTAAACATTACCTCAGCAGCCCCGTACTAAGACAGGAGCTGGACTTGAGCAATCACTCCACAGCAGCAACCATCAAAGCCTTCATGGTCGCTGTAGCTGGGGATAATCCCCGCCGGCCTCCATGGGGCAGGTTTAACCATAGATCTGCATCATACATAGCACTCTTATGTGCTCGCACGCTTCTAGCGTCAGAACAGCCCCTCAGGGACTTACCCCGCCAATACTCCAATATTGGACGCGAACTGGCCATAAGGAATACAGCTAGCCTAGTATTCCAGTTTGCTGTTTTCGAGATAAACAGATTTCATGCTCAAGCACGTGTACCGCCCCTGACGGTGACAACAGGCACCAGTCCATCTGCATAAAGTCCCATCATGTAACAACAACCCTACCACCCACAGAATCCCCGACCTTTGTAAATACTTGACCATACTAACATCCCATTTGTGACTAAGCTAATGCTATTTTTAAAATGAATCCCACCATCAAAATTTTCAAAAATCCTCAAAATTCTCAATTTTTTTCTCATTTTTCTAGAGCAGCAGCCATCCTAGCAGTCTGTATATCCTTACATCTGCTCCTCGGCTGCACCTCAACATCAGACACCAACCTGAACACCATCTTCAGACCCAACTATGGCGCATTGTTTACCAAGTTACCCCAAACACTACTAGCCAATTACATGTGTAGTGTTCTACCCCTCGATGTTCAATCGAATCTTTCGATAAACAACGAAGAACAACTATTCAGGTTCCAGTTAAAACTTTATTGTCTAATAACACATAGGCATCAGCCGTTCTCGATCACAGTTACAGGTGGCAGAGTTTGAACTCTAAATCAGGTTCGACACTAGGCCTTCTAGTGTCTACAGTTGATATTCCACATACGCCTCCTCTGTGCAGCAGCACAGAGGAGTACTAGAATATGGTAGCCGGGCAGCCGCCAACCATCGCTCACGATGGTCAGTCGGGGCTGGACTGACCCTGAGGAAGGCCGTACAACGGCCTTATATACACCGGAGTCGAGGGCCACGTGACCAAGTGGTGACGTGGCGCTGGACTCCAGCGCC
This sequence comes from Acholoe squamosa, assembly GCA_949317995.1. NCBI lineage: Eukaryota > Metazoa > Annelida > Polychaeta > Phyllodocida > Polynoidae > Acholoe > Acholoe squamosa. Next base: position 22,451,078 of record OX439041.1, read on the forward strand.
CCCAGGCGTCGGGTAATAGAGGTGCTCTCGACGTCGCCCACGAGGACCACGAAGGTACCTCGAAGACGACGCGGGACCACCACACCACCCCCCACTAGACTGAAACGAGGTCTCTGAAAATTCAGAGACCCCGGATCAGTCTAAACAATTAGATAATAATATGAACTACTGGATCTGTCGACATAGTCGACAGAAACAGTAGAGGAATATATAGAAATATAGTTTCTACTGTACTGTAGAAAAAAAATTATTATCACAGTTAAATTATAAGGCGTTGCTCCATCCAACGTAGGAGACCAGTGTCGAAACACTGCTTCACGACCTGCTCCTGGTCGATCCGAGGGAGGCACGACCGGGTATGGCAACCGGGGTCGTGTCGTTTCCTCCCTGTCTCGTTGAGAAGCTCCTTCCAGCGTAGGAAGCCCATCGATAGTGTACAGGACTACTATGATGGTCCTTCGACCGTGAGGCCGAGGATGTGTGGCACCACCGGGCCCTAAGACCAGGGTGGCGTCGGATCCACACAGCTTCGCAGGGAGGTCCGGGGACAGGAAAGGTACCCCCACTCGTGGAGGGTACACCGTCGTCCGGGAACGAGTTCCTGGGGGTTCCGTGCTGACATCGAGACTCTGTTCGATGTCAGCGATCCAAGCTAAAGAGGAGGAGCAGTAGTATCATACTACTGATCCTCCGAGATGGACCCTGTAGCGGCGTCGATTTCAGCCTGCTCTCCGTCAGTGCGCTCCTCCTCATGTGAAGGGCTGGCGGCTAGCTGGCCCGAAAACGTCGGCGACTCCGGCAATGGGGCCTCACGGTCCATTGTCGTACTCCAAGCCTCGTTAGAGGTCTCGGGTGCATCCCGGGAGTCCCCCTCAGCATCTGAGTGGAGAACGGCAGAGTCTGCTGAGTCGCTTCCGTCGTCGTCGTCGCTCTCCTGACCTTCACGGTCGTCCTTGTCTCCCTGGTCAGGGGGAGGCGTTGGAGAATGATTGACGACATCGACGTCCCCGTATATATCCATCGACTGTTCCGCCTCGGCAGGTTCTACTGCTTGGGCGGAAGCCGACGGGTCCGGGCAGACGGCTACATTCGCCGGGGCCAGAGGTGTGATGCCATGAAGATCCGGATGGATCCTCGGTGACACCACTCTCTGGACCGGTGGCGGTGTAGGCTCGGTGGTTCCTGAGAGGGTTATCAAGGGAACCAAGGAGGAAGACGGGTCTGCTGGTGGGTAGACGGAGGCACCGAGAGACCTACCCGGGGTGTCAGGCTTGTCCTGCACCACCTGCTCTCGGCCCAACATCGTCATAGCCGAGCTCAGACTATCCATCTTTGGAGACAATTCTCTCAACGGATTCGTCTGAGCCGCCAGCGTCCTGACGTCAGGGACCACTCCACCCTCGACGAGGTACCTCTGCGCTTCGCGAGAGGGCTCGGTTCGAACGGGCTTCAGGGTTCGGACGCCATGGTGCTTGTCCTTCATCCATTCCGAGAGTTGGACCCCGAAGACTCTGAAGAATTCGATTTCAACCAATCAGAGGTCTCCATTTTAGCAAAAAATTGAAAAAAAGAGTCACGTAACCAAATTTTTCAAATTTCCCACCAAAATCACAACCTCTGATTGGTCCATTCAAATTAGGCTCATGTGACCTTATTTGCATAATAGAGGTTACATGACCTAAACAGCCAGCCAATCATTTGAATTTCCCACCAAAAGGGAGGCCTCTGATTGGCTGCATCCCCAGTGAGTAATATCCTTAGATTAGATATAGTCCCGTTCTGATTTTATATTACTCAACTACACTGCCAAAAGCATGGTCATGTACGTTGGCTCAGGGCACAAAGTTGTGTCAGTAGACCGTTATAGGTATTGTACTTATCATATTTATTTTTCACCTTGACTCTACCATGTAACCCAGTGTCCGAGTCTACCCACAAGCCAAACCATACCAAAGACCAAAGGCTGGCGGTGTCAACTGCACTCAGTGACCCCGCCTCCTCCCACTGGAGGATATGCCATCAATCACAAGCAGCTCGCTGCATGCTGGAAATTCCTAGCAGACAATGTTTAGACCAACTCCTCCTGCTGGAGGACATGCCCATTGATCATGAGCAGCTCACAGCATACCGGGAATCCCCAGCAGCTATATTTAAAACCACACTAAACTCTGTGGACCCCAGTGCTATGTTTAGGATCCTCCCTACATACCTGCACTGGAGTTCCCCAGTTACTATATTTAGCTCACCTGATACTATTTTTAGGATGAGCTGGGTGAGCAGCTCCTACTATAAATACCTGTAGAGGGAGCAGCTCACTCATCTTTCCACCTTCATACTTCATACCTCACACATTCACGTGAGACCAAGGCCCTTGGCTCAAGGGCTAGGCTTGGACACTGTTGGGCACCTTTATACTGTATCACCAACTATACCTCGTGGACTTCAATGAATAAAGTGGATATCAAACTGGATTCCTGATTCGTCTGTATTCATCCTTATTCATCATTTACGGACTCGTTGACAATGGTGGAAAACCCTCACATATCATCCCACAGTTACCACCTCTCATGAGCCATGGACAACAGTGAGACCCTACCAAAGGAGCCAGCCCCACAACGTATCCCTACATCTCCAGACAGAGATCAGCAAGAAGCCACCAGTACACAGTACACCGCCCCGATAGACTCCTCGCCAGACGCGCTCCAGCTGGACCCAGTGCTGCCAGCCCATAGACGCACACATAAACAAACACCTGTGAGTTCAAACACCTTACATTTTTCGTCCACCATAGTGGACACCAACACAGGTGCACCCACCAGTACACCAGCAGGAGCCCCACCACCAGGTTTAAACCTCACCTTACCTGGTTATTCACCCTCAGAATCACCACCCCTAAGATTAGGTGGTCTTCAAAGTACCACATACAGCACGCCTGAAAATCAATCAGCTGGTTACCTCCACCTAGATAGCCATCTAGAGGAAAGATCCAATAGCCTGCAGGAAGCCCTGGAAGCTGCTGGACGGTCACCCTCAGCCAGCAGTGATTCTGATCCACAGTGTACACCTGACCTAAGTTGGGACAACCTCACTGTACCAGATATCCAAGCCCACCCATCAGTAGCAGACAATTACTGGAGGAGCAGGCTAGACTCAGCAATCCACAGGTGGAGAGAAAACAGACTCAACACAGGATGTGCACAGCAGATACCAACTGGCTCTACACCAAGCTACCAGCGTGGTGAGAGTCCCTCTGTTTTTCTAGACAGGATAAACCGCATTCTAGAAGAGCAGTGGCAAGACAGTTCCAATCTCACCAATCTGCTAAGGCCGCACCAAAACCCACAGCCTGATAGCAACCAACCTGGAGGCAACCCTAGGCCTTATCACTACTACTCTACTTCTGAGGAAGACAAGGCGACACCTCCAGTACCAAATTCATCCCTGAGCACGCCACCGAGAGCCAGATCCTTTGAGAGGTCATACCCCACCCATAGACCCAGGAGAAGGGTACAATCATCCTCCCCTCACAGGCCAAATACACCTGTATTTTACAGACTTCAAAGAAGCTTGGACTCTGCAGCTAGAAGAGGTGACCTCGTGGCCACTACTCCCATCCTACACAGAAGCAGTCACTTCCCCGCCCACTTACAAACAGAATCCACCTCTGAAGAAGACACAGAAGTAACCTTCCCCCACCTGCACAGAGCACCTGCCTACCCAAACATGGCCACTGCAGCTCCACCTCCAGAGTACAACCAGGATGACATGACGAGGAACATAGTCAGAGAATGCACCCAGGCAGTCAATGACTCCCTCTCCAACCTATTAACAGGACAAATGAACTTATTGTCTGCTGAAATAAAAAGGATTGGAGACGACTCCTCCCGCCAACTGTCAAGGATAAATGACAGATTGAATGACATGGACACCTGGAAATCGCACCTGGTAAATGGCATTAGCCACATACAAAGAAGAGCAGCTCAGGACAATGCTGATGTTCTGAGAAGGTCTGAAATAGCGTTAGCCAATCTGTCTGACAGAATCAACAAAAACATTGATGGAATGAGAACTGAAATATTCAGGGCTATTGATAGGACAAGAACACCTACCAACCAAGGCCAAAACAGCCATTTCTCACCCACCAACACTAGGCTACCCCCTTCAGGCCAACCTTCACAGGTTATGAGCACCTCTACCAGAACGCCAACATCATTACCGGTAGGATACAGGCTCAGCCCCCCAAGCCTTTTCCAAAATACAGCCCGAACCATAGCGACAGGTGCCACGCCCACCCAACAAGGCTCGACACATGCAGGTTTTGGTAGTTCGGCCACAACCCACCAGATGGCGCCCTCCACCACTCGTCCATCACCGGTAGCCGCCACATCATTTTCAGGCAGTGTTTACAACCATGTATACACACCCCACCAGGCACACACGCCCTACAACAACCCTATACCAATGTATGGTTTGTTTACAAACACACCACCTGCCCAAGCAGCTGCCCACCACCCTGCAGCTCAATCCACACCAATGATACCAAATCTAGGACAATCCAATTTCTCTGCTCCCACTGGATACAGGAGTTTTGAACCTGAGCGACTCACATCTGCTCAATTAAGCTGTTTCAACAAGCCAGAACCCTTTGACAAGCCCTCACCCTACAGGTCTGCAGCCAGATTTCTGGCAGAATTCAAATTCTATATAAGAAATGCATACCCCCGCAGTCCAACAATGCATGCATCCTGCATGTATACCTTTTTAAAGGGCAGAGCAGCACAATGGTTTTTCACAAACATTTTTGACAAACCAATCATGTATGACACTGAGGCAGTCTATACCGCCTTTCTCAGCAGGTTCAACCAGCCTGACCCTGCCACAATAATCAAAGGATATAGAAACAGAAAACAGCAACCCAAAGAGACTGTAGAGGAATATATAGCAGATATGACCCTATTGCTATCCAACAGCAACCTGGATGAGTCTGTACAAGTGGACTATCTTATAAATGGCCTCAAGGATGAAATAAAAAAATGTTGTACTCTCAGACAGCCCCAAGAGCATTAGGGAAGCCGAGACAGCAGCATTAAGACAAGAATTGGTCATAGAAGCAGCCAAAGCAGCCCATGCCTCAAACCAATCTTCAGACTTGTGCGCCATGAACTACAATAACTACAATGGGCAAAAGAACAACAGCTACAATGGCAACAACAACAACAACAACAATAACAGATCCAGGAATGACCAGTATAATAACAACAGTTATAACAACAAGCCCCCTGGAAACGGCAACAATAAGCAATATGACGATAAATTTAAGTCAGGATACAACCAAAATCAGCAAGGCTGTAACAACTCCAGATCCGGCTCAAACAACAGATCAGGCTCCAAGAATAGATATCAGTCACCAGGCAGGAGCAAATCTCAGGAAGGCAACAAAAGCAGGTCCAAGTCCAGCGACACAAGAAATAACTTTGTCTTCATCCCTGTTGCCTCCACCCCCACTAACACCCGCCAGGTGTCCTTCCAGAAACTACTAGTCCCAGCAGATTTCCCGATCCCTGATGATTGGACCCAGCAACAAAAGAAATCTAGGGACCCAACACCAGGCAGAAATGACAACAAAAAGATAGGAGACAACCATCCTGACAACCAACCTCCTGATTCTGGACAAGGAGAACACTACAATGACAATATTGAATAGGACCCAGGGGAGGGCCACCGTGCATCTTACGGCCCCGCCCCCACTTTGGACAACAAAATTGGAACGTCCCCCACATGCCATATTTCACACATGAATGATGGAGCAGAATTAAATTCAGCAGAACAACAGAACCAATGCCCCCACCCTGTGAATTGTGATGAAGACTCCTCATCAGACAGTGAGGACCTCTATGAAAACCAGAACAAGAGAATTTCCACCCTCCAGTTGAAAGTCGAGACCAGTAAGTATGGGCAGCAAGGTAAGACCTCTTACATTAATACTGAATTGATTAAAGGCGCAGTTAATGTTGATATCAATGGCAGTTCTTACAGAGCCCTTGTGGACTCTGGAGCCTCCCTTTCCTTTATCAGCCAGAAAATGGCAGATAAAATTATATCAACCCCCAATTTCAGACATGGTAGGAGATCTCGTATGGTTATCCTACTAGCTGATAAATCCTCAGTTCAGGTCAACAATTCCATCACCACAACCTTTCTAATCGATAACACAGAGTTTAAAACAAGACTACATGTTGTCCCAAAGCTAAACCACCCCATAATTCTCGGCGTAAACTTGGTGACTGACCATGCCACTAGGCACATAACTGCCTGGACAAGTGAAGAAAATACTGCTGCAATTGTAGCACTTGGTTTCTTCCAAAGAGTCATATGTATCCATGGCACTCCCTCAGTACTGAACACAGATGATGCCCAGCAATACGTCTCAAAATTATTCAAATTTTTCTGTGAAAAATTCGGCATTAAACATGTGACAGGAAGTGCACATTGGTCTAGGTCTCAAGGTCTCTGTGAGCGCCAACACCAAACCATAGAATCATCCCTCAGGGCTTTTGTATCAAAATCACAAAAGCATTGGTCAACCTTCCTACAAGCTGTAGTCTTCAGTATTAATAATACTATAAGCAGCGCCTTAGGCTACTCACCAAATTTGCTAGTTTTTGGTAAGCAAACACACCTACCAACTGAAGCAGCTTTGTCCTTGATTAAAGCTGAAAAAGACTCAAGCACCAAAGAGAAAATTATGACCAGCCTACTACAGTTTAGGGATGACATTCAAATGAAAGCTGCAGAAAACATGATTTCTGCTCACAAAAAGACGAAAGCCAGACATGACACTTCAGCAGAACTCAGCTCATACAACACAGGCCAATTGGTATATTTACATATACCCACCCTACTGGTCAAATGCACATCAAAAAAGTTGCAACCCACATACTCAGGCCCCTACATCATAATGAAAATGACTTCACCAGTTACAGCTATTTTAAAAAGGCTACAAGATGGAAAAATACTGAAGAAATCAGTACATGTATCAAGGCTGAGGAGACCAATCACAAGAGCTAGCGCCAAAGCCATCATAAAAAGGCTACAATCAGGGCCCACAAGCTCACTTTACGACCCCGACCAGGATGACCCCTCCAATGTGAGTCCCACCACTCCCAAAATAAAGAAAAAGAGAGGAAGGCCAGCCAAAAAGGGAACAATCTCCTTCAGCCCCATGCCCTCCAGAAAATCGAGAAAAATTCCTAAGCGTCCATTATAGATCATAAGACGCTGTGTCAAACACCAAGCATCCATATAAACAACCCTCCTTTAATCCCCACAGGCGCCACGCGCCCCAACCAAATTAATCAACCATTAATATACCAACCACTTAAACACACTGATAGCAACAGTCACAGACCAACGCCCAACCTATTTATACTAACAACCATAAAAATTCCTATGCATCCAAAATCAACACCGCCTTGATTAACTGTATATACAACCACCTACCCATTCTAAGTGGAATGCCAAACACTGGCAAATGGATTATCAAATAATTAGGTAAGGTTACCCACGCCACATACCGACCGCCCAAGGCAGCGCTGTATCCTCAGTTTGTGTATAAACTTCTAAACACACATGCGACGGCTTGTTACCACTTCAAGACCACTATTTCCAATGATAAACCTATTGTAGGAAGATGGATCTCTGACACCCACACCCCATGTTTACACCACTGTCTCCGCCAACCCTTAAGTGCTGTGGTGGCACATATACAAATCAATAACGCGCCGCCCTCAAGGTCTTTAAAAAACCACAGGGTCGCCATAGAAACCATATCACCTTGGCTAGGGATAAACACCCCCCGCCAAGCTTCCCAATATTCTATTTTTAGACAATACCTCACCACCAACCAATCTAGGCCCGGATAACCCTAATTTGCATAAGGGGCCGTACAACCCCCCTTCCATCCACCAATAATATTTGGCCTACGCCCCTTTCAGGGCAAGACATACCACCTAATGGGAGATCTCAGACTGGGAAGTAGCCAAACTCAGTCTCAGTCTCAGTTTATAAGCGCTTGCCCACCCACATCTGATCATAACACAACCCACAACCAATACCACCACACCTTAAGCACGGCAACAAGTGTCTGGGAAGGGACCATGGCAGACCCATCATGCAACCAGCCCAGGTAGGATTATCTTATGGGTCTATTTTTAGCATTTAGGATTTTATTTAACAGTCGTTCTAGCATTGTACATGATAATTTTATTTATCATGGTACCCAGGTGCCCCTATTAACCAATGGCGGTGTGAGCCTTAAGTGTGTATAAAATGTGGAAGAACTTCTCCACTATCCTATAATTTTTAAACATTGATAATCCAATTTACTAAACCTCTTCAGCCAAGCAAATTCCCCACCATTACCTCTCCCCTATTCACAGCCCACTTAGACCTTTTTCCCTTTATGACTTACAGCCTGGACCCACCGGCAAATAAGCACAGCCCAAATGCTACATGGACCATACACAGCCTCCTTGGACCACATGGGATCAGGAGTGATCTCATGGATCCTTTTGAAATTAGGAGCATAATCATGGAACAGCAACACCTCATCACCTTCCTCGCCCAGGAAGATATTAAACATTACCTCAGCAGCCCCGTACTAAGACAGGAGCTGGACTTGAGCAATCACTCCACAGCAGCAACCATCAAAGCCTTCATGGTCGCTGTAGCTGGGGATAATCCCCGCCGGCCTCCATGGGGCAGGTTTAACCATAGATCTGCATCATACATAGCACTCTTATGTGCTCGCACGCTTCTAGCGTCAGAACAGCCCCTCAGGGACTTACCCCGCCAATACTCCAATATTGGACGCGAACTGGCCATAAGGAATACAGCTAGCCTAGTATTCCAGTTTGCTGTTTTCGAGATAAACAGATTTCATGCTCAAGCACGTGTACCGCCCCTGACGGTGACAACAGGCACCAGTCCATCTGCATAAAGTCCCATCATGTAACAACAACCCTACCACCCACAGAATCCCCGACCTTTGTAAATACTTGACCATACTAACATCCCATTTGTGACTAAGCTAATGCTATTTTTAAAATGAATCCCACCATCAAAATTTTCAAAAATCCTCAAAATTCTCAATTTTTTTCTCATTTTTCTAGAGCAGCAGCCATCCTAGCAGTCTGTATATCCTTACATCTGCTCCTCGGCTGCACCTCAACATCAGACACCAACCTGAACACCATCTTCAGACCCAACTATGGCGCATTGTTTACCAAGTTACCCCAAACACTACTAGCCAATTACATGTGTAGTGTTCTACCCCTCGATGTTCAATCGAATCTTTCGATAAACAACGAAGAACAACTATTCAGGTTCCAGTTAAAACTTTATTGTCTAATAACACATAGGCATCAGCCGTTCTCGATCACAGTTACAGGTGGCAGAGTTTGAACTCTAAATCAGGTTCGACACTAGGCCTTCTAGTGTCTACAGTTGATATTCCACATACGCCTCCTCTGTGCAGCAGCACAGAGGAGTACTAGAATATGGTAGCCGGGCAGCCGCCAACCATCGCTCACGATGGTCAGTCGGGGCTGGACTGACCCTGAGGAAGGCCGTACAACGGCCTTATATACACCGGAGTCGAGGGCCACGTGACCAAGTGGTGACGTGGCGCTGGACTCCAGCGCCCCCAGGCGTCGGGTAATAGAGGTGCTCTCGACGTCGCCCACGAGGACCACGAAGGTACCTCGAAGACGACGCGGGACCACCACACCACCCCCCACTAGACTGAAACGAGGTCTCTGAAAATTCAGAGACCCCGGATCAGTCTAAACAATTAGATAATAATATGAACTACTGGATCTGTCGACATAGTCGACAGAAACAGTAGAGGAATATATAGAAATATAGTTTCTACTGTACTGTAGAAAAAAAATTATTATCACAGTTAAATTATAAGGCGTTGCTCCATCCAACGTAGGAGACCAGTGTCGAAACACTGCTTCACGACCTGCTCCTGGTCGATCCGAGGGAGGCACGACCGGGTATGGCAACCGGGGTCGTGTCGTTTCCTCCCTGTCTCGTTGAGAAGCTCCTTCCAGCGTAGGAAGCCCATCGATAGTGTACAGGACTACTATGATGGTCCTTCGACCGTGAGGCCGAGGATGTGTGGCACCACCGGGCCCTAAGACCAGGGTGGCGTCGGATCCACACAGCTTCGCAGGGAGGTCCGGGGACAGGAAAGGTACCCCCACTCGTGGAGGGTACACCGTCGTCCGGGAACGAGTTCCTGGGGGTTCCGTGCTGACATCGAGACTCTGTTCGATGTCAGCGATCCAAGCTAAAGAGGAGGAGCAGTAGTATCATACTACTGATCCTCCGAGATGGACCCTGTAGCGGCGTCGATTTCAGCCTGCTCTCCGTCAGTGCGCTCCTCCTCATGTGAAGGGCTGGCGGCTAGCTGGCCCGAAAACGTCGGCGACTCCGGCAATGGGGCCTCACGGTCCATTGTCGTACTCCAAGCCTCGTTAGAGGTCTCGGGTGCATCCCGGGAGTCCCCCTCAGCATCTGAGTGGAGAACGGCAGAGTCTGCTGAGTCGCTTCCGTCGTCGTCGTCGCTCTCCTGACCTTCACGGTCGTCCTTGTCTCCCTGGTCAGGGGGAGGCGTTGGAGAATGATTGACGACATCGACGTCCCCGTATATATCCATCGACTGTTCCGCCTCGGCAGGTTCTACTGCTTGGGCGGAAGCCGACGGGTCCGGGCAGACGGCTACATTCGCCGGGGCCAGAGGTGTGATGCCATGAAGATCCGGATGGATCCTCGGTGACACCACTCTCTGGACCGGTGGCGGTGTAGGCTCGGTGGTTCCTGAGAGGGTTATCAAGGGAACCAAGGAGGAAGACGGGTCTGCTGGTGGGTAGACGGAGGCACCGAGAGACCTACCCGGGGTGTCAGGCTTGTCCTGCACCACCTGCTCTCGGCCCAACATCGTCATAGCCGAGCTCAGACTATCCATCTTTGGAGACAATTCTCTCAACGGATTCGTCTGAGCCGCCAGCGTCCTGACGTCAGGGACCACTCCACCCTCGACGAGGTACCTCTGCGCTTCGCGAGAGGGCTCGGTTCGAACGGGCTTCAGGGTTCGGACGCCATGGTGCTTGTCCTTCATCCATTCCGAGAGTTGGACCCCGAAGACTCTGAAGAATTCGATTTCAACCAATCAGAGGTCTCCATTTTAGCAAAAAATTGAAAAAAAGAGTCACGTAACCAAATTTTTCAAATTTCCCACCAAAATCACAACCTCTGATTGGTCCATTCAAATTAGGCTCATGTGACCTTATTTGCATAATAGAGGTTACATGACCTAAACAGCCAGCCAATCATTTGAATTTCCCACCAAAAGGGAGGCCTCTGATTGGCTGCATCCCCAGTGAGTAATATCCTTAGATTAGATATAGTCCCGTTCTGATTTTATATTACTCAACTACACTGCCAAAAGCATGGTCATGTACGTTGGCTCAGGGCACAAAGTTGTGTCAGTAGACCGTTATAGGTATTGTACTTATCATATTTATTTTTCACCTTGACTCTACCATGTAACCCAGTGTCCGAGTCTACCCACAAGCCAAACCATACCAAAGACCAAAGGCTGGCGGTGTCAACTGCACTCAGTGACCCCGCCTCCTCCCACTGGAGGATATGCCATCAATCACAAGCAGCTCGCTGCATGCTGGAAATTCCTAGCAGACAATGTTTAGACCAACTCCTCCTGCTGGAGGACATGCCCATTGATCATGAGCAGCTCACAGCATACCGGGAATCCCCAGCAGCTATATTTAAAACCACACTAAACTCTGTGGACCCCAGTGCTATGTTTAGGATCCTCCCTACATACCTGCACTGGAGTTCCCCAGTTACTATATTTAGCTCACCTGATACTATTTTTAGGATGAGCTGGGTGAGCAGCTCCTACTATAAATACCTGTAGAGGGAGCAGCTCACTCATCTTTCCACCTTCATACTTCATACCTCACACATTCACGTGAGACCAAGGCCCTTGGCTCAAGGGCTAGGCTTGGACACTGTTGGGCACCTTTATACTGTATCACCAACTATACCTCGTGGACTTCAATGAATAAAGTGGATATCAAACTGGATTCCTGATTCGTCTGTATTCATCCTTATTCATCATTTACGGACTCGTTGACAATGGTGGAAAACCCTCACATATCATCCCACAGTTACCACCTCTCATGAGCCATGGACAACAGTGAGACCCTACCAAAGGAGCCAGCCCCACAACGTATCCCTACATCTCCAGACAGAGATCAGCAAGAAGCCACCAGTACACAGTACACCGCCCCGATAGACTCCTCGCCAGACGCGCTCCAGCTGGACCCAGTGCTGCCAGCCCATAGACGCACACATAAACAAACACCTGTGAGTTCAAACACCTTACATTTTTCGTCCACCATAGTGGACACCAACACAGGTGCACCCACCAGTACACCAGCAGGAGCCCCACCACCAGGTTTAAACCTCACCTTACCTGGTTATTCACCCTCAGAATCACCACCCCTAAGATTAGGTGGTCTTCAAAGTACCACATACAGCACGCCTGAAAATCAATCAGCTGGTTACCTCCACCTAGATAGCCATCTAGAGGAAAGATCCAATAGCCTGCAGGAAGCCCTGGAAGCTGCTGGACGGTCACCCTCAGCCAGCAGTGATTCTGATCCACAGTGTACACCTGACCTAAGTTGGGACAACCTCACTGTACCAGATATCCAAGCCCACCCATCAGTAGCAGACAATTACTGGAGGAGCAGGCTAGACTCAGCAATCCACAGGTGGAGAGAAAACAGACTCAACACAGGATGTGCACAGCAGATACCAACTGGCTCTACACCAAGCTACCAGCGTGGTGAGAGTCCCTCTGTTTTTCTAGACAGGATAAACCGCATTCTAGAAGAGCAGTGGCAAGACAGTTCCAATCTCACCAATCTGCTAAGGCCGCACCAAAACCCACAGCCTGATAGCAACCAACCTGGAGGCAACCCTAGGCCTTATCACTACTACTCTACTTCTGAGGAAGACAAGGCGACACCTCCAGTACCAAATTCATCCCTGAGCACGCCACCGAGAGCCAGATCCTTTGAGAGGTCATACCCCACCCATAGACCCAGGAGAAGGGTACAATCATCCTCCCCTCACAGGCCAAATACACCTGTATTTTACAGACTTCAAAGAAGCTTGGACTCTGCAGCTAGAAGAGGTGACCTCGTGGCCACTACTCCCATCCTACACAGAAGCAGTCACTTCCCCGCCCACTTACAAACAGAATCCACCTCTGAAGAAGACACAGAAGTAACCTTCCCCCACCTGCACAGAGCACCTGCCTACCCAAACATGGCCACTGCAGCTCCACCTCCAGAGTACAACCAGGATGACATGACGAGGAACATAGTCAGAGAATGCACCCAGGCAGTCAATGACTCCCTCTCCAACCTATTAACAGGACAAATGAACTTATTGTCTGCTGAAATAAAAAGGATTGGAGACGACTCCTCCCGCCAACTGTCAAGGATAAATGACAGATTGAATGACATGGACACCTGGAAATCGCACCTGGAAAATGGCATTAGCCACATACAAAGAAGAGCAGCTCAGGACAATGCTGATGTTCTGAGAAGGTCTGAAATAGCGTTAGCCAATCTGTCTGACAGAATCAACAAAAACATTGATGGAATGAGAACTGAAATATTCAGGGCTATTGATAGGACAAGAACACCTACCAACCAAGGCCAAAACAGCCATTTCTCACCCACCAACACTAGGCTACCCCCTTCAGGCCAACCTTCACAGGTTATGAGCACCTCTACCAGAACGCCAACATCATTACCGGTAGGATACAGGCTCAGCCCCCCAAGCCTTTTCCAAAATACAGCCCGAACCATAGCGACAGGTGCCACGCCCACCCAACAAGGCTCGACACATGCAGGTTTTGGTAGTTCGGCCACAACCCACCAGATGGCGCCCTCCACCACTCGTCCATCACCGGTAGCCGCCACATCATTTTCAGGCAGTGTTTACAACCATGTATACACACCCCACCAGGCACACACGCCCTACAACAACCCTATACCAATGTATGGTTTGTTTACAAACACACCACCTGCCCAAGCAGCTGCCCACCACCCTGCAGCTCAATCCACACCAATGATACCAAATCTAGGACAATCCAATTTCTCTGCTCCCACTGGATACAGGAGTTTTGAACCTGAGCGACTCACATCTGCTCAATTAAGCTGTTTCAACAAGCCAGAACCCTTTGACAAGCCCTCACCCTACAGGTCTGCAGCCAGATTTCTGGCAGAATTCAAATTCTATATAAGAAATGCATACCCCCGCAGTCCAACAATGCATGCATCCTGCATGTATACCTTTTTAAAGGGCAGAGCAGCACAATGGTTTTTCACAAACATTTTTGACAAACCAATCATGTATGACACTGAGGCAGTCTATACCGCCTTTCTCAGCAGGTTCAACCAGCCTGACCCTGCCACAATAATCAAAGGATATAGAAACAGAAAACAGCAACCCAAAGAGACTGTAGAGGAATATATAGCAGATATGACCCTATTGCTATCCAACAGCAACCTGGATGAGTCTGTACAAGTGGACTATCTTATAAATGGCCTCAAGGATGAAATAAAAAAATGTTGTACTCTCAGACAGCCCCAAGAGCATTAGGGAAGCCGAGACAGCAGCATTAAGACAAGAATTGGTCATAGAAGCAGCCAAAGCAGCCCATGCCTCAAACCAATCTTCAGACTTGTGCGCCATGAACTACAATAACTACAATGGGCAAAAGAACAACAGCTACAATGGCAACAACAACAACAACAACAATAACAGATCCAGGAATGACCAGTATAATAACAACAGTTATAACAACAAGCCCCCTGGAAACGGCAACAATAAGCAATATGACGATAAATTTAAGTCAGGATACAACCAAAATCAGCAAGGCTGTAACAACTCCAGATCCGGCTCAAACAACAGATCAGGCTCCAAGAATAGATATCAGTCACCAGGCAGGAGCAAATCTCAGGAAGGCAACAAAAGCAGGTCCAAGTCCAGCGACACAAGAAATAACTTTGTCTTCATCCCTGTTGCCTCCACCCCCACTAACACCCGCCAGGTGTCCTTCCAGAAACTACTAGTCCCAGCAGATTTCCCGATCCCTGATGATTGGACCCAGCAACAAAAGAAATCTAGGGACCCAACACCAGGCAGAAATGACAACAAAAAGATAGGAGACAACCATCCTGACAACCAACCTCCTGATTCTGGACAAGGAGAACACTACAATGACAATATTGAATAGGACCCAGGGGAGGGCCACCGTGCATCTTACGGCCCCGCCCCCACTTTGGACAACAAAATTGGAACGTCCCCCACATGCCATATTTCACACATGAATGATGGAGCAGAATTAAATTCAGCAGAACAACAGAACCACGGCCCCCACCCTGTGAATTGTGATGAAGACTCCTCATCAGACAGTGAGGACCTCTATGAAAACCAGAACAAGAGAATTTCCACCCTCCAGTTGAAAGTCGAGACCAGTAAGTATGGGCAGCAAGGTAAGACCTCTTACATTAATACTGAATTGATTAAAGGCGCAGTTAATGTTGATATCAATGGCAGTTCTTACAGAGCCCTTGTGGACTCTGGAGCCTCCCTTTCCTTTATCAGCCAGAAAATGGCAGATAAAATTATATCAACCCCCAATTTCAGACATGGTAGGAGATCTCGTATGGTTATCCTACTAGCTGATAAATCCTCAGTTCAGGTCAACAATTCCATCACCACAACCTTTCTAATCGATAACACAGAGTTTAAAACAAGACTACATGTTGTCCCAAAGCTAAACCACCCCATAATTCTCGGCGTAAACTTGGTGACTGACCATGCCACTAGGCACATAACTGCCTGGACAAGTGAAGAAAATACTGCTGCAATTGTAGCACTTGGTTTCTTCCAAAGAGTCATATGTATCCATGGCACTCCCTCAGTACTGAACACAGATGATGCCCAGCAATACGTCTCAAAATTATTCAAATTTTTCTGTGAAAAATTCGGCATTAAACATGTGACAGGAAGTGCACATTGGTCTAGGTCTCAAGGTCTCTGTGAGCGCCAACACCAAACCATAGAATCATCCCTCAGGGCTTTTGTATCAAAATCACAAAAGCATTGGTCAACCTTCCTACAAGCTGTAGTCTTCAGTATTAATAATACTATAAGCAGCGCCTTAGGCTACTCACCAAATTTGCTAGTTTTTGGTAAGCAAACACACCTACCAACTGAAGCAGCTTTGTCCTTGATTAAAGCTGAAAAAGACTCAAGCACCAAAGAGAAAATTATGACCAGCCTACTACAGTTTAGGGATGACATTCAAATGAAAGCTGCAGAAAACATGATTTCTGCTCACAAAAAGACGAAAGCCAGACATGACACTTCAGCAGAACTCAGCTCATACAACACAGGCCAATTGGTATATTTACATATACCCACCCTACTGGTCAAATGCACATCAAAAAAGTTGCAACCCACATACTCAGGCCCCTACATCATAATGAAAATGACTTCACCAGTTACAGCTATTTTAAAAAGGCTACAAGATGGAAAAATACTGAAGAAATCAGTACATGTATCAAGGCTGAGGAGACCAATCACAAGAGCTAGCGCCAAAGCCATCATAAAAAGGCTACAATCAGGGCCCACAAGCTCACTTTACGACCCCGACCAGGATGACCCCTCCAATGTGAGTCCCACCACTCCCAAAATAAAGAAAAAGAGAGGAAGGCCAGCCAAAAAGGGAACAATCTCCTTCAGCCCCATGCCCTCCAGAAAATCGAGAAAAATTCCTAAGCGTCCATTATAGATCATAAGACGCTGTGTCAAACACCAAGCATCCATATAAACAACCCTCCTTTAATCCCCACAGGCGCCACGCGCCCCAACCAAATTAATCAACCATTAATATACCAACCACTTAAACACACTGATAGCAACAGTCACAGACCAACGCCCAACCTATTTATACTAACAACCATAAAAATTCCTATGCATCCAAAATCAACACCGCCTTGATTAACTGTATATACAACCACCTACCCATTCTAAGTGGAATGCCAAACACTGGCAAATGGATTATCAAATAATTAGGTAAGGTTACCCACGCCACATACCGACCGCCCAAGGCAGCGCTGTATCCTCAGTTTGTGTATAAACTTCTAAACACACATGCGACGGCTTGTTACCACTTCAAGACCACTATTTCCAATGATAAACCTATTGTAGGAAGATGGATCTCTGACACCCACACCCCATGTTTACACCACTGTCTCCGCCAACCCTTAAGTGCTGTGGTGGCACATATACAAATCAATAACGCGCCGCCCTCAAGGTCTTTAAAAAACCACAGGGTCGCCATAGAAACTATATCACCTTGGCTAGGGATAAACACCCCCCGCCAAGCTTCCCAATATTCTATTTTTAGACAATACCTCACCACCAACCAATCTAGGCCCGGATAACCCTAATTTGCATAAGGGGCCGTACAACCCCCCTTCCATCCACCAATAATATTTGGCCTACGCCCCTTTCAGGGCAAGACATACCACCTAATGGGAGATCTCAGACTGGGAAGTAGCCAAACTCAGTCTCAGTCTCAGTTTATAAGCGCTTGCCCACCCACATCTGATCATAACACAACCCACAACCAATACCACCACACCTTAAGCACGGCAACAAGTGTCTGGGAAGGGACCATGGCAGACCCATCATGCAACCAGCCCAGGTAGGATTATCTTATGGGTCTATTTTTAGCATTTAGGATTTTATTTAACAGTCGTTCTAGCATTGTACATGATAATTTTATTTATCATGGTACCCAGGTGCCCCTATTAACCAATGGCGGTGTGAGCCTTAAGTTTGTATAAAATGTGGAAGAACTTCTCCACTATCCTATAATTTTTAAACATTGATAATCCAATTTACTAAACCTCTTCAGCCAAGCAAATTCCCCACCATTACCTCTCCCCTATTCACAGCCCACTTAGACCTTTTTCTCTTTATGACTTACAGCCTGGACCCACCGGCAAATAAGCACAGCCCAAATGCTACATGGACCATACACAGCCTCCTTGGACCACATGGGATCAGGAGTGATCTCATGGATCCTTTTGAAATTAGGAGCATAATCATGGAACAGCAACACCTCATCACCTTCCTCGCCCAGGAAGATATTAAACATTACCTCAGCAGCCCCGTACTAAGACAGGAGCTGGACTTGAGCAATCACTCCACAGCAGCAACCATCAAAGCCTTCATGGTCGCTGTAGCTGGGGATAATCCCCGCCGGCCTCCATGGGGCAGGTTTAACCATAGATCTGCATCATACATAGCACTCTTATGTGCTCGCACGCTTCTAGCGTCAGAACAGCCCCTCAGGGACTTACCCCGCCAATACTCCAATATTGGACGCGAACTGGCCATAAGGAATACAGCTAGCCTAGTATTCCAGTTTGCTGTTTTCGAGATAAACAGATTTCATGCTCAAGCACGTGTACCGCCCCTGACGGTGACAACAGGCACCAGTCCATCTGCATAAAGTCCCATCATGTAACAACAACCCTACCACCCACAGAATCCCCGACCTTTGTAAATACTTGACCATACTAACATCCCATTTGTGACTAAGCTAATGCTATTTTTAAAATGAATCCCACCATCAAAATTTTCAAAAATCCTCAAAATTCTCAATTTTTTTCTCATTTTTCTAGAGCAGCAGCCATCCTAGCAGTCTGTATATCCTTACATCTGCTCCTCGGCTGCACCTCAACATCAGACACCAACCTGAACACCATCTTCAGACCCAACTATGGCGCATTGTTTACCAAGTTACCCCAAACACTACTAGCCAATTACATGTGTAGTGTTCTACCCCTCGATGTTCAATCGAATCTTTCGATAAACAACGAAGAACAACTATTCAGGTTCCAGTTAAAACTTTATTGTCTAATAACACATAGGCATCAGCCGTTCTCGATCACAGTTACAGGTGGCAGAGTTTGAACTCTAAATCAGGTTCGACACTAGGCCTTCTAGTGTCTACAGTTGATATTCCACATACGCCTCCTCTGTGCAGCAGCACAGAGGAGTACTAGAATATGGTAGCCGGGCAGCCGCCAACCATCGCTCACGATGGTCAGTCGGGGCTGGACTGACCCTGAGGAAGGCCGTACAACGGCCTTATATACACCGGAGTCGAGGGCCACGTGACCAAGTGGTGACGTGGCGCTGGACTCCAGCGCCCCCAGGCGTCGGGTAATAGAGGTGCTCTCGACGTCGCCCACGAGGACCACGAAGGTACCTCGAAGACGACGCGGGACCACCACACCACCCCCCACTAGACTGAAACGAGGTCTCTGAAAATTCAGAGACCCCGGATCAGTCTAAACAATTAGATAATAATATGAACTTGTAGGGGTATGGTATTTTACACTTTAACGTTCATGCACCCGTGAGACTCAGACCTAGGTCCTTCGGGTGTGGTGGGGGAATCCGGATGGCAGGTGGCAGCACCTGCCTCTGGGTTCGTATCCACTACACCAGGGGGCCTACCACTCGTCCGCCACACGTCACGTGGCCGGTCTGAGTTTCGCGGGCTTTTCCCCTATATAAGGCTGGTCCTAGCCCTAGGTTCCTCAGTAGTGGTTTACCCACTGCTCAACCAGGTTGTTACCCGAAAGGGTAACCGAATGCACTAGCAGCATGTAGTCCTCTGAGGCTGTGATCGTATGTAACGCAAGCTCTGAAATAAAAGCTCGGTTGCCTACCTGGAAACTTTTCTCTCTCTTCGTTATGATTTAATCTAACTTAACGAGACGAACCACTACACTGGTGCCGTGACCAGTTGGTCTTCGGGTAAGCGCAGTCAGAAATGACTGAGCTGAGCCCAGTTAGGGGAAATGGCTCAAATCGTGAGCTAGACTCCCCGATGGAGGATGGTGAAATCAAGTCACCACCCCAAGGTACGGAGTGGAGGGATCCACTAGAACACTACCCTGATGGGTTAGAAGATGTAAGAAGAAACTTACATCATGAACTGGATGAATTTGGAGACTCCTTATTCATGCCAGGAGGTACTTCGAAACCTGCACCAATGCATAAAAGTACTGCTCAATTTGGTAAATTACCATTTGAGGTACCAAAGCCTAGTGCAGGTATGTTTGAAACTCCATACAGTTCTCGAATTAAACACCAAAAATGTGGATTCGAAAAGAACAAAATGGACGAGCTTGAAGACATGAGAGCTGAATACGAGAAGATCCAGAAGGATCTTATTACACTGACCGGAACCCGAGACAAGATTCTGACTGAAAACAAACAGTTGATATCGGAACGTCTCGATTACGATCAGAGTTGTAGACGCCAACAACAATTGTTGTTGGATCAGATGGAGAAAGAAAAGCAAGATTTTCAACTCCAGCACGAACAGTATCGTGATGCACTATATACGGCGGATCTGGAATACAGAGCCTCGTATGATGAGTTGAATAGAACTAAACAAGAGTTAAATTCAACTCAATCGGCCTACGGCAAGTATCAAGAAGAGCTGAAGAAAATAGAATCAGCCTTCAAAGATGCTCGGGAAACGTACCAAAAACAGACCGATGAGCATGAAAAACTCAAAGATCAATTGATACGCGAATCCACAGATTTGGCTGTTAAACAGACTAAAATGATGGATGATTATTCCGAACTGGAGGCTAAAGCTATCCAGATGTCAAAGTATCTAGAAGATACTGGTCGTGCAGTAGGCACTCTTGAATCAGACTTCACTGTTTCAGGAATTGCCCTAAACACGACAAGTAACCAGATGTTCTCTTTGAGGGGCAATGACGGGGTAACAGAGACAACTGTACCTCGTTATGAAGGAGTAAAGAGTCATCAGGTTAGATTTACAGATAATACCTCTATACCTCTTGGTCTAGGTACGGGAAATAAAGGGGATAATTCTGCGAGTGGAGCTAAACAAAGCCGCTCGGCAGGAAGCTCCACCTTTGACGGCGGATGGCCACAACAGTCACCTTTAGGGGGACCAAATGGCCCGTATGCCCAGTATGGATGGAATCAGTCCCAAACAGGAACGAATCCGTCCAATGGTAACACCCGGAACACGTCCGGAGGAACAACGGGACGAGCACCCGGAGGTTCCAGTACAGCTGGGGGGCAATCCGGATGTGATCAAGGATCCGGACCCTCAAGCGATCGTTCCAGGAGCAGACCCTCTGCCAGTGGGACTGGTTTCAATAATGGAAATCAGTCGTATGGAACAGGAGGAAACACTAATCCCAATAGTGGTTTCTTTAGCTTTGGTGGAAATACACAACCCACCAATGGTCCAGGGCCGGCTCCCCAAACCAGTGGATACACCTTTTCACAGGTGCCTCCATACGGAGCAGGGGGATCAGGAGGTGGAGGAGGACCACCATCCGGAGGCTTTGGAAGTACTTATGGTACGAATCCTCCAAGGAAAAAGAGACTCAGTCGCCGAGTATCTCTTTCTCCAGGGTTACAAGCGCTGCATGATTCTAATGCAGCGATTGCTAACTTAGGTGTTGATTGTTACAATCAAGGTCTGGACGATACGGAGATCATGGAATGGAGTAAGGGTTTAACCCTTACTGGATCCACGAATCCGGCTCGTAGAGTAGCTAAGATACCTACCCCCTTTAATGCCAAGAACCCTTGGAAGGAGGAGTATCAAGGCTGCGCGGATGTCTTTAACTGCAATGGATGGGGTAAAGCGGAAGCTCTGCCTTATTTAGTATGCTGGTTAAAGGAAGGCGACGGAAAAGGAGCCGTGGAACAATGGAGAGATTCTCAAATAACAGGACTCTCAGCCCATATGAAGTATGATGAACTCATAGAGATTGCTTCATATTTATATGGGAATATAGTTGGAGAAGACCCTTGGCTGACGTTCACTAAAAGAACACAGAAGCCCAAGGAGTCTGCCAAAGTGTTCGGCTTAGAATGTCAACGACTGTTGCATAAAGCCAGACCTCAATGGAGACTAGATGATGAATGCTTCCTAGATGAGATGTTTAAACAATTCATTGAAGGATTGCGGAATCAAGAACACAGGACAGTAGCCTGTGAAGCTTGGAAGAATGATGCCTCTTTGACAGATTTGTTCCAGTCCCTAGATCATTATGATCGAAAGGCCCGTATCTTTGCCGGGAAGGTACCCCAACGGATGTCAGCAATGATAATCCCGGAGGGAATACCCGAAACCGATTCATCCGAATCAGGGGAACCTGACGAAGATGAAAACGTTGGGGCCATTGGCCAAGGGAACCCCCGGTACAACCGGAACTGGGGAAAGAAACCGGGTTACGTCAAGGAGAAAGTGATCACTTCTAAACCTCCTGTGACTCAACCCGATACCAAACCCACGACGGGTCCTTCTTTATCAGAGGACCTGGTTAACAATTTGGTAAAGAAGATTACTGAAAATCTTAGGAGGCCTAAGCCTGATAGGACTGTTGTGACATGCTTCCGATGTCAGGAAACTGGGCATTATGCTGCCGAGTGTGAGGCAGATAAGCCAGTTTATAGAAACACTCGTTACCGGAGCAATCCGGGTAAGGAGGACTCAGTGAAGAAGGAAAACTGAGAGGGGGTGTCCACAATGGCAACCGGATTACCCCCAGAGTGAGTGATTGCCATGACTGCCAGCCTATCGCAGCTTGCGGTACTGGCAAGAATCCTCTAGCGATTTCGCCCAGCAGTGAAGCTAAGGAGCCTGATCAGTTCCTTACTCATGAGGCTGGGGAGACTGATAGTACACCAGGTGTCAAGAACCGGCAGAAGAACACAGAGGGGAAACCCGATATCAGTCCAGAGGGAGCGGCCAATGAGTTGGCCAGGGTGGGGTGTGCCCAGTTCCCCCCGGGTCATCCTTGTCTCGAATTCTTAAAGGGATGTGGATTTGACCTCGGCGCTAAGACGGAACTTGCTAAGTATGCAAGTAGTCCTACCTACTTGAAAGGTAGGAGGTGGTACGCAGTTGTATCTGTGAGTGGTAGATCCGCTGAGTTTCTTGTCGATACGGGTGCTAGCCACTCCTGTATTGCTAAGAAATTCTACGATCTTTTGCCTACGAATCATGAAACTTTCACAACGGAAGGAAATGCTCGTACGGCCGACGGTAGCATGATACAAACGTTCGGTAGAACATGTATGAGGTTCAGTCTACAGGAAGATAAGGACTTCATCCTTACCCCTACTGTGGCGAACATCGCGGATGATGGTATACTCGGTCTGGATTTTGCTGCATTATATGGAGCAAGGTTAGATTCCCAGAGGGGAATATTGGAAGTGAGAGACCCGTACCATCTCGAAGTACAATGTGTACTTAGGCAAGTAAGCAGTGTAGCCAGTGTAGCCCAGACTGTTAAGATACCACCAGGCACAGCCTGTGATGTCTTATGTCGAGCGGACAGACAGTTTTCAGGAAAAACTGGAGTTGTAGAGCCAGACATGGCCATGTTGTCAAGTATCGGATTGGAATCCGCTGATGTTCTAGTAGCTAACGCTGCTTGGACGGTGGTTCCTATATCCAATACCGGTAACAAGACTGTCTATGTACAGAAGGATACGATCCTTGGATCGGTTGTCTTATCCGAATTGATAGAAGACTGTAAACATGTTTCGGCACCCGGAGCCCCTTCCTCACCCGAAAGGAGCCCGGAACTAGACACTCTAGTAGCCGAAAGCCATGTAGAAAGTGATGAACAACGTGAAGCTCTAACTGACTTGTTGTACAAGTACCGTAAAGCTTTTGCAGCACCGAGTGAACAATTGGGGCGTACCGATAAAGTACTGCATACGATTGACACTGGTGAGAATGAACCTTTTAAGATTCCTTATAGAAGACTCCCACTAGCCAAAAAAAAGGTAGCTGAGGAGGAGATAGTTAAAATGCTTGAACAGGATGTAATAATTCCATCAACCAGTCCTTGGTCTAGCCCTGTGTGCATGGTGACCAAGAAAGATGGTAGCATCCGTTTCTGCATAGATTACCGGAAATTGAATGGTATGACCAAGAAGAATTCATATCCCTTACCACGGATCGATGAGACTATAGACTCCCTTGGAGGTAAGCAATGGTATTGCTCTCTAGACTTACAATCCGGGTACTGGCAAGTGGGTATGCATCCGAAAGATATGGAGAAGACGGCCTTTTCCAGTCATATTGGATTATTCCAGTATAATGTGATGCCGTTTGGATTGTGCAATGCACCGGCGACATTTGAAGCCATGATGGAAACTTTATTAAGTGACCTTTTATGGAAGAAATGTCTCGTCTATCTAGACGATGTGATTGTCTTTGGAAAGACATACGAAGAATGCTTGGAAAATTTAGGTATGGTCCTGGAAAGGATCATAACTAATGGTTTGAAGCTGAAACCCAAGAAGTGCGATCTTTTCAAAAGATCTATTAATTACTTGGGGCGAATAATCTCGAATGAAGGGATTAAAGCCGATCCGGAGAAACTGGATGCCGTGTCAAATTGGCAAGCACCCACGAATGCGAAAGAAGTTAGGTCCTTCCTCGGATTCTGTTCCTACTACCGGGACTTTATCCCAGGATATTCAAGGGTTGCCTTTCCTATCCAGAGTTTGTCCCACTGGACACCCGGGATCAGAAAGGAACGATTCCCTTGGGGACCCGAGCAAGACGAGGCCTTTATGAAAATAAAGGATTTGTTTGCTATCACACCTGTGTTGAGATACCCCACGGAGAATGATCATTTCATTCTAGATACTGATGCTAGTAATGAAAGCATAGGAGCCGCCCTTTCTCAGGTCCAGGATGGGGTCGAAGTTCCTATAGCCTTCGCTAGTAACACGTTGAGTAAATCTCAAAGAAACTATTGTACCACTAAACGTGAGTTGTTGGCTGTGGTGGTCTATACGAAGAAGTTCAAGCACTTTTTGTGGGGGAGTGATTTCACTCTACGGACTGATCACTCTTCCCTCAGATGGTTATTGAACTTCAAAGATGCAGAGGGGATGATAGGTCGCTGGTTAGCGCACCTATCCGAATTCGGTCTAAATCACAGCCAGATTGAACACCGAGCCGGGGCAAAGCATTTGAATGCAGATGCTTTGTCTAGAATCCCAGTGAGGAAATGTGCAAATGCTGAGTGCACTGATTGTGGAGCACACAATGCTGTGTTGGCAGGGGTTCGAGTTCCATTCGAAACCCATCCGGAACATGTCTTGAATTGGTCCTTGGAGACCATCAGGCAGTTCCAGAAGTCTGATGCAGTCACATCACGTTTGATTAAATTCCTTAATCAGGGTATCTGTCCCCCAAGACCCGTAGTGTCATTGGAGAACAGAGAGATGAGACGATTCTTAGCTCAATGGGCCGAGCTAAAAGTCCGGGATGGTATTCTGTTTCGATGGAAGAACCATTCTAATAGGAACAAAACCTTGCAAGTTGTCATACCTAGTACTATGCGACGAGATATTATGTATTTCTGTCATGGACATAGAACTAGTGGGCACTTTGGAAAGAAAAGGTCTCTAGAACGTCTGACCAGACGATACTATTGGCCCGGCATGAGTACAGATCTCACCCGATGGGTGGAGACCTGTCCCGAGTGCTGTAAGAACAAACCAGGACCCGGGTTAGGCAAGCTGCCATTATCCCAGGAACTGTTTGGTGTAAGGTTTGCTAGAATAGCTGTTGACATTATTAGTGGGATTCCCCCCACTCCTAGTGGCAACACGTGTATGATGGTCGTGTCTGATTATTATACCAAGTACACCCGAGTGTTCCCTTTACCGGATCATAAGGCTGTTACTTGTGCTATGGCCTTTGTAAAAGGGTGGGTGCTGCACCTAGGTGTCCCACTCATGTTACATAGTGACCAAGGCAGAGAATTTGAGTCTAGTCTGTGGCAGGAGATGTGTAATTGTCTGGCGATCTGCAAGACAAGAACTAATCCCTATAGACCACAGAGCGATGGACAAGTAGAGAGATTCAATAGGACTTTGATCCAAGTATTGAAGTCTCTGGTAAATGAGCAGATGGATGATTGGGATGAACAATGTGAATTCGTGGTACATGCCTATAATGGCACTGTGCATTCGAGCACAAACTGTTCTCCTAATCTCCTCGTTTTTGGAGAGGATTTGATTATGCCAGCCGATTTGGTGTTCGGCGTAATAAGAATGAATCCGGAAGCCCCTTGCCAGGTGATGTTTGTAGAATCCCTACGGGATAATTTCAAACAAGCCTATGAGAGGGTTAGAGACGAGTTGCAGAAAACTGCGCGTTGGCAGAAAGTTGGCTATGACACAGGTCTAAAAGCTAGATTTTTTAATCTAGGGGATAGAGTACTGCGTCTACACCAACCTCTAGCTAACCTGAAATTAGCCAGTAATTGGGATGGACCTTTCACTATAATTCAGGTTATTAGTGATTGCACAGTGATTATTAAATCACAGCTTGGTAAATGTTACAAGTCAAATGTAGCGAGACTACGCCCATGGAGGGGGAGGGATACCTCCACCGAAATGTACGGCGATGGTCTATTGGAAGTAATGGAACAGAGTCGTGTTAAGCAACTCGAAGTGGTACCGACCCGAAAGCGAGGACCCGGGCGGCCACGGAAGGTTGCAGACCCGAAGAGGGTGGTGCCCCCTGTCGTAACATCCGGAAAGCAGGGGAAGATACAAAAAGTCTCGGCAGGCGCAGGTAAAAATAAGAGGAAAGGTCCCTCTAAGGCTAAGAAGACCTTGGAAAAGGCTCTTATGGATACCAGGTCAATAAAAGAGGCCTCAAAACCTCTTAGACGCAGTCCAAGGTTGCTACAGACTGCCGTAACCTAGCCTGTTAACACAACGAGTGTGTTGTCCTGTACTGTGTACTGTTATATGTTGTAACCTAGTTCAATGTATATTTGAGCCGGTCAAGAGTCTCTGGAAAAGGTCCTATGACAATGAACCCATGGTTTTGGACGGATAATCCGGTGGATATGCTTATGCTATCCATAAACTCCAGAATACCTAGCGAATTGTCATAGTCGAACCCTGAGTACGGACGGACGACCGATCGGGTATTGTATTGTTTTTATGTAAGGGCGCGTGACCTAATTAAGGGCACGCGGGAAAGTTGTTGACCCATTTTCGAATGGTCACGTGAGGCGCCGGTTTGATCATGCGCAGCGATTCAAGTTCGAGTATCCCGCCATATTGTCTTATTCCTGCGAAGGAAGAAGACGTGGCCGAGGGTGGTCTTGCTCTTGTTGGAGTCTGATAGCCCGTGACAGCCATATTCCGAGGTGTGCCCTCGTTAAAAGGCACCCGCCTTTCACTGGGTAAGCAGTACTCACTGCTTATCCGGTGGATTGGGATATTTTATCCCCGAACAGCCACTTCTGTCGATGGCAGAAGAGGCCGTCCGTCTTGGCGGCGGTGCCGGTGCCAGCACCCCGCCAGAGTATGGAAGTGGTTCTCCCAAGAGTCCCACTTATACATACGACGATCAGCAATACGATGCTGATTGTGATCAAATGGATCAACAAATGAATGTTGATCAGTACTTCTCTGGAGTAGACGATAGCGAGGTAGAATCGTTCTACGACGCATCCGACAACTCCAGACAAGTTAGTCCTGAACGCCGAGGCGTTCAACAACAAATTGATGTAGGTGAGCCTTATGTAGCCCCTCCATCCGAAGGTTTGAGTGGAGAACCGGCAGGAGCCCAGTCTCTTGACAGGGCTCTGATGCCACCTCCCCCTCAACTGCCGCCCCGTCTTGGTGGGAGTACCTCATTCGGTGCTTTGGGACCTGCTTCTCCGGTTGACAGGCCAATGCACCTAGAGCTGCCCTTCCCAGACAGTCCCGAATGGCATGATGTAGCCGGTCCATATGACGGACGGATGTTAGCAATTTCCGAGGAAATGCTGATACCCACCTGTTATGGGACGCCCAGAGAGGTTGACGAGCGTGTTGTCAACGCAATCTGGGAATGTGCTCATCCGCAGTGGGCTAATACCTTTCCGGAGTCCTGGTTGATGGATTACCATCAGATGGCCAAAGGATTGGTAGTCCACTTATGGTTTCGTAAAGCCGTCTGGGACGCAGAAATGGCTTTCCGAAGGAATACCTCTTATAGGCCTTCCTATGTGTCTGACAAAACGGGTTACACCGGTGTCAAGGCAGATGAGGTCTCTAGATACATAGACAGAGACCAGATCCTACTGTTAAGCACAGCGGATGAGTATGAAGCAGCAGGTAACGCTGTTGTTGATTACTGTCCAGGGGTCCCTATTACGTCTCAAACCATTGAGGCAGAAGAGGCCCGTATTGGTGTGTCTCCACTAGACAGGCTCGGGGTAATACAAGACCTCGTAGTACGTCTATTGGAGAGACAGTATGCACTGGCGCATCCGGAGTTAGTACCCGGACCCGCACCCGTGCAAGTAACAGCCAAGATGGCCGATCGGATGGACCGTCTCATGTCTCCTGCTGAAGCTCCCACCTTGGGAGGCGCAGCAGTAGTACCTGAGAAGGCCCTACCTGATGCAGATGTTTCCCTTAAAACTGCTCAGTCTACCCCTACGAAGACTGAGCAAGTAAAGGAGAAAGCAGCTGGTGGAAAGGGTAAAACAACCCCCACCAAAGGTAAGGGTAAAGGGAAGCGGTCAGGAACCGAACCCTCTACCAGCACGAGTGTGGACGACAGTACCCGAACCCGTCGGGTGTCTCCACGCTCGGCCAATAAGAAGGGCGCTAAGGCTTCGGATGTCTCCGGCAATGAGACGGACGCATCCGAGCCTGGCACTTCTACTAACGGCAGATCCCGCAGGAGGAATAAGAAGAAGGTTGACCAACGCAAACCTGAACCTATCGAGGTAGACGTTCAAGCTGATAATACAGAAGCTGAACCGGCTGTCCCAACCGTAAAAGTTGAGCTCGGTGTGCCAATCGTCAAGCTACACGACGTAATGGCCGATTTGAGTGGAGACGCTCAAGATGCTGCAGCCCAGGTCCTCGCGGGTCAACAACCCGTTGTGCAACCTGTGGATGTACCATCCGACCCGGAGGGAGAGGAGCCGGTTGACCCAGTTGTGGATGTCACTCCGACTGACGAGCAAGAGGCTGCTATCTGGGCTAACGCCAATAGCAACTTTGCCGACTTCATTCCTCTACACAGGGGACACCTGAAGGGGAGTAAATCCGTATGGAGACTGCCCCCTCGGATCACCTGTGAGAGGCAGGAAGATATGGAGGAGTGGCTTCGCAAGAAGCTCTCTGATAGAAAGCCGGCCAATATGTACTGGATCTATTGGGAATTCGTTAAGAATTCGCCCAATGGTCTGTACAATTATGACCAGAAGGGCAAGCTCAAGTTTGCTCTAGATGAGTACTACGGGGAGGATCGTAAGGATTGTCCCTTCCAACGTTGTACTCAAAGTGAGGGTGAGGTTGAATTCTTCATCGAGAAAGACGCGTTCCTTCGTCATCTCGTGGAGGTTCATATGCACCAGAGGCCGGAATATGTCTGCGACCGAGAGGTTGGCAAGAAATGTGCTAAATGCACAGGATGTGTCACCCCCCGACGCGGAGACATGGTCCGGCACTATGTGACTTCGCATGGAGAGGGCCTGGAGGCAGCCATAGATCGGGTGATGAAAATTCACTCCGAACTCTATGGCAACCTTAGGGGCCTCAATGCAGAGAAGTTGGCTTCCCTCACACCGAGTACGAAGCAGTTTGCGCCTACGGTTCCTGGTACTAACCAGAAACTAAAGGCTCGGTTTGCCCAGACTCCCGGGTCCGGCAAACTAGAGTACGCTCAGGAGGAGTACGATCTGTTAAACGAATGGAGAAGCAACAAGGCCCGCCGTCGTGGTGGGGCTTATGTAACTCCATCCGGAGAACAGGTCCGAAGCCGCAGGGATTACCGCCAGGGACCCTCTGTAGCAGATAGGAAGAGACAGGCGTCTGAATCTCCAAGCCGAGCCAGGTCACCACTGGAGGCGCTGGAGAGACAGACAAATGGGGGAAGGAAGAAGCCACATCTTCCATCTCCTACTGGAACTCCTTCCCATTATGGGCGAGCACCAACTCCACGAGGTGCACAGAACCCGACATTCTTTGGTGTCAGTGGACCGAGTGGCCAGTCCGCCCGGAAACACGCGCCTTTGAATGTCAAAGACCCGAAGCAGTACCCTGCTATGGGCCCACCCGGACCAGAGATGCAAATCTTTGATCAGTACGGGAGGGTCAAGCAGGAACTGCCGACAGTAGGAGGTCAAGCTCCCCGACCTACAATGAGTGCTGTGGTGAGACAACGTCCACCCGCACCATTGTTGACAGCCAAAGACCTTAGAAGGGAATTGTCACGGTTGCCCCTGGTTCAGGGATTACCAACTCAAGGCCCTTCTTCGACCACTGCTAGTGCGGTTACTACTGCGGTTGCTTCTTCGCACACGCAGGTAGCTGTCACTGCGAGTGGGTCTGGAGCACAGCCGAAGCCTCAGGGTCAGGTACCCCCACCTGGTGCTGTGGTTCATCGGCCTAAGCTGATCCAGACAGTGGAGACCTTCTTCAAGAAGGAGGACAAATTGTCTTGCAATATCCAGAGCAAACAATTTGAGACGCTACAGCACCATCTGGAAAACCTCCACCTGGACATGTATCGTCGGACCGTGTCGAGCACTCTCCAGTGTATTGACGCGATCCAGAAGTCAGAGATCAACCGAATCTCGACTCAGATCAAAGCGGATGTTGCCAAAGATAAGCAGGAAGCTGCTAATCTGCGGCAGGAGGCCCTATCCGAGAAGGAAACAGCTTCTCAGATGCTCGACCTAGAACGAGCAACGAACATGAAGAACCAGCAAAAGTTCTTCAAGGTCTTCGGAGTTATCATGGATAACTGGGACGGTACACCTGAGCATGCTTTGAAGCTGTTCGAAGCACGCCAAAAGGTGAAACTTACACCTGCTGTCCCCGCATTGGCACCTACGGATGGAACTGGTATGAACCCCCCTGTTCAGCCACTGGCTCAACAACCGGGTCCAAACCAGCCACCCGAGGAGAACATGGAACAGTAAAAAACTGTTGCATGAAGATCGGACATAATTGTGTGTCCCGGGGTTCTATTACCCATGCATTGTTGGATAAGAAACCATTTTTTTATCCAACCCGTATTGATTCGGGTACCAAACTGTACCCTAATCCGGAAACTGAAAACAGAAGGAGAAAACAAACAAGTCACTCTGGAGGAGGAGTACGAATGCTGTAAACACCATAATTGTACTGTGCCACAATGTAATGACTGTGCCTATTATAAAATCATGGACAATTTACACTAATATGGACTTTTGAACTACAAACCGGATTTACTACTACACCACTACTATTTGTGAGCTAGCACTACAGGCATCAGGGTTTAGCTACGCCCATAGAGTCCATCAACAGTCTACAACTGGATCTACTATAACCTCCAGTTAGCTAGCACTACAGGCATCAGGGTTTAGCTACGCCCATAGAGTCCATCAACAGTCTACAACTGGATCTACTATAACCTCCAGTTAGCTAGCACTACAGGCATCAGGGTTTAGCTACACCCACCAACAAGTTTTACTATAGCACTTCAGGCATCAGGGTTCAGCTCGCCCATACCAAGCCATCAGCAGCATCCGACTCCTGTTACATCCTCCAATCATGAAAACAAGTAACTTTGTTGATATTATTATATTGTATGTAAAAATGTATTTATAACTATATAATATCTTTTATAAAGATATATTATTATATAAGGGTACCTATAAATATACTGGATCTGCGAATCCTAAAAGTTATTTAAGGTAATCCTAGACCTATAACTGTCTATATAGGTCATTCCTGGTCTCAATATATTAAGAGACTATAATTCTTCTGTAACTTGTAAATATAAAACACTAAGGTATAAACTGAGCTGCGTCTCAAAAGTATAAATATTTTTCTATAAAATAAGAGAAGGTCCAACGGATTTCTCTAAACTTAGTATTGTATTACTCAGGTTAATACCTAATTGTGTTCATATAGTATCAGATTAATTGTCCATATCTGATCATTAATATTTAATTCACTCTGTAAAGTAGACAGAGCTGTTAATTTAAAAAGTCGAAAATTTTTTTTCCGGGTTCAATAACCATAATACGATCATTGTTAACAACCACCGGTCCTTTTCAGGACCCTACTGTTGTCAAAACGTTACTATAAATCTGTGATAATTGTATATTTATCATTTATGGTTGTTATAAGCTAGTGATGGAAATAACATGAACGACACTCGATGCTATTATTGTATAATTTTTCAGAAATAGGATAGTCTTATACTATAGCCTATTTCACATCGAGCAAGTGTAATTAATACCCCTTTTTAGTATTGTAAACAATCACTTACTAGGTTATTAATACACTGCGGTTTAATTACCCCCAAGTTATTGTCTAAGGGGGGCAGTGTAGGGGTATGGTATTTTACACTTTAACGTTCATGCACCCGTGAGACTCAGACCTAGGTCCTTCGGGTGTGGTGGGGGAATCCGGATGGCAGGTGGCAGCACCTGCCTCTGGGTTCGTATCCACTACACCAGGGGGCCTACCACTCGTCCGCCACACGTCACGTGGCCGGTCTGAGTTTCGCGGGCTTTTCCCCTATATAAGGCTGGTCCTAGCCCTAGGTTCCTCAGTAGTGGTTTACCCACTGCTCAACCAGGTTGTTACCCGAAAGGGTAACCGAATGCACTAGCAGCATGTAGTCCTCTGAGGCTGTGATCGTATGTAACGCAAGCTCTGAAATAAAAGCTCGGTTGCCTACCCGGAAACTTTTCTCTCTCTTCGTTATGATTTAATCTAACTTAACGAGACGAACCACTACAAACTACTGGATCTGTCGACATAGTCGACAGAAACAGTAGAGGAATATATAGAAATATAGTTTCTACTGTACTGTAGAAAAAAAATTATTATCACAGTTAAATTATAAGGCGTTGCTCCATCCAACGTAGGAGACCAGTGTCGAAACACTGCTTCACGACCTGCTCCTGGTCGATCCGAGGGAGGCACGACCGGGTATGGCAACCGGGGTCGTGTCGTTTCCTCCCTGTCTCGTTGAGAAGCTCCTTCCAGCGTAGGAAGCCCATCGATAGTGTACAGGACTACTATGATGGTCCTTCCACCGTGAGGCCGAGGATGTGTGGCACCACCGGGCCCTAAGACCAGGGTGGCGTCGGATCCACACAGCTTCGCAGGGAGGTCCGGGGACAGGAAAGGTACCCCCACTCGTGGAGGGTACACCGTCGTCCGGGAACGAGTTCCTGGGGGTTCCGTGCTGACATCGAGACTCTGTTCGATGTCAGCGATCCAAGCTAAAGAGGAGGAGCAGTAGTATCATACTACTGATCCTCCGAGATGGACCCTGTAGCGGCGTCGATTTCAGCCTGCTCTCCGTCAGTGCGCTCCTCCTCATGTGAAGCGCTGGCGGCTAGCTGGCCCGAAAACGTCGGCGACTCCGGCAATGGGGCCTCACGGTCCATTGTCGTACTCCAAGCCTCGTTAGAGGTCTCGGGTGCATCCCGGGAGTCCCCCTCAGCATCTGAGTGGAGAACGGCAGAGTCTGCTGAGTCGCTTCCGTCGTCGTCGTCGCTCTCCTGACCTTCACGGTCGTCCTTGTCTCCCTGGTCAGGGGGAGGCGTTGGAGAATGATTGACGACATCGACGTCCCCGTATATATCCATCGACTGTTCCGCCTCGGCAGGTTCTACTGCTTGGGCGGAAGCCGACGGGTCCGGGCAGACGGCTACATTCGCCGGGGCCAGAGGTGTGATGCCATGAAGATCCGGATGGATCCTCGGTGACACCACTCTCTGGACCGGTGGCGGTGTAGGCTCGGTGGTTCCTGAGAGGGTTATCAAGGGAACCAAGGAGGAAGACAGGTCTGCTGGTGGGTAGACGGAGGCACCGAGAGACCTACCCGGGGTGTCAGGCTTGTCCTGCACCACCTGCTCTCGGCCCAACATCGTCATAGCCGAGCTCAGACTATCCATCTTTGGAGACAATTCTCTCAACGGATTCGTCTGAGCCGCCAGCGTCCTGACGTCAGGGACCACTCCACCCTCGACGAGGTACCTCTGCGCTTCGCGAGAGGGCTCGGTTCGAACGGGCTTCAGGGTTCGGACGCCATGGTGCTTGTCCTTCATCCATTCCGAGAGTTGGACCCCGAAGACTCTGAAGAATTCGATTTCGAATTCGAAGCGGTCGATTTCCACCCAGCCTTCTATGATACTATCCCTCTTGGTAATATCATATTGGGCCTGTGACTCAAAGTTATTGAGACGCGTTCGGACATCGGTCAGACGAGAGTCCATCTCCATCTGAACGGTCTGGCGTGCCTCATCCCTAAGAGCTGGAAGGAGCTCGTTACGGATGGCCATGTTTGTTCTATCAAACAGGCCGAACAAGTAGGCACTCGCTTCCTCACGAAATGCCTCACCGAACTTGTCGATAGCAGGGCTGCCCGTCATCTGTAGAAGTCCCTTACAACGTTCCACGAACGTCTTCGGGACCCCACGTTCGACGCCATCGCCGTAGGCAGGCTGTGCCAACTCCCAACACAAGGTTGCTGTTGGGGTGTCGGCGCCTGTCACAACGTTGGAGAAGCTAGCTCCTGCTGCCGAGGTCAGTGTCGCACCTCCCACGTGAACACGCGGCGTGGCAGCTGGGGTGCTGTCCTCCGCCGCCGCAGGGGGTTTGACAGGGGGAGACGAGTTGGTGGTCACCTTGGGTTGCCGATCACAACCACTCCGGGATTCCACCGTCTTGCCTCCAGTTTTAGCACCACTGGTGCTTGGTTTGGCTGAACCGGTCGAAGCAGTCTTCGACTTTTTAGGAGCCGGGGCCGGGGCGGCTTTCGATGCCTTTTCGGGCTTCGAGGGAGCAGCCTGTGGCT
The DNA here is from genome assembly GCA_949317995.1 of Acholoe squamosa. NCBI lineage: Eukaryota > Metazoa > Annelida > Polychaeta > Phyllodocida > Polynoidae > Acholoe > Acholoe squamosa. Next base: position 22,486,197 of record OX439041.1, read on the forward strand.
TAGACTTCTTAGGTTCAGTCGAACCGGCAGACTTCCCAGCTTCTGTAGAGTGGGGCCTCTTGTTCCCACTCGTAGAAGCTGTCGGTCCTGGGTCCAGAGGACGACTGGCCTCCCGCTTCTTCCGTTGCTCTACCCTGAACTCGGGGTAGGCACCATAGAAAGCGGGCATCAGTTCCGGTCTGATATACAGGCGCTTCGTAGACGGGGGTGCGGGGGCCATCCGCATCCAGTGTCTAGTCGGCGCGCCTGTCTTTTCATTCCGTTCACACTTTCCAACCAGTGTCTCCACTAGTTGGATAGCGCCCTCGGCGTTGTACTTATGGGGCTGCTTGTACGACTTGAGATGACACGCCATCAAGCCCCTTCGTGAAGTCACGAAAGGAGGAGAGGTCGGGTCATCAGGGTCCTGATAACATGGAATGGTCTTTTCCACCTTAACACAACCGAACTGCGGACGGATGGCTCGATGCTCTTCAACCAAGTGTCGAGCATACCTGCCGTCTGTCGCATATACGCGAGGGGGGAACCCCTTACGTGTGCAGTTCTCGAAAGCACACTGCTGCCCCGGATTGAAGATGTGCCATGCGAATCCAATCCGCTGTCGCTCGGGCAGCGACACCCCCGACAAGTCTGAGGCATTCGTGATATTCTCGATCATCGAGACATACCAGTCAATGGCATGACTATCGTCCGAATACCATTCCTCGTCGTCACTACCATCCTTCCCGACGAGACTAGGGAGTACCACTTGACCGTTCTTGCGGTAGTCCTGAAGCTTGGTCAGTGGCCTGTCATCGACGTACTCAGTACGTCGTTTGGCAGTGATCGCTGACAGCCGCTTCCACTCGTCGACAGCCTTGGCCGTGTCTGGGGGTGAGGATACGGTGCTCTCCACGGCACCGGCATCGACCTCCATTGGCTCGGTTCCAGGTTCCGGTGGTGCAGTAGACTCGCTACTCCTTTCCCGGGCTGGAGCCTTCTTGGCTGCGGATTCCTTCTTGCTACCTTCCTTCTTGGGCACCTTAGGGATCTTGAAGTCTTTCAAGGTACCCTTGGATGCCTTGATTCAGTGGGCTTCTTGCCCTTAGAACCTGAAGGGGTAGCAGGTGTCGACGGCTCGTCGACCTTCATCTCGTCGGGGGAGGAGTCCCTCGAGGCGGCAGCAGCTGCGACTTTCAAGTCGCGCTTCTGCTGCTTAGAAGCCTCTTTCGCCTTCCGGCGGAGCTCCTTCTCCCGCTCCTGGGACTCGGCCAAGGCTTTCTGTGCTTCCTCGATCTGCTTCAGAAGGGCAGCACTTTTAGCCGAGGTAGACTCGAGCTCTTGCTCGGGTCTGGTCCTCTTGGACTTCTTCTTCTTCTTCTTCTTCTTCTTCTTCTTCTTCTGCGACTTGTGGCTCGCCGAAGAGCTGTACCCTGACTGCTCATCGGACGAGGACCCCATGGTTCTTCCTGAACTGCTGGGTTCCACCAGAGAGAGAAGACTCCGGGTCTCGAACCGTACTCAGACGGGAAGAGACGTCGAAGAGAATCTTCGAGGTATTTCGATCCGCACTCTGGCGGGTCGAAGCCTCGAAGGTGCCTTCGATGTACCTCGAACCGCAGTCAGGCGGCTCGAGGGACCGAAGACTGGAGCCTCGAGAGAACACGAACCTGCGCTCACGCAGGTCGTGTCCCTCGACACTTAGGCAGGGGAGACCTCCTACACTCAGGTAGGAAGTCCCCGGGGCGGAGTATACCAGCTGGAATAAGCTAGGCTTAGTCCAGCTAATCTGCGTCCGACTCTCACGAGAAGGGCCGCAGATGTGACCTCCGAGGTGTGCGGCGCGGCCTTTTATCCCTGTGGCGCACGCCTCTGATTGGAGGAAGGGCCTACGTGACCGAGGAGGGCGAACCCTATTGGTCCACAGCGCATCACGCCATGACCAAATAAGGTAATGCTAAAAAAATAGAAGGACTCACTCTCCCCTCACCGTCACACTCTGGTTCTCCAGTCGCAATGTTTGCATATGTCGTTATTTCCTATGCGGTCTATGGGTTCCAACACTATTAACATGGATAAATTTGGGTACCCCCCCCTTCATCAGACTACCGGGATTAAAAAAAAATGGTTCCAATATGGATCTACCCTTCGGGCAGAATCCACCAGCCTATGCTGGGAACCCATCCTCACAGTCAGAATAAAAGTCGGAGGCCCCATACTTCTATGCTTCTAGTATCAGGTTGTCTCAAACTAAGAGGCAATCGTATGACTTCTCGTTGTGTAATTTTTTATTCACCGTCGGCTTCACGTCCACAGACAGATTTACCCAAGAACGGCACCTGTTATTTTAAAGCCTCGTTAAAAACACAGGTTAGTAAAGCTGCTGCTTAGTATTGTGCGAATCATTGATTACTGAGTAGGGTTTAATCTAGGACTTTTCCTGATTCTAACCTTTACTATAGCAACGAGTGTTGAGCCTCGGGGCGGGTTACTATCACCCCCTCCTAGCCCGCCGTCCTTTGATGTGGCCGGGCCGACCGGGCTATTAACCCGTTTCCGTCGGCGTCTGCCTCCCATCACTTGTGACGGTGTGGATGTAGGAGCCAGAGTGTTTGCTCTGGATTTCCTTTCATCCTCGACACTCGCTGACCGTTCCTTTGATGAGCCTTGGCGCTTAAGCCTCGCTCGAGTCATAGGTCCGGACTGGAGTGACTGATCTTTGACTTCAATCGAGACGTTTCGATGTGAAGTTTGTTCAGTCGTTCGCACCTTCGAGGGGGGGTCGGGCTTCCGACATCCCTTCAAAGGCTGTTTAGATGCTTTCGACTTATCTCGACGGGCCGGTCGACCACGGCGCCGCTTTGATGGTTTACTGGCATCCAACACCTCCACCTCGCTCAGTTTTCGAGCCTTTTGCTGTCGTTTTCGATGACCCTGCGTAGTTTGTTTTTTAGACTGAACATTCAGGCCGCGACCTTTCGATCTCTATTTCGACCTGTCCAGAAACAGACTTAGCCCTTTTCGTAGCCTTACAAGAAGGTGAATCATAATCAAGTTGTGGTTGCAACAACTCGACAGTTTGTGATAGCTCTACGCCCAACCACCGGCTCACTCTATCGACATTGCTCTTTTGCAACCGTCCGCGGGATGATCGAAGTAATAATGTCGACTCAGAGAGGACAGAATCTACTACGAACGGCCTATCCCAGTTGGGGGCAAGCTTCATAGCTGCTTGGGGGGTGTGGTACCTCACCACCTGTTCCCCAACTGAGTATCTTCTCTGCTTTAGCCCATAGTCATACCCGACCTTCTGGCGTTCCGCAGATTTACCTAGGTTTTCTCTTACCATGCTGTAACTCTCTCTCAATCGGTCACGAAGTTGTTCCACGAAAGTGACGGAACAAGGGACTTCGAGTGGGTTCTCGATTGAGCCGAAAATCACATCCGCTGGCATGAGAATTTCTTCCCCGAATACCATCATATTTGGACTGCATCCAGTAGAACTGTGCTCAGAGCTGTTATATGCGGACACCACATATTTAGCCTGTTCATCCCAGTCGTCCATATGTTTGTCTACCAACATAGTCAGACTCTGAATCAATGTTCTATTGAACCTTTCCACCTGACCATCGCTCTGTGGTCTGTATGGATTGGTTCTCTGTTTTACAATCGTCAAATATTCACACATCTCAGAGAAGAGTCGAGACTCAAATTCTCGACCTTGGTCGGAATGTAGAAGCAACGGGACTCCAAAGGTCAAAACCCATTCGTCCACGAAGGCCTCTGGACAGGTCTCTGCCGTGTGATTTGGTAGGGGAATAGCGCGTACATACTTGGTGAAGTAATCCTGGATTACTAACATGCAAGTATTCTTGTTTGGCGTGGGTGCAAATCCCGAGATGATATCCATAGCTATCCTCCCGAATCTCACCCCGAACAACTCTTGGTGCAGAGGAGACTTACCCATGCCCTCGCCGGGCTTTACCAGGCAACAGGTGGGACAATGCCGAACCCAACGACCCATGTCCTTTCCCATTCCGGGCCAGTAATATCTCCTTTTCACTTTTTCGAGCGTTCGTTTACGACCAAAATGTGCCGCTGTTCGGTGTCCATGGCAAAAGGAGAGTACCTCGCCCCTCAGTTGGCGTGGTACAACTACTTGAATCGTGCGTCTAGCTCGACCCGCCTCGACTTTCCAGCGACACAACAAGCCTTCACGGAAGGTTAATAGAGGCCATTGCCCTACTAATTTCCGTACCTCGGCGCTCTCGATTGATACATCAGGCCTAGTGGGTTTAGCCCCCTTAACTAGCCATTCAGCAACTCGTTTGATGTCGGCGTCCGCTTTCTGAGCATCAATGAGTTCATCGAGAGACCAAAATGCAACACCCACCCGGCTGTCTACTAAACCACCTACAGCTGTCAAAACAGCATTATGACTGCCACAGTCTGTGCAATCCGACCTCTGGCATAGCCGCACAGGGATACGACTAAGACCATCGGCGTTTAGATGCTTGGCCCCACTTCGATGTTCGATCTTAGATTTTCGAGACAGAACTCCGAAAGGTGGGCCAGCCACCTACCCATCATTCCTTCAGCCTCTTTGAAATTCAGGAGCCATTTCAAAGACGAATGATCGGTGCAGATAGTGAAGTTACCACCATAGAGGTAGTGCCTAAACTTCCTGGTGTACACGACAACCGCCAGCAGTTCCCTTTTGGTGGTGCAGTAGTTTCGTTGTGTTTTACTTAGAGTGTTGCTAGCAAACGAGATCGGGACCTCTGCTCCATCCTGCACTTGGGATAGAACAGCCCCGATCGTGGTATTACTAGCGTCAGTGTCCAAGATAAAACGACCGTCGGGTGTGGGGAATCGAAGCACAGGTGTCTCCCTGAAACTTCGTTTTAACTCGACAAAGGCATGTTCGGCTCTTTCCGTCCACGCGAATGCCTCGTAACGACCTCTACTACCTTTATGTTTTTGGATCACTAAGTCCTGTAAAGGGCTTACGAGTTCCGCGAACCCCGGGATGAACTCTCGGTAGTAGGAACAAAAACCAATGAAGGATCGAATTTCCTTCACTGTAGTGGGCCTAGCCCAAGTCATTACATCGCTAATTTTCCCTGGGTTGGCTTCTATACCCTGTTCAGACACGATTCGGCCGAGGTACTCGACTGAAGTCCTAAAAAGTTGACACTTTTTAGGTTTCAACTTCAGTCCCCATGCCCGAATCCTGTTGTAGACTTCTGCCAGATTCGCCATTGCTTCATCCGTCGTTTTGCCGAAGACGATGATATCATCGAGGTAAACCAGGCAACTTTTACCTAGCAAACCTCTCAACATCTCCTCCATCATTCGCTCGAATGTGGCGGGGGCGTTACACAAACCAAACGCCATTCGATCGAACTCGTAGAGCCCCCTCTGGTAGGAAAAAGCGGTTTTCTCGACGTCGTCGGGATTCATCCCGATCTGCCAATATCCAGATTGGAGATCGAGACAACTAAACCACTTGTTTCCTCCTAGGGCATCCAAGGATTCGTCGATGCGCGGGAGGGGGTAAGCATTTTTCTTAGTCACTCCATTCAGACATCGATAATCGACGCAGAATCTCATGGTCCCATCCTTCTTCGTCACCATCTGGACGGGACTGGACCAGGGACTAGTACTTGGCCTAACCACCCCCGTATCCAACATCTCCTTAAGTTGTTCATCCGCCGCAGCTTTCTTGCTGAGCGGAATCCTTCTATAAGGGACTCGGATAGGTTGTGCGTCACCTGTGTCGATGTTATGCAGACATCGATCGGTGCGCCCTAACGGTTCATCTGGGGATTTAAAGACATCCACATGCTTACGTAGTAAGGCGGACAGTTTCAGTCTTTCTTCTGGCTGGGTCAGGTGGGTGTCGCCATACATGTCTAACAGCCAGGTAGGGAGCTCCCCCGTGCGGGTGCTCGCGATTTTCGCCGCCTCGATGTCTGCAGCTTCTTGCTCAAGACGCATGATCACAGATCCTACCTCCGGTGAAGAGAGTTCACCGTTTCTGTCAGCGTACTGTACAGTACCGACCACCTGGCCTTTCTCCAGGACAATGTCTCAATTCAGTGGATTACAGACGGGAAACACTGTTCGACGGACATTGCTGACAAGGGCAGCCTCACCAACCAACCCAAAACTTCTCAGAGTTTTCAGGTCGGGTTCGACTATGCCCTGTCGGTCTCTTTCCAGACCGTCGGATTTCACCAAGACATCGCACCGATGTCTGGCAGGTATCCTAGTGGTCTGTGCTACTGAGGCTATCGATGACACTCTCTTCAGTTTACACTGATGGTGCTCTTCTACCGGCTCGGTCATGACCAATTGACCCGTCCTTGGGTTCAGGATCATACCGTATAATGCCGCGAAGTCGAGCCCCAGAATGCCATTGTCAGCCACATAGGCCACTATTGGGCTAAACACATAGTGGGTCGATGCGACCTTAAGAGGTAGAACCAATCGACCATAGGTCCGCATTTCGGCTCCAGACGCAGTGCACGCCGTTATTCCCTCGTAGAGATTATCTGACGGCACTACTAACGTTTTCGCGAGTTCCCGAGAGACAATGGTGTGGCTGGCACCAGTATCTATCAGGAAGTCTAGAGAACGCCCTCGAATCTCTGCAGACAGGTACCATCGTTTCCCCGACAAGGGGGCGGTTCCTGCTAGCATTCTCAACCCTACGTCAGTACTCAGATCGATCCCTCTCTTCTTCAGAAAAGAGAGACAGGGATCATCTGAGGGAAGCTCTGTTGCGCAGACTCTGGCCAGCTGCCGCATCAGGGCTTCTCTCCCGGCGTCGACTTTCACTTTCGATCCAGTCGAACCCTCGACCTCGGAGTTCGGGCTGCCAGCGCCCTGTTCCTTGGCCATTGAGGCTTTTTCTACACCGACATCTTCGGAACCCGACCGGTGATCAACTGGTGCCGCTGTGGTAAAGGGCTGGGACGGCCCTACCGGGACCTTACCTAGTTCCCTTGAATCTACTGTCGTCTGATCAGGAGTGCCAGAGGTGCTGATACCTTGGCTTTTCGATGGTCGGGCAGCTCGATTGCCACGTCGAGCCGCCCGCCTCAGTTTTCCGTCGCGTCAGGTGATAGACCTTTAATCGGCTCGGGGCAAGTTCGTGCGAAATGCCCCTGCTTCTTGCAGTTCCAACACTTGGCGTCGGACGGAGGGGTACTCGGCTTCTCCGAGCTAGTACTAGGGACATCCCCTCCCTCGATAACCCTGAGTAAATTCTTCAATTGACTCAGCGAGAAGGTCTGTTCCTGTACCTTGGGTTTGGAGGCCTTGTTTGGTGTTTTCGATTTACCAGCGGATTTCTGACTTTTCTTAGTCTTACTCCCCGCCCCGGGCTTCGAGTATGAGGACACTTCCCCCTGTCCCTCCTCGACCAAAGCGGCGTCGGCCAACGCCGACAATGCATTTGTCGAGGTAGGATTCACCAACTTCGGCAGGAGTTGTCGTTTCCGCAACAACTCGTCTGCCAAGTCCATGAGATCCTTGAGGGACATGTAAGTGCGCCACTCCCGAAGAACGTCTTGTTGTAAATCAACGTCATACAATCCTCCTATGAACAACTGGTTGACTTTGGTTATGAGCCATTCAACCGAGAAGTCCACACCTGGATAGGCATCGCCGGCAAGACGTCTCAAAGCAAAGCCATAGGCTCTAATGCTTTCGTTCTTGCCTTGGCGTCTCTTCTCCATTGTGACAATGGGATCTTGAAGGCTAGAAGTCATGGCTTCCGTTACCATGTCGACCAGTCCCTCCAAAGTCCCATCTCCATGCTCCTCCCATAGCCACACAGTATCAGCTGCAGGGCCATTCTCGAGTAACATGAGGAGTTGAGCTAATGCCATACTCGAGGTCCATACATTTACTCGACGGACGTGATTGAATCCGTGGTACCAACGGAGCCAATCGTCCTTCCATGTAAATGGAGGGCACTCGACTGACCTAGTTCGGGCTGGTTCATGCCCGATAGAGGTATTTTCAAACATTCTGCTTGATCTCCTGACCTGATCAAGAGCGAATGTTGTACCTCTTCTAGGTATTTGATGGTCCATCCCCATGTTTCTCATAGTCGTGTCTGCACGACTATGATTCATCCCCCAGGGATTACCAGAATCGGCGTCACTCAGGCGCAAAGCCTCGAATCTGATATCCCTATATCTGGGCGGATCAACATGTTGTTGGGTCGTGGTAGGGGTCGAGAACTGTCCGATCACTCCACTTAGACCATCGGTGCGTGGCATCGAAGGAACAGGTTGTGTCCGACGCGACCTCGAATCAACTTTCGAGATGTCGTCTATTGCCCCCACCATTCTATCTATCTCAGCCTGCTGTTTTGAACGTTCCGCCTGTCTTAATTCCGACACTAGGAATTCCAGGCGGGTATGTTCGGGCTTCGGGAGATCTCGTTGCTCGCTGATGGCAAAGAGCTGCTTGACCTCCTTCATGGCACGATCAAGCCAATCTCTGTAGTCAGGGTTTTCGACTAGATCCTCTTGAGTAGCAACTCTAGTAGTGCTGCATTCAGTACTTTGTTGCTTATCTCGAAGTCTAGCGGTACGCAATTTCGATTCCGTCTGCTCCTTCAGACGTTCTTCGAGTGCGAGTTCATCACGAACTTCTTTATTCACCCTGGCTTCATCAGCCTTTCTGCGAGACAATATCTCTCGTCGGAGCTCATCGATTTCTCCACGCATGGCTCCCAGAGTAGCCAATGTTTCCGGCATCACCATGGCAACCACATCCCAGACCCTTCACCTGCCCAATTTTGAAAAATTAAAACACCTACATAATCAGAAAATAGCACCACTCTTTCAAGACACCCTAACCCTTAAAAAGGCCGCACCGGGACTTAAGGACCAATCCGCCCTCCTATCCACCAACTCCCTGATGCATCTAGGATATCACCTCCAGTTCTCACCCTGGATACATTTAGTATCACCCCTCCTGGCACTACTTTGCTGCGCATTAACCCTTAAGAACCATCTTCGTGTCAATCAATTGGCGCGCTTCATCACACTAGTCTCAGCAACTCGAACACCCAAGATGGCCAATGCTGAAAGTTGGGATCGGTTTAAGGACCTGATACGCCAGGCTAACAAGGACTGGCCAGCCTCACCAACGACCCCAAATACAGATTTGGAGTATATCCAGTCACCTGGCCGCTACCAAAGTATGTTCACTTTTATGCTATTGGCGATCCTCCTATACATCACCTGGATCACCGCCAAAAGGTGCCTGCGACACTGGCCCTACTGCAAGCAGGACAGCCACAGGACACCTTCCATTGTGGCCAAGATCCATGCCAACGGTCAAACCTTTAGTTTCACCGTTGGCAAGATGATCTACGGACAGAACCTCTGGGCCCCCACCATCACGGCCCCCAAGGTTTCTCCAGCTCGCCTCACGGCATCCCTGGGCAGACACCTGGACCTCCATTGGAAGTCCCACATCAGGACCATAATCGGGGGACAAGTCAGGCAGATCCCGCTACAGCGCTATCCTCCGGTACCACTTCTATGGAGAATACCACTATACAGGATCTTAAAAGGAGCCCACCACATGACAGTGGTCATCTCCTCAGAGGGACAACCCGATTTCCAACTGGCCTCTAGTGACACTGACCCCGCCATACACCTACCCTGTGAGTCCTGGCTGGCTGATCACCATGACTCCCCGGCAGAGCTCACAAAGTACACCCCACTCTGGCATCAACCAAAGAAGGACAAATATATGTACAAACCACAGGAGATGATGCTCACACCACCCTCAACATCAACCCGCGGTAAGTTTCTTCAGAAACCTCCTTTGATCCTCATGTGGGGATCAAATAGCCGCCGGCCACCCCCCATATAACCTAGTAATGGACTCTCCCGGTCGCCCAATCCACTGGATAGCCCCATCTAACACCTTAATGTGGGGATCATCCCCATCCTCAATAGCTCCAAATCCGACCCCACCCTCAATTAAAACCATTTTACAACATCTCCAGTACCACAGCACAGTTTAGACCCACAATAACACAGTTATTTCGACTCACTGTGAAGGCCCACTGCACGATGAGACGTCGCCATCTTGTTTCTGACGTCGCGTCTGGTTCCCCGCCAAACGCTGCGTCAGAACGCCGGCGCTGCGTCTCACCACTGCCGTCGGCCTCCCCAACGTCAGATCTCTTTCATTTTTCCCACGTTGGCATGACAACATTAACGTCAGTCAGGACACCCGCACTCAATATCTGCATCAAAACAATAACATAAGCACGTGTTAGCAATATCAGTAGACTTGTTTTCGACCCAAGTTAACAATACCACCCCGCATGAGAATTGAAAGCCCGCCCATGCCAATTTAGAAGCCCAGAATAAACAACATAACTTCTAACTGGTGGTGGACTTCAAGTGTATTATTGGATCAAATCACAGGCATAATCAGGCTCCCGGCAACATGTATAAATTATCACAGTTCTTAGTATCACAGAATCAATTTCAATCACATCTTCGCATTAGGCCTGCCACCTTCCGGAGCTAGTCCTTTTCTTTTTCTGTTTTTCTTTCAGCCATCCTCACTTTTCCTTCCTTCAGGTACAGACGCCACACACACCCACAAGATCGTTCCCGCGTCTACCTCTGCAAAAGCGATCCAAAAACCCCACTGTAAAAACCTACAATTCGATCGAAATTTTGAATTACGATCAAAATTCAAAACTCAAAGCAAAGATTCAGACCTGCAATTTTGGCTTTACACATCAACATTAGCAATCATATTAATCAATTCTACGTACCAGCCTGATCAGCAGATCACCAAACAGGGCCCACTGGCCCCTCCCTCGGGCCTGTCGTACGGTCCGGGGATGCCATGGCACTGAGCCGGCACCAAACCCAGCGGCACCCATAACAGGACGACCCTGAAATCACACCAATACACAAGTGTCAGACCACCGGCATCACACCCAACTAACCATAGCCACCAAAATTTAAACCGATTATCACATCAGTACTCACCCAAAGAGTCCCACCAACAGGATGGCCAGGTATACCATGCCCCCTGGCATCACGACCAGCTTGGCACGGACAATCATGTTCCTTTTTGCGCGGATCTCCTTTTTATCAGCAATAGATAATCCTTTCAAGTCAATCACAAGTCGCTTTCTGATCCCAAAATAGCCTCCGCTCCTTTTTATATCAGGATCCAAAACGGGAGCATAAAGTTAATTTTTGGACCATATTTTTCGAAAAAGCGCATCACCAAAATTCAAAATTTCAGCCAACCAAACCCACCTTTAGACCCCAAAACCATCCAACCCAAAATTGAGACATCCCCTACACATAACCCAATGAAACCATGGCAAGTCTACACCATTGACCATGCCGTTTGACCATGCCCTTACACAACCGCTGGACAAACGCCAGCTCAGTGGCGCCAGCCAATGTTTATCGCATGAACTAAATAAGAACAGATCCCCATGCAGTGGCGCTACCCGCGCCACACAGTAAAACTAACCTGGACCCTGGATATTCCAGTTTTCCCGCTCACATTTGGCCATGAGTCTGCACCGGCCCGGTGACACTGCACATCAATATGCACTGCCTAATTCACTGCCTTACCTGTCAATTTGGTATTTTTGTTGGTCGCCTTGTAATCCATGCACTATGATCGACCCTACAACTAAAAATCCCCCTTCTCTTGTTCTGTTTTTTCAATACAGAGGCCAACGACCTAATCGAGGAGGCGGAGACCGCATTGACAGGCCAGCAGGAGTTTCCAGCAGCAGACCAGGCACGCCCATACCAACCGGCCTGCCCCATTGGAGCACACAAGTCTGCTCTCCAATAGGGCCACCCACTAAATTTGCCACTCTGGGAACAGGATGTCCCCACCTAATGTACAGCTACAGCTGCCCATGCAGCATCAACAAAGACAATAGACCAGAAACTTTCACAACAATTGGCTTGCCCCAAGTCTGGAGACCCTTACCCCAAAAAGCCCAAGTTTCATCTGAGGAGGATAGTGACTCTAGCACCTCCCTCTCAGCAGAACCAACAAATATGGACCCTGTATACAGCTCCGATCTAAACTTGCAGCCTGACTCAGGCAAGCCTAGCAGAATGCATTTCAGCAAAATTGTAGATTTTGTCCCCAACACCAAAAAATCCAGATCCAGGAGAAGACCCTCACTAGGTCGCTCCCTCAACCCAAACGTCTTTAACCACCAAGACCCACCACCAAAAGGTCTTGTAAACCAAGGTCGCCATAGAAGAAGAAAATAATTTCAATAACCATCCCTTTTATTTATTTTATCCATTTTTGAAACTGTCTTTAAAATTATGGACTAAAAGTGTAGAGACACACTTCACTCACCGACCGCCCATGAACACTATGAACACTGACTCAGTCAGCCTAGTCAACTGATTTTTAAAGCCAGTTTTTCTTGTTTGTATAAGGCTATGATACATAACCATGAAAACACGCTGCATTTTTACATTTATTTTTCTTTCCAAGAACATTATGAAGACCACAAGCCAGGCAGCAGGTTTTTGTGATCTTAAGATGCCATAAGGTTCTTTTTCTTTTCACACTGTACCATTTCAAACCCAGCCATGTCAAATATTTATGGGTTTTAGCTAGTTCATATTTTTCTAAAATTTCACAAGGAAGCACTGGCAGCCAATATTTTTACAGGATCAACTGGGATCCAATCTAGATATCAGCCAGAGCCCCCATTTTATTTTTGTATTAACCTTGTCACTCTCAACCAATGATAACCCCAGGTAGACTGAAGGCTAAACATGCTAAATTTTCCACTAACTAAGACAAACCTTTCTACAAATTAACAGACACTTCTACGGATAAATCAACCAAGACCAAAAATCCAAAAATTTTTTTTTAGAAAAATTCCTTAAACATATTACCTAAAAGCCTTCAGACTCCCTAAGCCTTATCAGTATTATAAGGACTGATTGATTGACCTTGCCAGTCATCAATTACCTTACCTCTGTTTTTATTTATTATATTGTATTGTATATTGGCTCAAGACCTAAATAGTAAGTGCCTACCGGTACTGAAACAGACTTCAGTAATAACTTGTCTACCTCAAGGTCTGCCTTAGAGTCAACAACTGCATGCTTTAGGATAGCCTTTGTTCCTTTATTTTGTGTGAACCTTAGAACTAGATAAATAATCCAGCTCTTGTATCCCACCACGTCCTGAATTATTCACGTCTCCCCTTGCCAAAAATTACAAACAACACTTCTTGGCACAGTTTTTCTTTGTACTGTTTATAATTTATTCATGTTAAACCAAAAATCAGCATTAATAGCTCCTTAATACTACAAATTTTTAACTTAAATGATAAGATGTAATACCTATTGTTACACATCAGATATTTGTCAGTAGACCTTTTCTCACAAACTTCCTCCTTAAAACCTCGCGTGGAATCGAGTAGGAATGTGGGGATTTGTCAGTAGACCGTTATAGGTATTGTACTTATCATATTTATTTTTCACCTTGACTCTACCATGTAACCCAGTGTCCGAGTCTACCCACAAGCCAAACCATACCAAAGACCAAAGGCTGGCGGTGTCAACTGCACTCAGTGACCCCGCCTCCTCCCACTGGAGGATATGCCATCAATCACAAGCAGCTCGCTGCATGCTGGAAATTCCTAGCAGACAATGTTTAGACCAACTCCTCCTGCTGGAGGACATGCCCATTGATCATGAGCAGCTCACAGCATACCGGGAATCCCCAGCAGCTATATTTAAAACCACACTGAACTCTGTGGACCCCAGTGCTATGTTTAGGATCCTCCCTACATACCTGCACTGGAGTTCCCCAGTTACTATATTTAGCTCACCTGATACTATTTTTAGGATGAGCTGGGTGAGCAGCTCCTACTATAAATACCTGTAGAGGGAGCAGCTCACTCATCTTTCCACCTTCATACTTCATACCTCACACATTCACGTGAGACCAAGGCCCTTGGCTCAAGGGCTAGGCTTGGACACTGTTGGGCACCTTTATACTGTATCACCAACTATACCTCGTGGACTTCAATGAATAAAGTGGATATCAAACTGGATTCCTGATTCGTCTGTATTCATCCTTATTCATCATTTACGGACTCGTTGACAGTTGACTATCTGGCTGGCCTGATACTTAAAATGGGAAATGAGGAGTTACCCAAAAACCTATCTGGGGTGGAGCTTGATGGCAAACTCAGTGTCAATAATCACCTGAATAAAGTTAAAAAATGCCTTGGTAACAAAATGTATAAGATAATTAAGTTTTGGGTTTTTGGTGAGTATCCCTGAAAATTGGCATCAAAATCTGCAACATTTGATTATTGGAATGGTTGCCATGGCAACCAGGAACAGGTATATAGGTTGATTTCTCATGAAAAATGTTTACCATCCAAATGTGGGCCATTTCTACCGAAAATGGTGCATTTTAAATGAGACCATTGAATTATGCATCAAAAATTAGGTTAATGCATTTTTATAATGATTTTAGAGTAGTTTTGCCTCTCCAATGCCCCCTGGTGGCCAAATGGGGAAATAAAAATTCCCCATGGAGGGGTGTTCTTCCTTGATGGGTCAGACATTTCCCTGGTACTTGAGGGAGGAGAGGATTTTTTCACATATGTTTGTATGGCCCAGTCTCTCGACTTTTACGTGAGTAAAAAAGAATAAAGAAAGAAGTAAGTCCTCGATCTTAAAGAAAATCCAGAAATGTGACCCATCCTTACAAATTGGTATTGAAGTCGCACATTTAGAAGCCTAGATATGGCCTTTTCAAGTTGGATAGTGTAAAAAATATCAAATTTTTCAAAATTGATATTTTAGCATTTTTCTAACTTATGGGTAGATATCTTTTAGAATCCTTGCTTCCTAAAGTGAAAATAAGCCCCAAAAGCCTGAAAGACATAGTTATATGTTTTGTGGTTGTAGAGAATTACATAGGAATTATATAGCATTTATAATTCATCATATGTTTAATATGTTGATTATCTCAGTTTAATCGATTATTAATCAATCTGACTACATTTACTGCTAGAAGATCCACAGACGGCAGCCGGGTTCATATATGCAAGTGTTATATACCAAATGTAAGCTCTTGATGAGCTGTAAATTAATATGGCAATATCTTAACATTTCCTATGTGCGACTTCCGAACCACTTTGTCAGGATGGGTCACAAATAATTAAGAGCCTTCACATTTCTTAATTTGACACACCTGAGGCATGCGCAGTACCGATGACTCAGGTGAAACCCCTGAAATTTTGTTAGTAGAATGCAAAGAAGAGGTGCCCTGCAATCTAGCACCAGACTAAGGGTGACATATGCTGACCTTAGGTTAGAAGATGTTTAAGGATAGACTATATCCTCCCCTACTCTTTCACAATTTCTAAATATTCAATTGCATATAATTTTGTGAATATGCATCAGAGATTCACATAAATTATGTCATTTTGACCACACATTTTGTTTCTTTCAATTTTATGGCGTTAGAGGGAGGGTTGCTAGGGACGGAAACAGAAACAAAAACATTCTTTTTCAGGTTACTTTTTTCAGACACCATATAGGATGGAATGTCATTAAAATCTTTTATTCTAATGATTTAAATATAATCTAGAGATAATTTAGGAGGGAATGGTCTCTCATTTAGTGGATATCCCAATTATTAAGGCCTACAGAGAATGTTACAGTAGAAAAATAAGTAAAAAATGAGAAGATTCACCAAATCCTGAAAAAATAGGGATTTTCTTTGCTTAGCAACCTCTGACGACCTGGCAGGAAAGTCACTGATGCCTGTGACATCACAGCTGCCTCCTCTCGTCACAGGCATGATGGCGGCGCCCATGGACCAAACCAAACACATAATGGAGTTGCTATGGTTGCTATGCTACGCGGCAAGCAACTCCAAAAAAAGCATAAAGGAAAAAGTAAGTCCTTGTCCGTAAAATAGAAATCCAGAAGTAATCATGTGCCTTCACATTTCTATCTTTGACATGCCTGAGGCAGCACATGACTCAGGAGCTTAATTCAAAACATCCTGGGATCCCAACCCCAGTGATCTTAGTGTAGGCACATATCATAAGACCTGGCTGGTCTAGCCTATGTAATGCAGTGGTTGCATGCCTGTCCAGAAAAGCTAGTCCTGGGATCACTTCACTAATCCATTTCCACCACTAAGATCACTGCAATCTTAGTGAAAGAAATGCATAGTGGTTTCACCTGAGTACAAGAGCACTTACAGGGAACACTCCTGATCGAAAGAGTGAATAGCCTGCTGCATACATAAAGATGGGAGGGAGGATGTTTGCTGAGTGTCCTTGAAGGCTCTTAGGGCTACTCATGCGTTAAGTGCACTGTAAGGTAATTCTTCCCTTCTCTCTCTTTGTCCTGGGGGGAGAGCACAATGCTTCTAATAGGCAAGCATAAATCATACATTCATGGGAACAACTCTTGAATACTGTACGGGGGTCAACTGCACCCTGTGCTCTTTTGTTAGCCCATATGGGGACGGGGAACGATGGTATAAGCACTCTTGTCAAGAAGAGTGACTTCACAGCTATTCCTTTATTTTGGGACTCTTACCCCTGTGCCTAGTCAGTTCTTCTTGGAATAGTGTAGGAGGGCTGAGGCTAAGATCGATGCGATCTTAGTGCTGGCTAGGATATGTGAACCCAGTCAACTCTTAAGATCGCTTAATAGGATAAGGCTGATTTATTCCTAAGATCACTGGGGTTGTGATCCCAGGATGTTTTGAATTAAGCTCCTGGTGAAACACATGGCTCCAGTACATGAATTTCATATCTCAAGTGTGTTACTCGAGCAAATAGATAACCTTTGAGTAACCGTGCCATGGGGTTGTTTTGTGAAATTTAAACAACTAACTCAAAAGTGCAATGGATATAGCTACTTGAAGGAGTAGAGAACACAGGTATGCTGTTGGGATTTTAGTACAGAAAATATGTCATACACAGTTATATAAATATCAGTAAAGGCATAGTATTCTAAAGAAATCCAAGGCCTCTGCTTCTCTTTGCGCCCCTGCCCTTTTATATATATATATACACAGCTGCTTTCACCTTTTCACATTGCTGCGAGAAACCAAGGTCAGTGTCAATTATCACATTAGAGATTTGATGGTATCAACTACCTTTTAACAGTCAATAACCCTATCTAGGTAGAGCTCACAGCCAGCCAGGACAATCACGTCACTCCAAGTACCATAGAGCCCCGCATATAAGCTGGGACTTAGAAACTATTTGAGACCCTTGTTGCGGCTTATATCACCCTCCACTGTTGGTGCAGCTTATACAAGGGGTTTTACTTTACATGTGGATTTTACTAAAGAATGGTAACTATTTCAGGCCTGAGCCTGGGTGTGGCTTACATACAAGTTTGTCTTATATGCAGGGTTTTACAGTAGATCCAAGGTCACAATAATCAAAGGTTATTCACGTGTCAGTAGTGGGTGATAGTAAGACCAGCACCCTCCTTTTTTTAGCGCCTCCCACGCCGCGTAGCGGGGGTACCGCGAAGCGGTACGGGAGTGCGCTATGATGATTGCATTTGCCCCATGTGATGAGGTCTCACAATACAAAATTACTGAATAGAGAAGTTGATAATTGTGAAATCTTCTTTATGTCTGCTTTTATGAGACATGTCATCAAACACTGGTATACTGAAATTAACGGTGGGAGGCGTTTCTTTACGCGGTCACAACCGCATTTCTTGTTAGGCATTGTATCGTAGACAATCTCATATAAGCCGCATCCTGGATAAGGCTCATCCTGACTGAGGGAGAGAGAGTATGGTTAAATTCCGTACATGTAGCCTTAAAACTAATGCTTTAGTACACTTCTATACGGTTTAATATTTGCGTGTTAGCTGTACCCTGACTTCCATGAGCAACAAGGTATAAACCCTAAGCTGTTGCTTTTAGACGGGAGGCTATGGTAATGGTTTCCATTTCAATACCCTTATAGTTTTTATCTCCGGCGATGTAGAGTATTGTCTGGAGGGCCCCCTCAGATTTCTGTATTAAATTTTCTATATGGTTCTCTAAGTTGTTTTTGGTGCTGATTATCTTGCCGAGGTATTTTAGTGGGTTGTTTTGTGGATTTCCATGTCATTGATTTGGGGTAGTTTGAAGTTGGAGTCTTTGCCTACTACTAAGATTTTGGATTTTTCTTGTCCGAAGACTATCCGGAGGCTGTTTGCTGTTGTTTCAGTGATTTTCAGAATGGTATGTTGGTCTTTGGGGTTGTTTGTGATGATAGCAACTTCGTCTACCCAGAGCAGGCATTTAGATTGTTCGTCGAGGTCATTGGTATATATCTTCTTGTGGGAGTCAATCTTTTTTTATATCTCATCCATGAGAAGGGCATATTGGGTAACTGCAAGGACACCGCCTTGTCTTATACTGTTGTTTATACAGATTGCTCTGGTTAGTCCATGCCTTGTTCTGTTTCTGGCGGTTAGGTTCTGGTTAAGTTTCTCTGCCACTCCCATTGTCCGCATTCGCTGTTTGCAAGAGTGTCCATGATCCCTTCCAGCCATGCCTTGTCGTATGCTTTGGTGACGTCTAGGAAGGTGATGAAGGTTGTTTTTTTGTTCTTTCTATTTATACAGATGGTGTCTTTGATTTTTAGGATGTGGTCTACAGTCGATTTACCCTTTCTCCCTCCTCCTTGTGCCTGTGTCATTGTTATTTGGTTGAGGATTCTGTTGTTAAGTAGTCTTTTGAAGATTTTGCCAGCTTGATAGGGTTATTCCTTTTTTGTTCCTTTAGTACCTTTGCCTCTGTATAACCTGATGATTTATCCTTTCAGCCATTCTTGTGGTATGTTTGATTCTCTTGATATTGTGTTGAGGGTTCTTAGGTGGATTAGCTGGGTGGTGTTATTGGCTTTTGTGTATACTGAGTTTGGGATATAATCGGGGCCGTTTGCTTTATTGTTCTTGAGTTTCATAGTGACCATCTTGAGCTCTTTTATGGTAAATGGTAGCATCGCTGTTGTGGGGGCACTTCTCCGGATTACATTATTTTGTCTGATATCTCTGTCTGCATCTAGGGAGTCTAATCTGGGTAGTTGGGGTTTATATATGTGACCCATCTTTACAAAGTGGTACTGAAGTCGCACATTTAGAAGCCTAGATATGGCCTTCTCAAGTGGTATAGTGTCAAAAATTTTGGACTTTTCAAAATTGATATTTTAGAATTTTCCTATCATACAGGTAGATGTCTTTGAGAATCCTAGGTTACTAAACTGAATTTAAGCCCCAAATGCCTGAAGGACATACCTATAGAATTCATAGCCATACAGAATTACATAGGAATTATATGGGATTAATAAAATATTATATATCTAAAATGCTAATTATTTCAATTTAATGAATTTTTAATGAATTTGACTATATGTACTGCCAGAAGATCCAGAGAGGGCAATGTGGTTCAAATATACAAGTGTCATATACCAAATTGAAGCTCTTGATGAGCTTTAAACAGAGCTGGCAATATCTAAACATTTTCTATCTGCGACTTCCGTACCACTTTGTTAGGATGGGTCACATATAGGTTTTCATAGTAGTCTGCTATGTGGTTTTGGGTGTTTTCTGGGTCTTTGATGGTTTTTCCCTCCTCATCTATGGTATCTGGTTCGTTGGAGTCGTTTGGCTTAAGTAGTCTTTTCATTATTTTCCAGAATCTGCTTGACTTGGTTCCACCTTCTTTAATCATTCTGTTGATGGTTGCCCTTGTCTTAGCCTCTTCGTGGTTCATATTTTCCGTTTTGGTGAGCTGTTGGTAGTCATGGTATCTTGCTCTTTTTTGTATGATTTTTGATTTAGTTTTGCAGCATTTTTCCCTTGGATTTTGTTTCTGGGTCCCAATTGTCTTGTCTTGATTGTGGCTGTTTTTAGGAGGTTTGTCTTGATTATTTCCTCCATGCTCTTGTAGTTCCCTGTGTGGTTCTCCAATGAATCTTTCATGGCTTTATTGAAGGCCTTCTCAGGAAAAATAAAACAAACATTTTCTAAAGCATGTGTGATAAGTAGGGACCGCTTTAACTTCATTACTATATTGTACATTATACTACATATATAATCCAGTATCGCCCATAATATTTGCCTATAATGAATGCAGTACTGCACCATCCCGCTAGGAGTGCTACACCTGATGGTCATTGTGTATATGGTCGATAGGCACCACTTGTCGTCATTTGAGCTGGATGGACCCCAAAAAACAAATATGATAGCATATGCAAAAGATTTTATGGGTGGATATTACAGTGATGGGACAAAAATAACCATATATGGGGGTAGGTTAAATATGAAAACTGAAGGTACAGCACAGTAGCAAAGATTGACTAAAAGGGGGGAGATTCATCTCACGCCCTACCCATGTGCACAATGGCACCCCTATACATTATGCAATATTAAATGTACTTTCAATTTTGTGAATTGTGGTATGATTTTTTTTGCAGTATTGCTAGGGCGTGAGACGAATCTCCCGGGTGTGAGACGAATCTCCCTCCCATTATATTAAGTATATCTCTGGTCAAGGTGATAGTAGGAATATGACATTCATATGTCTCATACATTTATTATATAAAGTAGTTGAGCATCATAAAGAGAATTATTAAATATGATGGGCTGATAGTTATATATGCTTGGAAACACAGGGTGTGAGATGAATCTCCCAGGTGTGAGACGAATCTCCCTCCCATTATATTAGGTATTTCTCTGGCCAAGGTGATAGGAGGAAAATGCCATTCACATGTGTTATTCCTTTCATATATATGTACTTAGGGATCATAAGAAGGATAGTTAAATATAAAAAGCCTAACAATTAAATGTGCATATGTGTACAGGAGGTCGTTACACAATAGACAAGAATATAGCTATCCTCGTTGTGTCATGGTGGAACCGTTACACAAATGTTTTCTCGCTATGTTTTTTTCTCCGTCTCTGCATAACAAGAATAAAATCATTACACAATCCTTTTCTCGCTGTAGAAAAGTCGTTGTGTTTAACTTTGTGCCCACACAACGACAAAAAAAAGGCAGTTCCTTTGTACCTTCTGCCTTTTGGTTGTTCAATATTGATTCCTATGGGGTGTGTCGTAGAGTGATAAAAGACACAGTAAACAGTGTAAACAAAGTGACAGAAACTGAGGGAAAGTCATTTTTTTCAATATGCCGCCCCCCACTGACAGATTGGGAAGGAAGACAAGAAAGTGCCGTCAAAGGGACTCACCTTTCACTCTTTTTGATGACAAAGAGTTTGCAGCAAGATACTGCCTCTCTAAAGAAAATTGGTGGGGGAGTACAAGCTGTACAGCAAATTCAAAGGGAGCAAGAGAGGAGGAGGTCTTTCTCACGTCGACAGGGTAATTTTATTTCACACCTAATTTTGATTGAGTCAAAATATATGCAAAGACCCTGTAGCCTATGTTTGACCTATTTAGTCTTGTATCTGAGGCCCATGTCACAAGTCTCTTCTAAGAATAACCCATGTAACAATGTCTGTTTCAGTGGTCTACACCCATAATCATCCTTTTATATGAGCCATGAAACCTATAATTAAATCACTTAATTTTATCTTTATTTTCTTGTTACTTTAACACATTTCTTTTTTTCAGTTCTGCCTTATCCTGAGATACTTTGCATCTGGGAGTTTTTATGCCATGACTGGGGACTCTCAGAAAGTCTCGAGGACTGCTGTCTGCCGTGCTTTGAAAGATGTAGCGGGCTTCTTCTACACCAACCGAAACAGATTCATCAAGTGGCCCCAGAGCTTCAAGGCCAAGGTGGAAGCTGCCCTGAAGCTGTATAGGCACAAGGTGAAACGCAACGATGAAAAGGTTGAGCAGAGGACTCCATTTGTCTTCGAGTTCGTAGATGGTACCCACATAGCTGTCAAGACTCTGGAGGAAAATGAGAGCCCGTATGAACCCTCCGAGTTCCTTCGGCTCAGCCCACCCAGAGGACACGGCAAGAGGAAAATGACCACAACAAGAGCTTTCGACAAGCTTGCGTAGAAAAGTTTTTCTAATGTAAATCCTGAACTATCCTTTGGTGAAAAAATGGTGTTTGAATCCAACTTACAGTTATAAATAACTGTAAAGGGGGGAAAAAATGTAGATGTAAATAAGCCGGTGAGATAATATCCTTTGTTGTTGTATTAACTTCATCTACTACGTCCACCGACTTACCTCGTGTGTCAGTGTTGAAAAAAAAACAAGACAATGTGTACTTGCGATCCCATTTTCACTTGGGAAATAATAGATGCATCAGATGTGTTGTTCTTTAAGGCCCCTTTGTTAAACCAAGGTGTTCATAAAATGTTCGTTTCTAATGTTGTATTTGATTCATTGAGTGTGTGTTTCAAAGATGTATTTTAAAGAGTGGTTGGTACCACCACATATAGAGCTATAGGAGTATATCAATTCCATAATGAGAACACATGTGCTTTCGTCAAAAGGCGATATACGATAGAATCGATCAACACGTTGCTTTCTCTTTTGGAAGAGAACTCAGACTTCTTGAGAAAGATGTGTCATTGTTGAAAGGGAACATTCGACTCTTTTTGTCAAAAGTGTGTCGACCAAATGTTGTGTAGCAAAGTTCCTTACCCCAGTGTATCAGCTGCTTAACTGAGAAGTATCATGTCCAGACAAACTGAATGGAGTACTTGGTATAACACTTCAGTGGATTTCACTTGTAATATCGATGAGATGTGGATGGGAAATATGGCTTACACCTATCCTTCATTCAAGAGGGTACTTGCTCCAAAGTTGTACACCAAGATTACAGCATATAAAGTCAGAATTATGACAAACAAAAGTTGAATGTGTGGGTTCTGTCATGTTCCTCTCCGATATTCAACTATGTTACGTAGAGAGTGTGAACTTGTATTTGGCAACTTGTAATTAATGAAGTGTACATATTATTTATCAAAATAAAAAAAAATAAAATAAATTTGTTTGATAAGTGTTTATTTTTAGTAAACCCACCCCTACCCAAGGGGCGGGTTTTAAAAAAAGGGGCCCCCACCCCCAATGGCCCCTCAAAGACCCCCACACCCCAAGGGCCCCCCCAAATATTTCCCAGTTTGTTTTTTTTTTGCAAGCTTTCAGGCTTGCCTTCTTTTATTTATATAAAAAATATCTCACTATAGTCACATCCTCATCTACATAATAAACCACACCTCTTTATGCTAATAAGGTCACGTAACTACTTGCTTGCATACAGCTGACAGTATGATGTGTGGACAGCCAGCCAATCAGAGGTCTCCATTTTGGCAAAAAATTTAAAAAATAGAGTCACGTAACCAAATTTTTCAAATTTCCCACCAAAATGACGACCTCTGATTGGTCTATTCAAATTAGGGTCATGTGACCTTATTTGCATAATAGAGGTCATGTGACCTAAACAGCCAGCCAATCAGAGGGTGCCATTTTGGCGGCACACCACAGGGGGTTTGGGTCACGTGACCATTTTGAATTTCCCGCCAAAAGGGAGGGTTTTGATTGGTCCAATTTGGCACCACATCACGGGGGGGGGGTCTAGGTCACGTGACCCCACATTTGAATTTCCTGCCAAAAGGGAGGCCTCTGATTGGCTGCATCCCCAGTGAGTAATATCCTTAGATTAGCTATAGTCCGGTTCCGATACATACTATATATACTACTACCATATCAACAGTCAGCAGATTATAGGTCTTGCAACAAATCCCATCCCAGTGAACAGCAAACATTTAGAGAACATTCGTGAACGTCATTTTAAAGCTAGAAAGTGAACGTTAGGTTTTGATGTTTTCCAACATAAATGAAATATTCAGCAAACATTTACTAATGTCCATAAAGGCTTTAAAACAAATGTTCATATATAATGTTTTGTAACATCAAACAAACATTTAATAAACATTTGTACAGTAATTTAGAATGTGAACATTCATTCCAAACATTTTAAAATGTAATAAAACATTCAACAAATGTTTATAGAACGTTTTCTAACATTTTTATATGTTTGTGTTATACATATCTTCCCCACAAGGTGGTAGGCCAATCGATGGGGAGATTTTCCCTGTATGTTCTGTAATCTAAAGTTGCTTTAAATGTATACATTATCATATTTTGCTTACTTCATATGTCCTTGGATCAAAACTTTAATTCCAAGTCATGCTTGATAGAATATGACTGGTATTATCATTTTCTATTGGATTAAATGAAATAATCCTGATGAAGACACCTATTGCTTGTTACCAAGAAATATACATATTCCATCTGAGGACAATGTCCTCTTGCACCAGTCCTAGAGATTTTTGCTCAGGGATTACAGGTATAATGTGCTTCAAGAGAATTCTATATGAAGATACTTCTATGCGCACAACAAATGATTATGTTCTATCATTAATTTGGCAGGCACAATAGTGTCAGTAGACCGTTATAGGTATTGTACTTATCATATTTATTTTTCACCTTTGACTCTACCATGTAACCCAGTGTCCGAGTCTACCCACAAGCCAAGCCATACCCATAGACCAAAGGCTGGCGGCGTCAACTGCACTCAGTGACCCCGCCTCCTCCCACTGGAGGATACGCCGTCAATCACAAGCAGCTCGCTGCATGCTGGAAATTCCTAGCAGACAATGTTTAGACCAACTCCTCCTGCAGGAGGACATGCCCATTGATCATGAGCAGCTCACAGCATACCGGGAATTCCCAGCAGCTATATTTAGAATTATACTGAACTCTGTGAACCCCAGTGCTATGTTTGGGATCACCCCTACATACCTGCACTGGAGTTCCCCAGTTACTATATTTAGCTCACCTGATACTATTTTTAGGATGAGCTGGGTGAGCGGCTCCTACTACAAATACCTGTGGAGGGAGCAGCTCACTCATCTTTCCACCTTCATACTTCATACCTCACACATTCACGTGAGACCAAGGCCCTTGGCTCAAGGGCTAGGCTTGGACACTGTTGGGCACCTTTATACTGTATCACCAACTATACCTCGTGGACTTCAATGAATAAAGTGGATATCAAACTGGATTCCTGATTCGTCTGTATTCATCCTTATTCATCATTTACGGACTCGTTGACAATGGTGGAAAACCCTCACGTATCATCCCACAGTTACCACCTCTCATGAGCCATGGACAACAGTGAGACCCTACCAAAGGAGCCAGCCCCACAACGTATCCCTACATCTCCAGACAGAGATCAGCAAGAAGCCACCAGCACTCAGTACACCGCCCCGATAGACCCCTCGCCAGACGCGCTCCAGCTGGACCCAGTGCTACCAGCCCATAGACTCACACATAAACAAACACCTGTGAGTTCAAACACCTTACATTTTTCGTCCACCATAGTGGACACCAACACAGGTGCACCCACCAGTACACCAGCAGGAGCCCCACCACCAGGTTTAAACCTCACCTTACCTGGTTATTCACCCTCAGAATCACCACCCTTAAGATTAGGTGGTCTTCAAAGTACCACATACAGCACACCTGTATGCAATAGGCGGTAAGTTGACGACGCGGTCCCCCAAAAGTTCTGTCGCTTCTCGGAAGATGGCGCGCGCGCTGATCCAGCGCTTATCCCCGGAGAGCTGCAACGAAAAGCAGACGATCGGTAAGGTGTTTCTCGTTTATTTTCATCTTAAAAGATTGATTTAGTCGTCATGAACAATGCTCAAAAGCATGAAATATACCAGAATCTTACCTTTCCGGGTGATCTCTTTCTATGAACATCAAAATTATAGTTCAGATAGCCGTAACCTCTTCGTAAACACCAAAAATGCACCCCCTCCTTGCCCACTACTAAAGGGCTTTGCCGACGGTCGCGTAACCTTTACTCGCCGTAAAACGCAAATTACGGCATGAAGACTTGGTCAAATGAAAATATAAACATACCACTCTTCATCCTTGCGGCCATACGTTTCATTTAATCCTGGTTAGAATGTTCTGTGACCATTATTAAAGTGTCCAGGATCTTGGAAAGTGGAGGCAGTAGTACTTTTTTGGGGGTTTTCCAAACCAGTGAAAATGGCACAAAAAATTCAGACCCCTCTCGAGGTGGGGGCTAAAAAATTTGGACCCCTCTTGAGGCGGGGGGGCTAAAAAAAATTTACCCTCTTTTTAGCAAAAAAGCCCACACGCTACTATAGAACAAAGAGGGGCATGAAAATTCTCTGTCCCTCTGGTGTGGGGGGGGCGCAAAAAATTTTGACTTGCTGAGGGGGGGCGTAAACAAATTTTGCGCGTCTGCGCGAAAAAACCGACCAACCCCCCTGTTGATAAATAATGACCACTCCCCTAGGGAATCTTTTAGGGGATGATCAGTTTTTAACATTGGGGAGGGGTAGTAGGGACGGGCGCCCATGAACCACTCAGCCTACCTATATATCTGTCACTATAATAAAGTGAGCAGTCATCAAGGTCTATGTTTATGTGGTTTGCTCCTATCTAATTAGATGTTATTATTTCTGGTTTTCCATAGATTCTAAGGGAGTGGTCATTATTTATCAACAGGGGGGTGGTGGGTTTTCAGCCAGACATCAAAATGCTTTATTTTTGTTTTACCTATTTAGGCTTCACCCCCCTAAAAATGCTTAGGAGGCTAAAAACTAGAGACATTAAACTGATTTATGGCGTTGGTCCCATGCAGAAATTCGAAATATTAAAGCCAGGAGACATTATTTAGTTTTAGCTTTGTTCACGTAATGATAACTCTATGGGGACTGTACCAGTAGTAGACCTGAATGGAACTCTAAATATCAGAATTTTTTTGGGTTGGTTAGGTCAAATTTTCAGCACTGAGCCTAGTATACAGTAAACTTCAGTCATTTTACTTATTCACCATCATACTCCCATTGAAAAATATCCAGGGGTTCATTTGTTATTAGCCTTTTAGTTTCGGTCGACATGGGCCTATTTTAGCATTGAAAGTATATGGAAATGACTGGTGTGGCCAGACATCAATTTGCTATTTTTAGATTTTACTTATTTGGGGCTTCCTAAATTTCCCCCCTTTTTTTAGGGACAAAGTAGACGTATTGTATATACACATATTCAGATTTCATTACAAAATTTGAAATATTAAGGGCAGGATAAATGCTTGAGTTTTAGCTTTGTTCAGTTGTAGTATTGGGGGGTTAGGCCTAATTTTCAGCACTGAGCCTCATACATAGTAAACTTGAGTTATTTTACTTATATACCATCATACTCCCTTTAAAAAATATTCATGGGTTAATTTTGTATTAGCCCTTTAGTTTTGGTCGGCAAGGGCCTATTTTAGCATTGAAAGTACAGGGAAATCACTGATACAGCCAGACACCAAGATGCTTTTGTTTTTGTTTTACCCATTTAGGCTTCACCCCCCTAAAAATGCTAAGAAGGCCCAAAAGTAGACTAATTTAGCTAACTTTTGGCGTTGGTCCCATCAATAAATTCAAAATATCAAGGTCAGGAGAATTGATTTACTTTTAGCTGCTATGGAATATATTGGGAAACAGCTATAAGGCTCACCTACAGGATAATTTTTGTATTGGGGGGTTAGGCCTAATTTTCAGCACTGAGCCTAAAAATATTCAGGGGTTAATTTTTTATTAGCCCTTTAGAATAATTTTTGATATGGGGGGGGGTTTAGGCCTAATTAGGCCAGGATAAATGCTTGAGTTTTAGCTTTGTTCAGCTAATTATGCTATAGAATATAGAGGGAAACAGCTATAAGGCGCACCTACAGAATAATTTACAGTGACCTGTACATTGCTTAAAACTTATGTTGTCTTTCATGTCCCAATTCATGAAGATGAGGTTTTGAATCTACATTGCACTGCCAGAAAGCATCTACCAGTAGTCGATTAAAGCCAGTGGAAATTCATGGTAAGTTTTTCCTCCTTCAATAGTAACTAAAGCCAATATAATGTAGCGGTAGTGCTAGGCTGCTGCGGGTAACGCTGCAGGTAGCGCTGTGGGAAACGGTGGTTCAGCCTCACTCCACCAGGGAGCGCGCCTCGGGCAGCACTATATAAGTGGCTGCAGGGCGTCGCCTCCCCGGTCGTATCCAAGGCTCCAACCGGTACAGGTCGTACCAGCCTTACCCGCAGTGATACGGCTGAAGGAAGGAAGTTGTAGTTCCAGATAGATGACAATTGATGTTCCAACCTGTTGTACTTGCTAATCAGTTTACAATATATTGTCAACGGACGGTTACATGTGGAGAAGTGAATGTACACGGAATCCAGGGAAGTTCATTAGATCCTTTTATTGCATAGCTGACATGACTGTTTCATAAAGGTGGTAACAATGATAACACTCGCCAATATCTAAGCTCTCCCTCCGATCCTATAGCTCAACCTGTCGTAGGTTCTAAGTATAGGTGTAAGGTGTAAGTTGGGAGAGATGATCTTAGAAAAGATATATGGGAGCTGCTCAAGCTACCTTTAATACTAAGGGCTTGAGAAGCTCACAGTGTTGTGAAATGTTCTGTACATGTGGCTCAATAGAATAGTGACACATGTCATACAGAGAGAGTGCCACCTGTGGGTAGATTATGTTAATGAGAATTGAGAGGAGATTGTGAAATATCCTCTCATTCCAAATATGGCACCACAGGTGGATCGCACTTCCTCCAGTTAGACTGTGTGGATGTAGATAAGGTTGGTTATTACATCCGTGTACCTTATGTCACAGAGTGTCATGGAGGAAGTGTGTTTGTGATGACTAATGGATCCTGGTTCCTGTTGAGGAATACGGGAGATTGTTGAGTGTAGATCATGGGCAGAGCTTAGGTTTTATATGGCGAAGAAATTAGTAAATATGAAAAATAATTATAATACCCAGTAAGGGCAGCTGTTGTGTTGTTTCTCTACAACCCGCATCTCAAATACTGTTACAATAAGTTCTAAAAGATTATGGTGGCACTGTAAATTAACACAAATAAACTGCATGAATTATTCATTTGAAGAATGGATTGCAATAATCTTAAATAAATTAATTAAGTTTTCTTCCCAACTAGATATTATTGTTATTTGTGTTGTTAACTCGAAAAGCGAGTTATAAGAGCTGGGTAAAAAAACAAGGTTTTCAGTGCCTCAGTAAATGTGAGGAAAAAGGGAGGGGCAGGATTTCAAATTTGCAAATACACTGTTAAAGCTTATAATGTCTATTTTATGATATGGAAAGAGTAAAGTTGTTTTACATTGATCAACATTCCCAGCTTTTTACACTGAGGTGGTGCAAGTGGCTATTGGGGGTGCATGTTTTCATACATGCTAAGGCATGAGAAAACAAAGAAAAAAAAATTGGCTTTTCGGGTTACCTGCAATGCACATTTCCCTCCTATATATGCTTTATAGTTGTAAATCATAACTGATATTCATTTAAGAATTACATTTCTTGTCTTTGTCTGCACATACATGACTATGTTTTTGTATGTAGATGTTTGAGATATCCTGCACCACGTTGGCAAGAGATAGGTGAGGCACCTTCCTTTAAAAAGAATTACACTTACAATGTGTCTATGAGCTACTCATACATCTTCCATCTTTCTGTAACAATAATAAATAGTGCAATGTTATATGTTCTGAAAATAATGGGAACATGATCTCTCCCAGAAACATATAACTATTCTCTTCTCTATATTCAAGGCCAACTTACAGCTTCGAGTTGTGTGTACCGTGTGGGCTATTTCACCCAAGAGGTGAATGCAACAAGTAAGTTCTGTTGCACCAGATGCCGTTAATGATTGAGATTACTTTGTTTTCACATGTCCAGCCTACATTGCAAAATTGTGAATTGTGCTACACAGCCTGTTGTACTTGTTTCCAGTTGTCGATATAAATGCTGTTCAAATGAGAATTTAGAACCGGTAACTAGAAGTACGGCTCCACTAAGTTGACTTACTGATAGATGTTTGACTTTAGTTCCAGTTGTGCTTCATTTACCACGATTCTGTAAATTGTGATAGGCTCAATAAACTTTGATTTCAATTTTAAAAAAAATCCTGTAATAGAAGGTGTACCGCAGCGGTGTACCCACGGGCACAATGTTTGATTTCAGTCCACTAGGCATCTGTACTAAGGCCTTCATGAGAAGGTATGTGTGGAGATTTAGGTATGTAATACACAGTTAGGACCACTTTGCAACACAATTCCTGGGGAGTGTGGTACACATGAGTAACTAGTTAAAAGTGAGACATTTAAATTTTGCTAATGAAAAGTGGTTATACATGAAGCACTTGCTCTTGAGGGCAGTAATGATTTTCCATCTAGGAATTCTATGGATGCCACTTCGTCTAACACGGATGTTCCTGCCTCACATACGGATGGCCAGGTAAGATTATTTACTTTCGCGTATACGCATTTCAATTATCCCGACTGAGGTAAAAAATTTACTCGAGACATTAAAACTTCTGGTCTTGTGTGTCAACTCTTTTACTAAGGAATTTGGTCATGTACTTAATAAAAGATGCTCTCATTTTTGGATAGGTCCAAGACAACTTTTTACCCACCCTCCCTACATGGAAACGAACAGACAGCAAAGTAAGATAACTCCTCTTGACGTGCACTACATAGCATCTTAGGCATGCCATGGCATTACATGAAAACCATTATATCAACCACTTGAACTTTAGTTCTCTTGTAGAAAAAAAGAGAATCTGTTAACATTTTCAGTATGCATTTTTCAAATGCAATCAAAACAACAAAAAATTGTTTGTAGCTGTAGGCCAACATGGGCTCAGTGCTAAAACACCATATTAGAATGCATTATAATGCAGCCACCACTGCTTGATAACTAGAAAGTCTAGTTTCTTGCAATCTACCGTAATTTCCTGCGTAGAAGACACAGCTCGCGTAGAAGGTGCACCCAAAAAGGCTGAATTTTGTAAACTAAGTACTTTTCTATAATAAAAAAAAACATAAGGCACACCCCCATCTCAAGGCAATGTTCCTCCCGTGTAAAAGACCCAACAGCAATCTGATTCGCCTATAAGACGAGCCTTCTACGCAAGAGATTACGGTATTTGTTTACGAGTGTGGAACCAATTGGTTGCATTGGAATGACTGGTAAACTCTGTAGGCAACAAAGATACATCATAAACATGTCAAAGTCTTACAAGTTTTTTCCTGGTAGAAAAAATGATTTGTTGGCACCTGGAAAATGCTTTCATTACTATGCAACCAATGTAATCAACCAATGTAATCAATTTCCAACTCCTTTTATATCCATGATACATCTAATCACTTCAGGTCACTATCTATGGAGACACCACCCTGCAGTGTATATATGATGAAAATATTGCCAACCGCTGTGTCCAAGATGGTGACTTCAATGGATTCCACAAAGGTGACCTTGCCTCTAGACTTTCAAGAGGTGGAGACACCTGGTCTATGTACATATTTTCATTTTTTGATCAATTCAGAACTAATGTAATTCCCATTATTCACCTTATACACAACAATGGGTCAATAATTTTTTTATAGGATTGGCCAATTACACATAGCAGAGGTAAAATCACCTAAACCGAACCAAAGCCTTATATCCTGTCCTTCAATTTGATCAGGATGCACCTTTTACTATACCTCTAGCAAGGAAGCAGCTATGGAAATTGTACAACTACAGCACTAAAACTTTATGCCCACAGTCTTGGCATTTAATATGCTGTTTGCCATCCCCCTGTATGAATAACTAGAATAGATGTCATAATCAAGGTTGTTTCTCTTTTATTTAATTTCAACATGTGTAGATATTTCAATGCATTTCTTCCTTTCCTTTTCAGAATTGGACAAGGATGTTGCAGATGGTGTAGTCCTAACAGGAGCAATTGTTGTACATGTTGGTACAAATCTATTAAGGAGCATATTGCATAAGCCACACCTTCTGCCACAGCTGGTCAAGGAACACCTAATCCTCATCCAGCGTTTCAAAGATGTCCATCCGCATTGTCATATATTAACATCCTCCATTTTGCAAAGAAGTGACTGGTAAGGGTATTTGTTGTCCATGATTGAGATACCTCAAGTAATGTTCAAACAGGGACAATTTTTCTATGACCTGAGTTCATGGGAGTAGTGCAAATTTTAAAATTGTTTGAGGATATCAATTTTAGGGATTTTTTGTCCTGCATCTGTAACCTCAATCACAGCTGTTCAGGTTTCCAGCTTTTTCCTTTGCCAAAACTTCATAGCAGCAACACTGATTATCCTTAATAATGGTCATTTTAGTACTGATCTATAATAGAAAATCCTCACTTATAGGACATGCCCACACCTTCTGACAATCCTATATTACCCACCTTGGGTATTTTTAGTGTATAAGAGGATTTACAGTAGCACTTAGTGTAAATTGTTGTCACACAGCCCTGAGTTAGAAGATATAAGAGTGGCATACAACCATTTATTGGCCAAGGAGTTGGTTGGAAAGTCGCCAATGCTGTCCTGGGAGAGATACTTTAATGTCAATGATCTCAGGTAAGATTCTGCTTAAAATATTTTCTTTTAATATGGTGAAAGAAGTGATAAAAAATTATTAAAAGTAAGGTGACATCAGAAGTGGGGAATTTTGTAGGATGTAATCATTTCCTATGTTCTTTTCTTCTGAGAAGCTGATGGCACCAAAATTGAAATTTAGCCCATGGAACGATCCATTAAGAATTAAATGTTATCCAATTCCTTGAACTAAGAGCAAAGGCCTACTAAGTAAGACCTTTCTGTATCGCAGTTTCTGTAGTAGCATGTGGTACTTCCCTTGTATCAACCTCATTGAAGAGATTTAAAAATATTGAACATTCAACCTCTAACTTAAGCATACTTCACCTACAGGTGCACTACCCAACACATTTATGACCCAAATAGAGTAGGATTTTTCTTTTATTTCATGCAGTATCGATGGCCTTCACCCCTCACGGACAGGGAATAATCAACTTGCATGGGCATTACAAATCCAGCTGGACTGGCTCCTGTCTGTCACACACACCACCATGCAGCAGATGTAAGTAACAAATATAGCATTGATAGAGTACTATATTCAGGCCAGTGGTACTTCTGCTGCAGTACTGAGGCTTTGCTGCTCATCTGCTATGGTAATAGCTCTGTCGTGAGCTTTCTGATCTTCCTGCTAACATTTTTATGGGCAAATGCTCATGAAAATCTGTATGACTGTAGGGTGACTTGCAAGGCTTGATCATGTGTGAGATAATCTACATTTAGACCAATTTGAATGCTCGTTGCAGTGTTCCTTCAGCTAACCAAATGTGATAATTGTGATGCATCCATACCTGATCAGTCACATGTCGGGAAAATAGATTTTAGGATTATGCTGTATTCACAGAGAGTAGATCAATAGCTTCAGAATGCTTTTATTTCATGAAAATATCTTTTATTTTCTGATTTTTGTTGAATTTTCTGAAACTTTAAATGTCCTGCTTTCCTTCTGAGAAATACATCTCTAAGCATAGGACCTTTATTTATGTAAACTCATTTAGCGAAGTGCAAGGCAATGCAAAGTGTTCAGACTGAAAACATTACTGCAGACATTTTGATTTTTTTTTGCATTTATACTTACACCAAATCACAGGGAAGATATCAATGAAAGCAAACATAATCAATTAAATTAGCAGTTTTCAATCTTTTGAATGTCAGATTTTGGTATAAAAATATATATGTACTTATTTGACCAAATAGCATTCTGTAAATGGCCATCACTGCATGCCTGTCAGGTTTTTGCATCCGATTATACTGTGTTATATTTAATTGTATTGCTACAATTTCAACCATGTAATAAATATTTCAGGGAAGTGGAGTCTGAATTGAGGCATTTACAACAATTCCGGAAGACCAACAAGGAAAGGCATCTACAAAAGCAGAAGCAAAAGGCCAAAATAAAGTCCAAAAAAAAAACAGATTATCCCTGAAGAAAGTGTTGTCTTCACCCCATCAAAACAAATCCAAAAAATCCTTCAAAAAGAAGAATGTTGAACATAAGGTCAGCAGTAAAAAACCTACATTCCCTTCACAACATATCATTCAGCTTGGTGATGTAGGAGTTGTGATAAGGCCACACCTGATTCATCCACAACTTAAGGTTTGTAGCAAGTCCACTCTTCTCTACTTATACAATTGCATGTGTGTGATAATATGTATCCTGTTATATATGAAATACTTTCTAACTCAATCTATATTGATCCGGTGCTGACATGTATCCTTACATTAGTCAATAAAGCCATCTTGAATCTTCATACTTATGATATACTCCCAGTCAAGACATAGACAGAGATCTATCTATAGAAAACCTCATTCCTACCATGAAACTTTGGCCAAACTGAAAGTACATATCTGATGGTAGCATCATTTTCCTTGTCAAATGAACCTATGTAACCCATGTACAGTAAAACGAACCTCTTGTAATAGGCTTAAAAAATTCGTTCTAACCAAATTTCGTTCTAACAAAGTTCCCTTCATTGTGGCAGGGGGATGTAACTGGTACAGATAGAGCAAAATGTTGTTCAACAGGAAACATCAAAAGGGGTGTTAGCCCATGTGTCAAGGTGTCTTTGCCCACCTAGCTGGCCCTATGGTCGGCAGGAGGGGTGGGGATATCAAAAGGGGTGTTAGGCTGTGTATCAGGGCTTCTTTGGCCGCCTAATAGGCACTATGGGCGGCAGGAGGGGTGGGGACATCACTGGGGGCAGAAATACAAGATAAAAGTATTTACATCAAGCATTTTTTATATTTTTCAAACTTTGGGTGTAAAAATCATTTTGTTTTAAACAAGTTCATGTCACAAGCACTTCGTTCTAACCAAGTGTTATTACTATAGATATGTATAGGAAACGTTTATGATTAGGCATTTTTCTTTGTTATAGCCAAATTTCGTTATAAGGGAGATTGTTATAAACAAGTTTCACTGTACCTCTACATTTCATTTCCCCCTGAAATTTCAGACAAGCCATCTGTCCAGCAAGGCAAAGAAATCTTCAAGAGTGCAGTCAAAAGTTGCAGGACACAAACAAAAACCAAAGCTTCAGTACTTGAAATGCACGGAGTGCAAGAAACTTCTCAAAACAGATGGATGTCTCCTAGACCATATCATATCCAAACATAGGTCTAACCTATCTCCTTCAGGTACTCCCTCAAAAATTACCCAATCTGTTCCTGTTGATCAACAAAAAAGTGCGGGTAGGAATGCATCAGTGACTATACATGGAGGTGGAGCTAGTGACCTGGCCAGATCCTCTTATGTTGATAGAGTCTATCCTCCAACAAAGCTGTCTTCCAAACAAGATGTTTTTGTACGGCCTGCCACCTTTCCAGTAGCTGATATATCTACTTTTTCATCCATACCGCCCATTTCTCAACTACAGTCTATCCTTGATCAATTCCAACAGTTTGAATGCACTGATAATGTTTATGTTGATTTAGACCATGGAATTATACCTTTCAGCTCAGTGCAGGCACTTTTTAAAATCCATTCTGACAAAAATGTAATGCGTTCCATCACAGCTGAGAAAGACTGGTTTAGAAACAGAACCTTTCCATGCATTCAGTCCATGACATCTATAAACTATAAGCACATAGATACATTCAGAGAAATTCTGATGAACACGTCACCAAATGATTGCGTTTCCCTAACACCAAATAGCCCAAGAATTCCTATAGATGATTATGCTTCTCTCACATGTCAGAGGTGGCTTTCAGAGGACTTAATTTTGCATGTTTTAAATATGTTACCATCTGAGCAGTCAAAGTCTTTTATATTGAGATACCGTTTCTTCAATCCTTCTTTGATGGCAGCTCAGTACAGACCATTATTTGAAGGTGTCAGTTTCAGAGGTGTTCGCTTTCACTTTTTGCTACATGTGGGCTACCCAAATAATACAGTTGTTTCAACAGGAAGTCTCGCAAACCATTTCACTTTTGCAGTTTACCAAGCTGATTGTGATACAGTAACTTACGTTGACACTTCAGCTTGGCCTTTACCCCAATCATTTAAAGAGAGTATGGTAGAATTTTCTTCACAGTTAGGGAGACCTATTCCAATGTTTAAGTATGTTCACATGCCAGGACAGTGTCAAACTACAAAATGTTCTGATCAATGTTCTTCTTTATATCCACGGCAAACATGTAGCAACGTTTGTGGTATAGCTGTTATCATAGGTATCTGCATATCATTCATTTTACCTGATACGTTTTCTGCACTTGTTTCGAAAGAGAGGATATATGGAGATTTGGTCAAACCGTTCAAATACTTAAAATCTATTTCCTCATATTCGAAAATGCTACGAATGGTGATAGTTCATTGGTTAATAGGAAATAGCATAGATCTATCATTATTGACTCAGATAGAAGCAACAGATCAACCCCCAGTACTGCAACAGATCAATCAACAAAAAGAAGACCCTAAAGAAGATTCAATGAAAATCAGCTATAGCTCTACCGTACCTAGAGCAAAAGATCGATCCCGAGTAATGCAACAGTTCAATCAACAGAAGGAAGATCCTAGACAAGATTCAGTGAAAACTGCCAAGAACTCCACAGTTCCTAAGAAGAGGCTGGATACTCACAGGATTGACAGTCTTTTATCAATTAATCCTACCATAGAGAAACATGGGGATGGACAATTATAACGTTGCCGTGTGAAAAATGGTCTGTCTCTTAGCAAGTTCTTCACAACTTTTGAAATGATACAAGCCTTCGTTCAAACAGATGCAGCTGTCAGTTGGCTTACCCATGCAACGGAGAAAAAGAAGCAGAAAATATATAATGGTCCAGGTCAAGATTACCTGTCATGTCGCCCAAAGATCAAATTCCTCAAAAAGCCACCAACCTTGAAGTTGATGTGTACCCTCCGTTCAGGTACAACAAAGAGTAAAAATTTTCCTTGTTCCATCAATGGAAAAGAGGATTTGGATGCCATTGGAAGAATAGACAAGTTCATATCAAGCCAAGAATTTTCCAATTGGTTAGCTGGGTCCCAGGGCCATGCAAGTCAAGAAGTCTGGAAAAAAATGGATACTGTCCCTACTGGCATTGCAGCCAGGAGATATCTAGATCATTACATGTTTGATGTCAGGAAATCTTACGAGTTTAAAGGCAACACACAGACAGCATATGATGAGGACACACTGTTTCTCTCAGGAACCAGCTCTGAAAACTGGGGAAGATCACATCATCCTGACGAAGAAATCTGTAGTGACAATGTGGTACAAGATACAGGAAATCCTTTAGTGACATTATACATTCATTGTGCATCAAATACATCATTTTGCCGAACTGATTGCAGATCACTTGTTAAAGAAACTGAAGTTCAAAACGAGCAGTGTTCCAAGTGTGATAAACAATTGCCTCTACATAAAGTGTGCTCCAACTGTGATACTAATGTATCCTGCCAATTTTATAAAACCAAGATGGGAGATGCATTCCTCTGCTCTGCCTGCTACCAGTACCAACTGAATAACCACAAGGAACGACCTCAAAACATCTACAATAAGAACATGCTGACAGAAAACAAGTACCACAGCCACTTGACATGCAAGTGGAAGATGAAGTTGGTCATTTTTAGCAATGACATAAAAACCTGGTGTATTTATTCATGGAAAAAGAATAATCAGTACCACACAGAAGATATTACTATTGATTGCCGCTCAAAACCAACGTTAAAAGTTAGAGATGAAATAGACAAATTACGACTTAAAAACAAAGCAACTCCTCAACAAATTTTGGCCAGCTCCCTGAGAAGTGTACCTTTATCACAGTCAGCAACAGATGAAACAATTAATTTATCCCAGATCAAGGCGAGATGTGCCACTATTGATCGCCATGAGCTTCAGGAGGCTATGGGATCAAAAGACAAAATTGTCCACAAGTCAGACTGGCGGAATACAGAAAAGATCCTTGAGAACAACTATAAAGATGTTTTACTCTTTCAACGGGGGGCAAAGGATAAGGGTAGGGAATATCACATTATTTTATCTAAAGAGGAGAATTTACAGTATTTAAGGCATTTTGGAGCTGATGTCATTGGTCATGATGTCAAGCAGGATTTTATGGCAGCTCGTTTCAAAACTACTTCTTTTACCTATTGTGATGGACAAGGGAAAGGGCGTGCAGGGGCTTTTCAGTTTGTAATAAAGAAGACGCACAGACACACTCTATTCATCTACAGATATTGTTTGCTAATATACCATGCGAAAGACCCAATTGTTCCCATGAAAGGTCTTTATAAATATGTTTTTGATGATAGTTCAGGCTTCTTCTGGATTCGGCCATGTGCTTTACTTGGCACATATTCACCAATGGTTCAACATGATAAAGCCACTCCCACCCGTAATGCAGTTGCACTTCAAGGTCTGTTATCTTCTTTATGCAATTATCATGCCCTTAATGCATTCCGTACCTTTATCTATGAAAAGCCAGCCCTTACTATGTTTCTTGCCCCCTTAGAGACTGGTTTTAAAGCAGTGATGAGGACCTGGTGTTCCCTTTCCATGGAAAACGTTGTAACTTCATATGTGAAATTCATTGAGGACAGTATTCCAGAAAACTTTCTCAATCGTGATACAAAAAAATTACTTGTTGACTACTTGAATAAATCTTGGTTCAACTCAGAGCATTGGAGGCGGTCTTTTACTTCCCAGGTCATCTTCAGTGCACCTAAAGAAGCCAGAAGGAACTCTCTGCTACTCACAAACAATATAACTGAAAGAAAGTTTAAAGAAATGGACACTGCTGACTTTAATTCTCATTTAAATCATCGAATGGCCCTCTTCATTTGGAAAAGTTTAAATCAAATATTACACCGAGAGAAAGTCCTCACCCATGAATCTATAGGTAAAAGCCCCATTATATTAGACAGACAACAGCAGTTAAGAATTATAGAGAGAGGACTTTCACTGAGGGAATGTCATCAGTCAACACAAGGGTGGTTCTTCTGTTCAACCAATGTGAAGCCCACTACACAGAACCTACCCACCGATGACTTTTATTTGTCAACTGATTTAACTGTGGAGGATGAACTAGAGCTAACAGCTTCCACAACAAACATCTATGATGTTGCTGCCAGCATAGAGAGTGAACATTCATATGACAATGTGGGGAAGTGCAAAGAAATTTTGAACACCCTTTCTGTACAAGCTTGTGGTATTCTTAAGGCTGAGTTATTACGTCATGCGGCACTGTGTGACATTGAAGTACCAGAGCAATACAATCACATCTGTAATTTAAATATTGGAGTTTGCTCATGTTTGTCTTTTGTTTTGAAAGGACAGCCATATTATTGTAAGCATCTTTTTGCAGCATTGTCATTTACTTTTATGGAGAGAGACCCAGAGAAACTCCTTTCCATTTACCTTGAATCTAGGCCCGAAATTCCACAAGTTCTGTTAGATAAATGTTGCTACACCCCACCGATGACATCCCGCAGGGTTTTCAATTGGGTTGACATTTATAAAGGTTTCTCTCATTTGGCAACTGAAGAGGAAGTAGGATTAGCGAACAAGGGGCAAATACTTTCCATTTTGCATGATATAGATGCCACAGGAACTTCTTTAGGAGGAAGACCTGCAAAGCGGGCACCGCATAATCAAGGATTTCGACGCTCAGATGGGCCACAGAAACAACAAAAATCATTATCTGTTCCTGACTTCTCCACAGAAGACCCTTACTGCCCTAAAGTTGATTTCCCTGAAAATACCCGGGACAGACATGGAGGCCGTGAGAGAGTAAAAAATACCAAAAGGGGGTTAAATCTAGGGGATGTTATACATAAAGCTTGTGCACTAAAGAACTACTAACATCTACCCCTCTCAACATCGATAGTGATCCTGAACAGGAAATGAACCCCAGCAGTGACTCCGAAGTGACAGCGAACATAGATGAGAAGACACAAGAAAGTAAATTTCCTGCCCTCAAAAATCTAGCAAAGGAGCCTCCTCGTAAAAAACAGAAAACACAAAAAGCATCTGATATCATTTGTTCACTTTGTGTTGATGAAAACAGGTTACCATACAGATGCAGCTCTAAGCAGTCTCTTGATATGCATCTGCAGCGAAGCCATCAAAAGATGCAGATCACTTGTGCCATATGTTATGATAACCAGTTAGATCAACGTTTCAGTAATGTGACACAACTGAAAAAACACAAAGCAGACTGCCACACAATACCATCTGCAGTGCAGTCCAAGTTACAATCTTGGCTTGATCCACAACTTTTGGAAACTGATGCTTGTGTTAAAGGGCAACCTGGTATTTCAAATTTAGCCATTCATAAGTTGAAATATATGAAAAATGTTACAACTAAAGCAAAGACTGCTCAACAGATGTTGGAAGACATAGCATGTGCACAAAACTTGTGTCGTGTTTGTGGATCTGTAGTGACAGAAAGTGATTGTGTGTTATGTGACGAATGCGAGGATTGCTTCCACCCACACTGTGTTTCCGTGCCAGGAGCAGAACATATGGAAAGTTGGATTTGCTTGGAATGCAGCCCTTTGTAAGTTTAATGGAAAGTGCCACAAGGGAATTCATATTATAGTTGATTTGTCTCCTCATAACCTGACAAATATCATTTCAGTATGGGGTTGTTCCAACCTGGCATATTGGTGATGGAAGTCTGGTTAGCAATTTCTTATTAATTTCATACAAATTACCTGACAAATATCATTTCAGTATGGGGTTGTTCCAACCTGGCATATTGGTGGTAAAACTTTTTTTGTTACAAATACATGTACAAAAATAGCTAACTTTCATATATATGTGGGTACATATGTGTTTCAAGCTAGTGTCACCTTACCTGACCTACATCATTTCAGTATGGGGTTGTTCCCACCTGGCATATTGATGATGCGTGGTTGGTAAGTTTCAAATCTATTATAAATCTAAAGTGAATGGAGATTATATCTGAATAGCGCAATTGTAGTGAGCAAATGTTATTCAATTTAATGAGGGGGTTTCTAAGGGGGAATAACATATAGTTCTTATAAATGTATATGCCTTTCTGTCATAGTGGTACCACCCTACTTCAGGTCCCTTACAGGTCGAATGGTAAAACTTTTTTTGTTATAAATACATGTACAAAAATAGCTAACTTTCTTATATATGTGGGTATATATGTGTTTCAAGATAGTGTCACCTTACCTGACCTATATCATATCAGTATGGGGTTGTTCCCACCTGGCATATTGATGATGCGTGGTCGGTAAGTTTCAAATCTATTATAAATCTAAAGTGAATGGAGATTATATCTAAATAGCGCAATTGTAAGGAATGGTGAAAGGGCACAGACAATTTTCCCATTTCTTTGGCTAAGAACCAAGTTTTAAACATTCTATCATGATATGTATTGGCACTCAAATTTTTTTGAAAGTTACACAACATTTTTAAGGAAAGAGTGAGTTATAGATGTTTATCACAGTTTTGACAGGTGAGGTCATATTCATGGCAAGAACTACATTACACAATTACACAGAGGAATGTGTCGGTGCCCACACAGTGTGCACCACACACATCCGAGGGAATAGGAAAGAGGAGATATAGATACTTTTAAGTTGACTAGGAAAGCCCGATTTCAATGAAGAGACGGGTAAATGATGAAAATAATTAAGATCACTTACTGCAGTACAAATGGCTACTCACACTTTTCTCTGGCAGATCCTGTGAAGGATGTCTGCTTTTTCAAAACCATAATTTGGTGTATGGGGCTTAGTTCAGAGGAAATCTGATAAGTTTGTAAAGCATGGGCAATGCTTAATATTGAACCAGACCAGGTATTCAGGGTGGTACCAGCTCATTCATATTATTTTTTTTCCAGGTTTCCCCCTGTTTTTTGTCATGAATCATTTCAGCATGGGGTTGACCACACCTGGCACGCTGGTGATTTCTTGACACATAGTTTAAGGTACTAACATTTGTTCCTAGGTGATAAGTTCCAGTGAATACATAGTAGCTGGAAATTTTTCATTGATGTCAAGTCAAAGCAAATAGAGCATAGCTGCAATTCTCTTTTCCCAGACAAAAATATTCATAAATTTTTTTTGTTGGATTCTTAAGGCGTACCACTCTGCTGACGAGGCCTTGGGTATTTGCTATGGATCCCTAACACGTCAAGGGCCGAAACCAGACTGGTTTTTTAAAAAATCCTGTAGGAGAAATTTGAGCTGCAATTTTGGTCAACATTATTCGGGTCAAAAAAAGTATTCTAAATTTCAAAGTAATTGGTTTTCGAACATGTGCGAAATGTTGGGACAATAAGTGATGCAACATATGTATATACGTCAAACCATTAAACAAAGTGGAAGAAATTTTAAAGAAAAAAAAAAGGCATCACACATATATCTGAAGTAATTTTACTTCCTTATAAACCACTCTGGTTCAGAGGAACATGAAAGTTAAAATAGTACATTTTTTTAAATTTTGTTTCAGGAAATGATATAGACCAGGAATATGACCTGGTTTCCTTCAAGGACTGTGATAGACTGAGAATATTTTGTGTACCGTATGTGACACACATACTCATAGCCTGAAAGTCAGCGTGTGTGTGTGTCTTCCTTGCTGTGAGAGCCATTTGCAATTCACCAAATACCAGCATTTCCCATCATGTCCATTCCTCAGCATTTCAGTCCATTCTGCTACGGTGGTGGCAGCGGTGGATCAACACAGCCAGTTCCAGCCCATGTTCCAGGTATATCATTCTTATGGATCTAGTCTAGTTGCCATCTAGAGGTACCTTGCAGAGAAGGAAGTACAGCGGGTTGTTGGTGATTCTGAACCATAAGACCACCATGATCACAGATCCAAATGTGGGCATACCAGATTCGTAAAAAGGGGACAAACTTGCGGTTTCTTGTGGCTTGGGGTGAGCATGTAGGCAGCTGGTGTCCATATGTGCAGGCCCGGGCATGCATGCTTGTCTTTTGCCATGGGATTCCCCCTCAGTGAACCACGTCTGAGTGATCAAAGGCTGTGGTTTGTCTGGCCCTGTCTATGGGACCAGGCAAATAAAAGAACACTTGCTGTCCGCGAACCACAGAAAGCTCTGCTGACTTTTAAGTAGTATTAGTGGATGTAAAATAAATCAAAACAAACCAACTCGTAGTCAAGGTATGTCCAGCCCACTTTCAATTTTTGGGTTCTTTGTCCTGATATATGGGAACTCGTTTTATCCAGTTTTGGTACTCAAATCAGTGCCAAAACTCGATAACCATGCTATAAATGATAATAGATCTCTGTGTTCTGTAAAGGTAACCTCCCCTCTGCACTCAAAGTATAGCCATGTTGTTAAATATTTAGACAACAATACTAGCCTTCAAGTTTATAAAACCATGATAGTCCCATTATTGGAATACTGTAGCTATGTGTTAGAAAGTGGTCTTCTAACTCTAGTTGACCACCTCGATACATAACAAAACCATTGTCTAAGGGCCTGTAAGAAAATAAGACAGCCACAGGATATACATGTAATTGATTTACTGACGTTGTGCAATTTCGATTCACTTGCCTTAAGAAGAAAACCGATATTAGCATGTTTGATTAATAAATATGTCCAAGATATGGAGAATAGAATTGTCCCAGCTAGACCTCTTAGGGGTAATGATCAAATAAAAATTAAGGTAAATCGACCTAGAATTGAATTATGCAGAACAAGTCCTCTATACAAAGGTAATATTGTCTGTAACCATAAACTGCCTGTTTCGGTTGAACTTTCTTTACACGGGCTGACAATGGTAAAAACTTCACCATGTTATGATATTGTTGGCTAATAAACCTGATTAAAACTTAAATGTATGTGTCTTGATACAGTCATTTCTGTACCTATTGTCACTACCATACAGCCTCCTACTAAATATAATTAGCACATTGTAATGGTTTTAATCTTACGGACCTGGTGGTTCGGCCTTACTATTCGGGAAAGAAGGAGTAAGACAGTGATTCAAGTGTATGCCAACGGATAGTTTATTATATACACACTCACGGCTACCCGGTAGTTGGTGATAGGGCAGCCATTAGTTATTAGAAAATGGTCTTACATGATCGGAGGTCAGAAGGGCCTCTGACGTAGCGGCTGAGCCCTGGTCTTTATATAAGAACCTAGGTGTTCGCCGTCAGATGTCCCC
The DNA here is from genome assembly GCA_949317995.1 of Acholoe squamosa. NCBI lineage: Eukaryota > Metazoa > Annelida > Polychaeta > Phyllodocida > Polynoidae > Acholoe > Acholoe squamosa. The sequence continues at coordinate 22,530,351 of OX439041.1, forward strand.
ACAGACCCGGATCGGTGCTGCCACCTATCCGGAACCTGAGGAACATCCGACGACTAGACTCACCCACCACGTCAGACGGTACCCAACGCTATGGTTATATATAAACGTACCTCTACAACATGAAGGACAAACTTTTGTGCAATAATTATGAATATAGCATTAAATTTAAAGATATAATTATCAATTATGGTTATGACAATCAATAACTGTTGTATTACCTATTATGATTTGTGAATTAATGGAACTTTATTCAAGAATGTACACATATTTTCTCCAGTACATGAAACAGTAATAACAATTCCATCCTACATACATATCACACACTGATTTTCTAGGCCGTGTTCAGTTTACTAAGTCCCAGGTGAGACTAGTACCCTCAAGTTGGGGGTGCACCTGGCACTATGATATTCATCAGGAAGCAATTCTGGACATCAGGAGATTGTCATCAATGTCTTGGCTAATAGGCAGGGGTGTTCCGGATGGTCAGCTTATGGTAGACATCAACTGTAGAAAAAAAGAAAATAACCAGGGTATATAGAAAAACCTTGTCGCAGTGTGACACGGTCCGTAGCAGAATGACACTGTTTGTGTCATCAGGGCCCTCTTTACCATGCTGCTTCACCCAGATGTTGTGCCACAGACAGATAATCTGGCTATCCTGACACCGGCAGGACAGTTGTGGTTCTACACAAATCAGGCAAGCTTAGAGGAGTCAACAAGTTTCCCACAGAGTCAGTAGGAGGATCAGAGGGTCAGGGGAGATACAGGGTGGTCTCAGAATGTGTACACGACTAACATAGGGACTGAGGACTTACAGGATTGTTACAGTTTGTGCAAACAACTTACTGGGTACAGTCAGGACTCCTTACTCCGTCACACCATAATCCGCCACCCTCAGTGTGCGCCATGTAGACACAGGGAACAGAATGTATAGCATTAAATTTTCTCCGTCAGATTCGATTTCTGACTCCCTCGGGCTATTCAGGTACAATAAGGTTTTATGTCATGGCAGATATGATCATTACTATAGAACAGAACTGAACATGTCGTATTCAATGGGGGGATGTAATACAATGTAGCCGTATTCAATGGGTGTCCACCATCTTGGATTTTGAACAGATCTGGACCATTTTTCTTTATCTAAAAGCAAAATAACCCCTTTTTCTGTCTTGCGCTACTGCCTTTTCCTTCATATCCCTATTAAATCCTTTACATATCTTATCACTGTGGGCACTGCTGATTACACATTATTATCTATTAGAGATTTCTCTATCACCATCGTACATGGTGAGGGGGGTATGTGGTGGGGCTCTAAACCATGGGCTCTCCATGCATGTATGTGCATTTGCTTTTTCTATTAAGTTGTAGGAGAAAATGTGCTCCTGAAAGCCTTGTGATCCTGTACTGGTTCTAAGTGTATAGCAACTCAGTATTAAAGTATCAAAGAGGTCAGCTAGGTTGAGCTGAAGATGAAATAAGTCTGCCACCTCTGAGACCCTCCTCCAAGAGGAACAGGGGAAGGGATATATGGACCTGTTGATAGGGCTGTGGTTTAATGGGCAACATAGGTCCTTTAGTTTCTTCCTTGGACTGTATTGGAGACATTGTACCTCTAATTTCAACCCTATTACACTAACAGAAGATATGCCGGGGCCCTGAACATCATTTCACCAGGCTATGTTCTATGTGACATTCCATGCTAATATCATTATGTGAAAACTAAACAAAATGCTGACTGACGTGAGAGATGGTTTGATTGTGCTAGGGTTGAAGACATAGCATTATAGGTGGTAGGTGGGTTATATGTAGGCCCTAGACTAAAAAGGAAGGTAATATTAATGTGATGCTCCAAATTCCAATGATAAACAGTTTTTGAATGATCACAATTAGTCTAATGCATGCTTGGATCTTTCCATCAACCCCTAACTAATCCCCCACCCCACCCCTCGCCAAACACTCTACTATCTACCACCCTACTCCGCCATCTCAGGATCTGACCAGTGATGGCTGGGAAGAGCATATGGCGGAGTAAAGAGTCCTGACTGTACTTACAGGATGGTTATCTGGCTGTATAGAAACTTAACTATAAAGGGTAAAGCCTAATAAAACAGAAACCAAGCCAACATAATATTACTGCCTGAAATATATTCAGATGTTCATTCTAACATACCTGTAGAAGGGGTGTGTGTTACAGGCAGGCACTTGATGACAACTGCTGGCAGCACAGTGGGTGGTCCAATGGTGGCAAGCAGACGAGAAGCACAGCTAACCCTGTAAAAAAAGGGATGAAATAAGATGGGTAGGAATGTAAGGAGGTTGACAACTGATTATCCCATTACTACAAAGATAGAAGTCATTTATATATCCCTACATCCCCATTCAATGATTCAGACTCTTCAGAGTCACAATGATTAATGCTATTTTCCATGGTTATTACCTTAACTGAAACCCTCAATTTGGAGCCAGTGAAGCCCTACATTATATACAGACACAGGAATTGCTATCTATGTCTAAATTGCATCAGAGCAGTGAAAAATCTCATGTTTATTCCAGGAATCATTTAAAGACACAACACCAGATGGCAGCAGCACTATACTACACAAGGAAGTTTTATATATAATACTGTGTATATGAATCTCTTCATTAAAAGTTCAATAGTATAAACAATAAAGCTGTTAGTAATCTGGGTGTACATATCTTTCTAAACACTTCATGGTTAGCAGAATGGTATGCATTATTCAGTAATTTATGGATATATAGAACACCTTGATATCAATTACACCTTTTCTTTGGTTAAGGCAAAGACATCAACATTAGATCAGCAAAGTCCAATTGGAAGTTGAAGGTACCCTGCGCACAAGGCGCACCGCGAACTCGCAATTATCCTATAATGCGCACCCACAATCTGATTGTTGTATAAGATATGCCTTATACATGGGAGATTATGGTACTTACTTGTGTAGGGGCACGGTTTAGTAGTAGTGTTTATGGCTTACGGGTTGCCTAGGTTCCGAGCGGAGCGGCCTTTCGGGTTGAGAGCCTGGTACGCCTGGCGGGCGGTGGCAGCACCACCCTCCGGGCTGCGTGGGTTAAACACGAGAGGTCGCCACCCAACCCCTGTGGCTATATAATAGTCGGGTCGGAACCTAGGACGAGAAGAATCCTACCGGATTCCCTAGGAATACCATCTGAACTTTACTGACTCCGAAGCCTTACCTGGTAGTCGTAAATCTGAGCTTTCCGAACAGCCTCTTAACCATACGGAATCTATTTAGCTCCCTGTAACTTAGGATACTGAATAAAGACTTGTTGCCTTTTGGAACCGGATATCCTTGTATACGTGATCCTTTCCGACGGTCATACATTACACTTGTATAACACTTGGAGAAGCAGACATACAGAGTTTATGACTTCCACAGACTCACAGTGAATGTGGACTTACACAGAGATTATAAAGTGTCTACACGATTGTAAATTACAGAGTGACTGGAGACTTACAGGATGGTTCCAGTGTGACAGGGCCTGCCCCACTGTCTGCACAAAGGTGATAATGCAGCTGCCGACAGTCCCCGGGGGTAGCTGACAAGATATCAGGTAGCCTGCACACCCTGAGCTTATCCTGTAAAAAGGACAAATCCTATATAATGGGCGTTGACTATAGTCGAAGCTAGGCCTACCATGGTGTCGACTACAGTCGATGCTAGCCCTCAATGAGAAGTTGAAATCCCTAAAAATATGTTCATAGGTGAATCAATCCTTCCTTAATTTATTCCTTTTTAATTTCCTGAATCCAGTCGAAAATGGGTAATACAGCTCAAATTCTTCTATTTCAAACAGTGATATTTGCCAATACAATAGTTTCCTCTGTAAGAACGTACCCCTTACACATCATAACAGTCCTTACCAGCATAGATGGCGTCTATGGTGAAGCTGGTGGCATCCTTGCCATACCTCTTTGCGTATTTTTCCAACATCTGGACCTCCACCATCTGGACTTTGAACTAACCTAGGGTGCTCTAATATACCCACACATGATCTTGACAACACATTATAGCAAATTCTGTTCCTGCGAAAGTTAAGATTTTCTATTTTATCGTACCAGTGATATGTCGATCAAAAGTCATCTCATTTTATTCAGTAGTAGTTTAAAGAAAACCAGTCTGGTTTGGGCCCTTGACATGTCAAGGATTCATAGCATGCATTCACCAGAACTTAGCAACTAGGAACAGATAGCCAGCTATTATGTATTCACTGGCACTTATTATCTATGAACAGCTGTTAGTACCTTAAATAAAAGTGCTTATAGATCACCAACATGCCCGGTGTGGTCAACCCCATGCTGAAGTGATCCATGGCATGAAAGTAAATTAACTAAATGATAGTGAAAGCCAGATATATTCCTGAGAATCACCAGCATGCCAGGTGTGGTCAACCCCATGCTGAAACGATCCATACTATTAAAAGAAAAGTAATGGACGACATCATCTAGTACATTAAGCTAGATATCTTTCACATATGTGCCATGCAGCAAAAATGGTGTTAAAAATTATCTACTACGTCAGGTGATGTTAAGATAGTGTTTTGTTTCAATTGGACTGGGTCAAAAAGACCTTCAAGATCAGCACATGAAAGAGGAGTACAGCCACATGAGGAGCAGGTTATTTGAATATGCATGCGAAACTAGTGGGAAAGTATTCAACATGATGAAACACAAGAAAAAATGAGGAAAGTAGAATGTAAAAAAAATAGTCATCAATGACCACCCAGGCATGTGTATCTCCTGGGTGATGCGAAAAGAATTGTGAACGTCTATACACATATGTCATACCATGCAAGGGAGTACGTGCCGGAAAACCAAACACAGTGAACTTATATGCGAAACATTCACGTAACCTAAGAGATCCAACTTGGCTTAAATGCAGATTGTCATGGAAGAACATAGATGGAATTGGCTGACCTTTTGCTAGTACGACCTTAAAGGAAGGGATGAAGAAGGAAAACTCATGGGTAAGGGCTGAATTGACCAACTTAATTTTCTGAGAAGTGGCGGCTATGTCACAAAGGCGGGGAAGGATGCTTGAAATAATGATTGTAGCCTGGGGATATAAAGAAGAGGCAAGTGAGAACAACTGATGTAGCATACCAACTATTTCTTTAGGTGAATTAACAGAAATGTTGTTTGTACCCACATGAAAAATTATACATGAATACTGAGCAAAAACATGCTGATCATGGGAAATAATGGAAATGATGTCTTCTATCTTTGCCCCCCTATAACAAAAAATATCCGTATCGTTGAGGTGCCTCACATTTTGAACAATAGAGTCCCCTATTACCACACGTGAGCACATCTGAAAAGAAAAGATAATTCATTTGTAAGAGACATATTGCATATTTAAAACAGACACATCAGAAATAATTCAATCTCTATAAGAATACATGACAAGATAGACAATAAAACAATATATAGGTTTCTACCTATTGTCGAATATGAGTCAGCAACAGATACAATATCAAACAATGAAAGACAAGAACTGCATATGTTATGTGGTATGGCATCAAAGTAATCTCTAAAAACAGAGAAAAACATGTATAAAACCGAACTATCCGTGACAGCACTGAATTCAATGTACCTCAACTTGGAAATCAGGTGTAGTGGCAGACATTTTGCTGTAAAAAATTAATAAATCAATATGCAGGCATCACACAATATACATTATAGAATACATTTGTGGCAAGATGACATGTCGCCAACGGTTTATTTTGAACACTCAACGGCTACCCGGAAGGTGATAGTGGGGCAGCTAATATGTATTAATGTATATCTATGGGCCCGGAGGCCTGGAGGGCCTCTGACGTAGCAGCTGAGCCCCGGTCTTTATATATGGACCCTGGTGTTTGTCGCTAGATGTCCCGCAGATGTCCCCACAGGCCCGGATCGGTGCTGCCACCTATCCGGAACCTTAGGAACACCCAGCGACTGGACTCACCCGCCACGCCAGACGGCACCCGTATATATATATAACGGTATGATACCTCTACATTATCTTAGTCAGAAATGTTCAAAAAACCTTTAAATTGACATAAAAAGTTGATTATTTATCTGTTTTATGAGGATTTTGAGTTCTTTTACTGGCCGTGAGATATGGGCTAGGGTTATGTCATGGGGGTGTGTGCGATACGGAGAACCTTTGTTAAATTTATTGGTCATCTGTATTCCACTGCTTCTAACATGAAATAACATAATGTTTAAATAAAAGGAAACACCAATAGTTCTGTGGTAACATTTTATTTCAAAATTAATAGCTGTGTTCTCTTTTCTATGCATTGCAAATAGAACTGTGCTGAAAGCACACATCAACTTTTAGGAACTTGGAAAAGTTCATTCACTTTTTTATAACCATTATCAATAACCAACTGAAAACCATATGAATACTTTCCCTGTCGGACCTACAGAAAACCCACTCTCCACAAGTGATGCCCAAGGGAAAAAGATTTCCAGTCAAAGGATTAGATTTCTTTCATTTCCTTATTTTACATTTTTTCCCCACTTTATTCAACAAAAAAATCACAAGAAATTGCCAAACAAACACAATTTGCAATGAGGTCAGTAAAGTTACAGGAACCAAACCTTTCATAGCCATTGCCCTATTCTATTTCTATGGGGTATTCAATGCCCCACAACAAGAGACTCCCTTTCAACAGTACACCAAGAGGCTTCTGCTCTGCCACCAGCCAAAAATTACCATTTTGGAACTAGATAATTTTCATTGAATTGATGTAAAGAGCAACAAACAAATAAAACACTTTTTCCCTGATGCTTTATTGGTGGTTTCAGGCTTGTACAATGATTACAATACACGAAGTAATGAGTTTTTTCCTTGGTAATGATTTTTGTATTGAAAAAACATAGAATATGCAGCAGATTTCTCCTAGATTGAACGAAGAAGAGTATCCATTTACCACACAGTTACATCCATACATCAGTCACTGTCTAAGGTTATGTGACTGTCACAATACTGATGGCCATCTAATAATGTCTAATAAAATAAGTAATTTGAAGAAATGATGGATTTCTCCTGGCATGTGGTGATGTGAGAACATAAGTCATGCAATACATGTGACAATGAAAGTAAGTTTGAGAAAAGAGGCTACAATAACTGATCTACATACAAATCTGGATTAACAAGTAGATATTTCGCCATGTAACCAATGTAAACTAACATGTAAAATCTTTGATACAGTGTTTGATGATTTCTATTGTCTTCTTGATGATATCCAAACCACCATGGGTCACCCTGTCAAAAGTTGTGGCATTAGTCTCCAGTGATCCTAACACTTGATCGAGGACCTCACTGTTGGATGTAAAAACAAAAAGAAATTAGGTAATAGCCAGATTGAGCAAATGTTCTTGGTTTCAATGGGTGCATTGTGGTTATGGTAGAATTATAGAGATATATGAAGGTACATTGCCCAACTCTACTGCACTATACAGAAAGCTGTTGACCTAAGGAAGCACTAAAATACTCAGTAATTTACTTACACACTCTGTGTCATCGCACATGCTGTATTTTCTTCTCCCCATTTCGGGAGGAGGGCGTTCCTGACGTCGGCTAATATTGTTGCTTTTTTAATGTGTTCCTCTGCTAGAGTCTCAATTGCTTGGCTAAGTAGAGCTACATCAGCTGGTTAAAAAGGTAGATAACAAGCATTATCTAATTGAATTTTTGTGCAGAAGATGGATTCTAGGTGTAAGTGCTACTTTAACATGAGGTGTCCTAAGCAGGTAGTATAACTACGGCCCAAGGTTTTGGATGAATATATATGAAAGACAAGGAATAATTATGCTGTTCTCATTCAAAGGGATTAGATGATACTATATACACTTTAACTTAATTAATGCTTGGCTAAGTAGAGCTACATCAGCTGGTTAAAAAGGTAGATAACAAGCATTATCTCATTGAATTTTTGTGCAGAAGATGGATTCTAGGTGTAAGTGCTACTTTAACATGAGGTGTCCTAAGCAGGTAGTATAACTACGGCCCAAGGTTTTGGATGAATATATATGAAAGACAAGGAATAATTATGCTGTTCTCATTCAAAGGGATTAGATGATACTATATACACTTTAACTTAATTAATGATTTATTAATGGCTTGTATTCATGTAGAATCAAAGTCAGTTACAGAGTCTTCTGTCAAACAATGTCATCAAATCATCAGATTCATCTTTTTATCCAAACAGTCACATTGTTTCATAGTTCGCCCTACAGCACAGAGGTGCATTCCCTTCAGCAAGTGGATGTGAACTGGCTGGCTCCGCAGACTCCGGGCTATATTTATAGATAGCATGCAGCCCGGGGCGCCACCCAGTGGCATGTGGTGGAACCTCCGTGCTGCACCGCGAACCGTGCCACATCAGCCGATGCTGGACTGCTACAATAATATACAGAAACCTACCTTCTAACAGTACAGAAAATGGTGTTGCGGGTTTCGATTTCTCTTCTCCAGCAATCATCTTCACCAGCCTGCCCAGTTGTTCCATGCCTTGATTTTCTCCTGGATGTCAATAGTACAAAGGGTTGGTAAATCAGTTTAAGAGTTAAGGTTCAATGCAGGTTTATTGAGTAGGTTGAGGTCTATGCAGAATATTTTGTAAGTGTAGAGGTTCGACTCAATAAGTTAGATTAAATCATAACGAAGAGAGAAGTTTCCGGGTAGGCAACCGAACATTATTACAGAAGCATTCGTCACATACGATCACAGCCTTAAAGGACTACATGCTGCCAGAGCATTCGGTTACCCTTTCAGGTAACGACCAGGTTGAGCAATGGTTAGGACCACTACTGATGAGTATGGGGGTGGAACCGCCCTTATATAGGGAAAAAGCCAGCGAAACTCAGACCTGCCACGTGACGTGTGGCGGACGACTGGTAGGCCCCCTGGTGTAGTGGATACAAACCCAGAGGCAGGTGCTGCCACCTGCCATCCGGATTCCCCCACCACACCCAAAGACCTAGGTCTGAGTCTCACGGGTGCATGAACGTACGAGTGTAATAATATAAATACCATACCCCTACATAAGTAATATGAACATTTAAAGATTTAGTTGTGCAGACATTAGATCCGAGAGCTGGGTAGCCAAGTTGGATTAAAAAAAAGAATACTTTGTCAACACTAATAGGGATAAGTTATAGCGCATAACAAAATTGGGGATTAAGCTGATTTAATTTGACAAGGGAGGTGTACCTGTATTTCTAAACTTTCCCATAACAATAAGCTTTGCCAGTGTCTTGGTGTTCTTAAGTGATTCAGGCGGGGACACACGCCGCATAAGTTCACTTCCTGTGAAGATGTGAGATGTTGGGACAGCATTGACTGGATCAGTATCAAACTTGCTTGGGACACGTCGCAGGTCTAAGGTTAGAGAAAAACATAAATTCATGCATGTTGCATTGTACTCCCGTACTAATGGATGTCAATGCTTCCAGGACATTTATATATTATTGTATTACATAATTAAAGAGAAGAATGGGAAAATAAATGGCAATAATGATGCCCCAGGGGCATAAACTGACAGGGTAGGAAGTTGGACAATGCCCCCAGGGCATCCATGGTTTGAGGGATGCCCCAGGGGCATATACTGACAGATTTACAAGGACAGGTGGTTTGCAGATACCCCGAGGGCATCCATGGTGTGAATGGTGCTCTCGGGGCATGCTGCAGGTGTTAACTATTAGCACCTTATGGTTCATGGCATCTTATGCCCCAGGGGAATACAGCAAATACACAAACTGCAGGCAGAAAATTTGGTTAAAAAAACATTTGTAATTTTTCTTTGAATTTGTTTAAAACTTAATCGAAGAAGTTGAGTAAAATGTTTCATGATTTATTTCTTAGTATGTATACAAAGAGAGATACATTTGAAGTGGCATGCACAAGAACAAGATTAATTGTAATGCGTTCATAGAATAAGAATCAAAGGGAAAACATACTTGCATTATTAAGAGCTTGAATGTCACCAATCGCTGCCCAATCGTCCATGCCTGCCTCTACATTGAGTGAAAAATGAGTTACAATTGGAATTCCATAAATATTTTTACATTCATTCAGGGGTATTTAAAAACTGCAAGTCTGAAAGAGCTAGCCAAGTATTCATACTTACGCTGCTTGTCTGTCACAGCAGTATTCCAATGAATGGATGACCTGCCATGAACATATACATTTATGACTAGGCAACACACCAGTCACCTATATCGCTTGCTGAACTATTAGACTAATAGCTCTGAGAGATATCCTCCTTTGGTGGTCTATTGAGTTCCAGACACCAGGCTAGTAAATCCATTTAAAGGTAATGATCTTAGCAAGAAGAGCTTAAAATGGCTAAGTGGTGCAAAGTAAATAAATGTTTGATACAAAACACTATCCCATCACCACAAATCCATAACCAGTAATATACATGTCATATATACTCACAAGATAGCTACTCCGTCTGCAGTAAAAATTTGCATTCTTTAAGATACATTCTTTCAGTATGGGATACACTATAGTCTATTCATGACATGGAATTTAGGATACTCAATCATGCATCACAACCACAAATGGGCATGATGCATTAATGTATCAGAATCCCTTAAAGGGTAAAGAATGTTATTTGGCTTTAAAACCTTGGATTGTTCTAGTTTAAGAAATATCATGAGAGGTAACAAGTTGTTCAGAGCAAAAATCATAATATTTAATGTATTTCACTTTTGCAAAAAGTTATGGTATATTTCACTAAAATTGACAAAAAGGAACCAAAAAATGTCGGAAAGTACAGCACATATAAAAATATTGTTTGAGGGATGTAGCCTTGTCAATTTTCACATATTTAGGGGTGTTCTGTAGACATTGTTTTTCAAAATGATTCACAGCCAGGAGTGCCTTTACAAAACTTACCTATAGTTACCTTTACTTTGAGATGTACCTTAAACACAAGATGTGTCTAATACACAGCAGTTTACAGTACTGCGTAGTTTGAAAAAGAAACACTCTAATGAGATTTTTGATGGGTGGGTTATGAAAACTTTTGGAGTGGCCTAAAGAAGAGCATACAAAGAAAGATGTGATATTAGTTTTTTGATAGAAATAGATTTGAAGAATAAAATCATTGTACACTTACGCCCTTTGACTTTTTCTTTATGGTTGGGGATTACGACTGGTACATCTGTTTCAGCATTGATTGTCTCTACCTCTACCTCTGCATGGGTGATTTTGTCGGCCTCTGCATCGGCATTGACTAATTTCTTGGCCTTGGCATCTGGCTTTTTTTTCTGCTTGGGCTCTGAAGTTTTCTTGGCCTTGCCATCAAAAAATTTCTTTGGTACATCTGTTTCAGCATTGGTTGTCTCTACCTCTACCTCCGCATGGATGATTTTGTCGGCCTCTACATCGGCATTGACTAATTTCTCGGCCTCCATCACAGCCATTTTCTTGGCCTTGGCATCTGGCTTTTTTTTCTGCTTGGCCTTTGAAGTTTTCTTGGCCTTGCCACCCAAAAATTTCTTTGGTACGTCTGTTTCAGCAGTGGTTGTCTCTACCTCTACCTCTGCATGGGTGATTTTGTCAGCCTCTACATTGGCATTGACTAAGTTCTCGGCCTCCATCACAGCCAATTTCTTGGCCTTGGCATCTGGCTTCCTCGACATATCTTTCTGCTTGGCCTCTGAAGTTTTCTTGGCCTTGCCATCCAAAAACTTTTTCCCCTTCCTCACCTCAGCCTCTGCCATTTTTTTTGACACAGCATCGCCCTTTATATTGCCTTGTGCTTTCTTTTTGGTCACTCCACCAGTCTTCTCGATGGCCTCTGGTGAGTCTTTTGGTGGGGGGTGGATGATGGCTTGTGTTGAATATACAGTCGCATCATTCTTTGTAAGAAGAAAGAGAAGGTAGTTAAGAATCACTACATCTTTTAACAGGATATAATTATGATTGCATTACCTTCATAACCTCATGCGATAGGACATTTTTACAAAAAAAAATGCAAAGAGAAATTAGAAATTAAACTTTTTAAGAGAGTTATCTGGCCGTCATGAGCCAACTGTCTACAACAAACACCTTAAATGCTCTTGTATAATCAGGAGCGAATAAGAGATTCAACTTACCATCAACTTCCTTAACTTTAATGGAGGAGAGTCATGGATCCGTGATGATGGTTTGATACGACGTCCACAAGAAGACATGCGGAACTCCATTATCTGAAAATGATAAGGAAAAAGAAAAATGACTTTGTTTATTTCATTCTTAAGTTTGAACTAACAAGTATGAATTCTTTAATACACGTTGGGTAGACGTATATACCTGTCTGATGTCAGAGAACTAATGGAGGCCCTGGGCATCGACTGTCCCTACTCTAGGCTATATGACTACTGCATGCCCCGGGGGCATTGCTGGCACCAGGGCCTCATCCCTACTCCTCTGTTATAGACAACTACTGCATGCCCCGGGGGCATTGTTGGTGCCGTCAATGCCCCCGAGGCCTCATCCCTACTCCTCTATGTTATATACAACTACTGCATGCCCCGGTGGCATTGTTGGTGCCGTCAAGGGCCTGTGTACAAATGACGTCATGCTTTTTTTGGCCATTTTTTACCCCCCCTCCCCCCTTGTCATGTTTCGTCATACAATGCTTGACCCCCCCCTTAACATGACGTCATGCAGAGATACCCCCCCCCCCCCGGCCCAAAGTACATGAAGAGAGTATAGCAAATTAAGATGGTTCAAAGGAACATGTATATATTGGGTTAACTTAATGGTGCTGGAAACAGGTGGGGCTTTTTCCACCGTCCCTGGTCCAAAACCGTGCTGGGCTAATAATGGGTGTGAATTGGTAAGGCCTAAAAAACATTGTTGTGTTCAGGTAATCGGTCGAAAAAAAAAATAGAAGTTCTAGAAGCGCCAACCTAAAAAAAAAATAAACCTACCTACTACCTACCCTAATTTTTTTGACCTTTATTATATCCATGGGGGTAAATGGTTTGGGGTAGATGTCTGGGGGTAAATGTCCATGGGGGTAAATGGTTTAGGGGTAGATGTCTGGGGGCAAATGTCCAGGGGGTAAAGGTCCTGTTACCTCACATCCTCATGAGAGGTAAAGGAAAGGAAATAAGAGAAGAAATCAGATCTAGCCGACAGTTACAGTGGCTTCACTGAATTACAAGTGTAACATTACAAGTGTGGTAATATGATTACACATATATAATTAAGATCACACTTACAAAACAATCATTTTACTGTAAGGCATAATATAAGGCATAACCCCTAGAGTCCCATTCAGAAAAAGGAGAGAATAAGCTGTTTGTTTCCAAGGGACAGTTTGTGATATATCAACAGGGGGAGCAGGATGCAGATTGAGGGGGGAGGGAGGAAAACAATTTTGACACCTCAAAGTGGGGAAGGGGGCAGAGAAAAATGTTATGCCTTTTCTGTGAACTACTGTAGAACAGGAGGGATGACCAGGGCAATCTGTCCGAGGGGGAGGGGGTCATAAAATTTTCAGATTTCTGCACGTCTGTATGGCAATCTACCCCACCCCTCAGGCCTGTTGATGAGTAATGAGCAATCCCTAAATTACCAATGGGTTTTTGAATTGTGAAATTTATCAAATAGAATAGAAGTTGGGTCATTTGAATCTTTCTACTGAATTCTCAATGCCAGGGTACAAGGTACTTCTTACCCGCATAGATCAACCTATATATGGGGTCCTTTGGTTAAATGAGTCCAACTAAAAGGGCATTTCAAAGTGGTATGGGGCCTAGGTTAGAGGTAGGATAGAGTAGTGGACCAACACTGACACTGATGGCAGTGACAATCATTGAGTGGGGTGTCTGAGGAAAGCATGCCTGTATAGGTAATATATATTTCATAACAGATGAATGCATTAAACTTCCCTACCTTTACAAATCATTTTTTTCTTGCCAAAACTGAAGCAACTTGCAGTTTTTTTTTATGACATGATGTCATGCAGCCCATGACCCCCCCTCCCCCCCTTGTCATGCTTGGTCATGGGCAGTGGGACCCCCCCTCCCCCCCTCCTGCATGACGTCATTTGTACACAGCCCCCAATGCCCCCGGGGCCTCATCCCTACTCCTCTATGACATAGACAACTACTGCATGCCCCGGGGGCATTGCTGGTGCCGTCAATGCCCCTGGGGCCTCATCCCTACTCCTCTATGTTCTAGACAACTACTGCATGCCCCGGAGGCATTGTTGGTGCTGTCAATGCCCCCGGGGCCTCATCCCTACTCCTCTATGACATAGACAACTCCTGCATGCCCCGGGGGCATTGTTGGTGCCGTCAATGACCCCGGGGTCTCATCCCTACTCCTCTATTACATAGACAACTACTGCATGCCCCGGGGGCATTGTTGGTGCCGTCAATGCCCCCGGGGCCTCATCCCTACTCCTCTATGACATAGACAACTACTGCATGCCCCGGGGGCATTGTTGGTGCCGTCAATGCCCCCGGGGCCTCATCCCTACTCCTCTATGACATAGACAACTACTGCATGCCCCGGGGGCATTGTTGGTGCCGTCAATGCCCCCGGGGCCTCATCCCTACTCCTCTATGACATAGACAACTACTGCATGCCCCGGGGGCATTGTTGGTGCCGTCAATGCCCCCCGGGGCCTCATCCCTACTCCTCTATGTTATGTACAACTACTGCATGCCCCGGTGGCATTGTTGGTGCCGTCAATGCCCCCGGGGCCTTGTCCCTACTCCTCTGTTATAGACAACTACTGCATGCCCCGGTGGCATTGTTGGTGCCGTCAATGCCCCCGGGGCCTCATCCCTACTCCTCTATGTTCTAGACAACTACTGCATGCCCCGGAGGCATTGTTGGTGCTGTCAATGCCCCCGGGGCCTCATCCCTACTCCTCTATGACATAGACAACTACTGCATGCCCCGGGGGCATTGTTGGTGCCGTCAATGCCCCCGGGGCCTCATCCCTACTCCTCTATGTCATAGACAACTTCTGCATGCCCCGGGGGCATTGCTGGCACCACGGCCTCATCCCTACTCCTCTATGTCATTGTTGGTGCCGTCAATGCCCCCGGGGCCTTGTCCCTACTCCTCTATGTTATAGACAACTACTGCATGCCCCGGGGGCATTGTTGGTGCCGTCAATGCCCCCCGGGGCCTCATCCCTACTCCTCTATGACATAGACAACTACTGCATGCCCCGGGGGCATTGCTGGTGCCGTCAATGCCCCTGGGGCCTCATCCCTACTCCTCTATGTTATATACAACTACTGCATGCCCCGGTGGCATTGTTGGTGCCGTCAATGCCCCCGGGGCCTCATCCCTACTCCTCTATGTTCTAGACAACTACTGCATGCCCCGGTGGCATTGTTGGTGCCGTCAATGCCCCCGGGGCCTTGTCCCTACTCCTCTGTTATAGACAACTACTGCATGCCCCGGTGGCATTGTTGGTGCTGTCAATGCCCCCGGGGCCTCATCCCTACTCCTCTATGTTCTAGACAACTACTGCATGCCCCGGAGGCATTGTTGGTGCTGTCAATGCCCCCTGGGCCTCATCCCTACTCCTCTATGTTATAGACAACTACTGCATGCCCCGGTGGCATGGCTGGTGCCGTCAATGCCCCCGGGGCCTCATCCCTACTCCTCTATGTTCTAGACAACTACTGCATGCCCCGGTGGCATTGTTGGTGCCGTCAATGCCCCCGGGGCCTTGTCCCTACTCCTCTGTTATAGACAACTACTGCATGCCCCGGTGGCATTGTTGGTGCCGTCAATGCCCCCGGGGCCTCATCCCTACTCCTCTATGTTCTAGACAACTACTGCATGCCCCGGAGGCATTGTTGGTGCTGTCAATGCCCCCTGGGCCTCATCCCTACTCCTCTATGTTATAGACAACTACTGCATGCCCCGGTGGCATGGCTGGTGCCGTCAATGCCCCTGGGGCCTCATCCCTACTCCTTTATGTTATGTACAACTACTGCATGCCCCGGTGGCATTGTTGGTGCCGTCAATGCCCCCGGGGCCTTGTCCCTACTCCTCTGTTATAGACAACTACTGCATACCCCGGGGGCATTGTTGGTGCCGTCAATGCCCCCGGGGCCTCATCCCTACTCCTCTATGTTATAGACAACTACTGCATGCCCCGGGGGCATTGTTGGTGCCGTCAATGCCCCCCGGGGCCTCATCCCTACTCCTCTATGTTATATACAACTACTGCATGCCCTGGGGGCATTTTTGGTGCCGTCAATGCCCCCGGGGCCTCATCCCTACTCCTCTATGTTCTAGACAACTACTGCATGCCCCGGAGGCATTGTTGGTGCTGTCAATGCCCCCGGGGCCTCATCCCTACTCCTCTATGACATAGACAACTACTGCATGCCCCGGGGGCATTGTTGGTGCCGTCAATGCCCCCGGGGCCTCATCCCTACTCCTCTATGTTATATACAACTACTGCATGCCCTGGGGGCATTTTTGGTGCCGTCAATGCCCCCGGGGCCTCATCCCTACTCCTCTATGACATAGACAACTACTGCATGCCCCGGGGGCATTGTTGGTGCCGTCAATGCCCCCGGGGCCTCATCCCTACTCCTCTATGTTATAGACAACTACTGCATGCCTCGGGGGCATTGCTGGTGCCGTCAATGCCCCTGGGGCCTCGTCCCTACTCCTCTATGTTATATACAACTCCTGCATGCCCCGGGGGCATTGTTGGTGCCGTCAATGCCCCCCGGGGCCTCATCCCTACTCCTCTATGACATAGACAACTACTGCATGCCCCGGGGGCATTGCTGGTGCCGTCAATGCCCCTGGGGCCTCATCCCTACTCCTCTATGTTATATACAACTACTGCATGCCCCGGTGGCATTGTTGGTGCCGTCAATGCCCCCGGGGCCTCATCCCTACTCCTCTATGTTCTAGACAACTACTGCATGCCCCGGAGGCATTGTTGGTGCTGTCAATGCCCCCTGGGCCTCATCCCTACTCCTCTATGTTATAGACAACTACTGCATGCCCCGGTGGCATGGCTGGTGCCGTCAATGCCCCTGGGGCCTCATCCCTACTCCTCTATGTTCTAGACAACTACTGCATGCCCCGGAGGCATTGTTGGTGCTGTCAATGCCCCCTGGGCCTCATCCCTACTCCTCTATGTTATAGACAACTACTGCATGCCCCGGTGGCATGGCTGGTGCCGTCAATGCCCCTGGGGCCTCATCCCTACTCCTCTATGACATAGACAACTACTGCATGCCCCGGGGGCATTGTTGGTGCCGTCAATGCCCCCGGGGCCTCGTCCCTACTCCTCTAGGCTACAGACAACCTTTGAAGTGGTCAATATTGATCAACAGGAGGGGGGTGGAGGGCCAAAATTTTGTGCACCCCCGCGCAAGGTGCGGAGAACACAAGCAACCCTATTTTTAAAAAATGATGATTCCCTGGTAAATAATGATTGAGTGAGTGAGTAATAGATGTTTAACGCCATTTCCATATTCATGGCAAGAACATTACACAATTTCACAAAGGAATGTGTCAGTGCCCACGCATATGTGCACCACACACATCCTGAGGGGATAGGAAAGATGAGAATTAGACCCTTTTAAGTGGGCTAGGGAAGCCCGGGTAAATAATGACAACTCTCATAGAGTCATGCGAGTCATACCAAACCCTGGCCAAAACTTGGCAGAAAATAATGTTATACAGAATAGAAATACACAAGTACACAAATGATGAAGGAACAAATGATTTAGACCCTAGATCTAGTTCAAACTTATAGTAAAGACTATAATATCACTAAGCAAAGTGAGTGCTTATTATTTATCATCAGGGTGAGGGCAGGGGAGGGGGACAGATTTTCATGCTGATGTGCTGAAATTTTTTGTGCCCCCCCTTGATGACAGTCAACATTTTTTTGTGTCCCCTTGACAGAGGTATGGAGAATTTTTCAGGCCCCTCTTTGATCTACGGTAGCATGCAGGGTTTTTTAAGGCCCCCTCTAAGGGGGCCTAGCATGACCAATTTCAACATGGGTACCGCTTCAAAGATCGCTCACAAATTCGTGAGTACCAGCTAAAAAATTGCGGCACCCTGATTGGTCAGCGATTGGTCAAGGGGTGGTGACGTGACTTGCTAAGGCAGGTATGTCTTAGCCATGCTAGCCCCCCTTTAAGACAGACCAAAGTTTTTTATGCCCCCCTCAAGAGGTCCAAAATTTTTTACCCCCCCTCAAAACCACCACATCCCCCCTTAATAAATAATGACCACTCCCTTATTTGTCAATGAGGGAGGGGGTTGAGGGAAAATGAAAAAATCAGACCCTCTGAGGGGGGTGGTAAAAAATTTTGACCCCTCTTTAATGTGGCCTAAAAAATTCTCCCCTTCAGGTTCTTGATTTAAGTTTGCAGAATGCCCATAGACATACACCTGAGGATCATCTGTATCCGCTACTGCTGTTCACCTACGGGAGTGGAAAGGGAGTAGAATAGAGCTACGAAAGTGGCTACTTAGGCCTTCGCATGAAGGGGGTCATTTGTCAAACAATTCAAATCATTTTATAACTAGCAGCAACTTCTACATGGTCACAATGAGTCTTCTGTGCAATTCTGAGAGAAAACTTTTGTGCAGTTGCAGAGAACGAGAATATTCCTATAGGGAGCCTAAGTCTCGCAATAAACTATGTCGTAAAAAAATTTCTGATTTGGAACTAAAATGACCAATATTTGAATTTACCTGGAGGCCCACCATATATAAAATTTTAAGGCTCAACTCTCATTCTTAAAAAAGTTATGCTAGGCTTAAAATATTCCCCTATCCTTCAAGCCTGCGGGTGATAATATGCTGAGCACAGAATCCGTGCGCACATGACGTGACTTCGCCTCCCTATAGACCTAGGCTTGAAGGGGTCATTTTGTCAAAAAATTCAAATCATTCTGTAACTAGCAGCGACTTCTGCAATGGGTACAAGGAGTCTTCTGTTCAATTCTGAGAAAAAGATTTTGAGCAGTTGCGGAGAACGACTTGATTTAAGTTCCAAGAATGCCCATAGACCCAGGCTTGAAGGGCATCATTTTGTCAAAAAATTCAAATCACTCTGTAACTAGCAGCGACTTGTTCACAAGGAGTCTTCTGTGAAATTCTGAGAGAAAACTTTAGAGTGGTTGCAGAAAATGACTCAATTGAAGTCTGGAGAATGCCCATAGGCCTAGGCTTGAAGGGGGTCATTTTGTCGAAATATTCAAATCATTCTGTAACTAGCAGCGACTTCTGCAAGGGTCACAAGGAGTCTTTTGTTAAATTCTGAATGGTTTCATAATGGCATAAATAGATAGAACTAAACGACCGTGGTGTACGAGGTGGTCGATCCACCACGAGACAACTCCCGAGGGGTGGATAGGCCACCGAGGATACCAGGGGAGTTTAGTTCTATATTTATTTTATGTTATTAGAGGGTTTAAATAAGGAAATATTATCAAAATCCGTTACCGTAGTGCCCCGTACGAGCGGCGGTCCGCCATTTTGAATGTTTACATGCACCCAGAACGAGGCTGCAGTGGTGGATCTGCTGCTGTGGTGGATCGACACACGTTACGCCACTGGGGGTGTGGCGATCGGCCGCGCAATGCTATCTCTACGGGAAGAAGTTATTCATATAAAATAAATCTCCAAGTGCCCCCCCCTCCCCCAGCATGTGTTGGCATCTCTGGTAGGACGGGAAGGGGAGACCGCTCACGGGAATGTTGCTAACGGTGTAATGGGTCGGTGGGCACGGCCTGCACACTAGTGAGTCGGCCTCAGGACTGGTCATGCCCGAAATCTAGGCCAGCAGACGATGTGTTGTATTTGGAAAATATGGTTATTTAGAGAACTGTCAACTATAACAATGACTTGCCAATAGAAGAGCAACAATGGATCAGTGTAAATGAGAACTGAGTGTTCTTACCTTCTATGAATATGGTGGAAAAATGTTGGTGATGGTTTATGGAGAAGGTGTTTGAAATGCGGGAAAATAGAAGTGACCTTGACCTTTATGAGGGAAAGACTAAGAGAAATGTATGAGTGAATCGAGGGACAAACTGTTTTATGTTTGTGTTAAACATTGAGTGAGAACATGAAAATATACAATATGGAAGAAAAATATGTATGTTGCATGAGATGCAGATAAAGATTTGTGTCAGATGTGACGTGACAATTTGCGGACTATTTGAGGCAAGGCGGAGGAGTAAAATGGGGCACAGCACTGCGCGGAACGGGTGGCGACGCGTGTGCGTGCAGGCGGGCGCATGCCCTGGGGGCATAGTCAAGGCTACGAAGTTGCGTCCTGCCTATTACTCACTCACTCACTACTGCCCAAAAACAGCGGGGTTGGCGCAGGGTGATGTTTCAGAAAAAGGGGTGGAGGCGGGGGCAAAAATCTGATTTTTTACCCCTTTTAGAGCATAATAGAGAGTGATAATTTTTTAAGAATGGGATGGGGGGGGGGGGTTCGCGCGGATGCAAGAAAAACTTTTGACCCCCCCCCACTCTTGATGAGCAGGAGGGGGGTTGACTGAGTATCGTCTGTGTCACGGGTGGGCCGTTCACAGACTGACGTCGCTCTATTGACAAAGGAAGGGTTTCAACAAATGTTCTCTTACGATTGTTATTTTCGACTGCTTCTTGGCCATGAATCAATGAAAAATAACATACTTTACTTGTTTGACAAGGGATGTCATCAGCAGATCGATGGTGTGTATTTCCGACTTTTGAGGTAACATTTGATTCTTGGCAAAAGTTTTAGCCCCCCCCTCCATTTTCCTCATTTTCTGACCCCAGATGTGTAAATTTTAGCCCCCCCCTCTGTTTTCCTCATTTTCTGACCCCAGAGCTATATATTTTAGACCCCCCCCTACGTTTTCCTCATTTCCTGACCCCAGAGCTGTAAGTTTTAGCCCCCCCTACGTTTTCCTCATTTCCTGACCCCAGAGCTGTAAATTTTAGCCCTTCCTCCCTCTGTTTTCCTCATTTTCTGACCCCAGAGCTATAAGTTTTAGCCCCCCCCCTATGTTTTCCTCATTTTCTGACCCCAGAGCTATAAGTTTTAGCCCCCCACTCCAATTTCCTCATTTTCTGACCCCAGAGCTGTAAATTTTAGCCCCCCCCCTACGTTTTCCTCATTTCCTGACCCCATAGCTGTAAATTTTAGCCCCCCCCCCTCCGTTTTCCTCATTTTCTGACCCCAGAGCTATATATTTTAGCCCCCCCCCTACGTTTTCCTCATTTCCTGACCCCATAGCTGTAAATTTTAGCCCCCCCCCCTCCGTTTTCCTCATTTTCTGACCCCAGAGCTATATATTTTAGCCCCCCCCCCTACGTTTTCCTCATTTCCTGACCCCAGAGCTGTAAGTTTTAGCCCCCCCCCTACGTTTTCCTCATTTTCTGAGCCAAGAGCTGTAAATTTTAGCCCTTCCCCCCTCTGTTTTCCTCATTTTCTAACCCCTATATCTACCCCGTTCCTTTGTACATATAGTAGTCATTATTTAACAGAAAGAAATTAATATTTAGATTTTTTAGCTTGCCATAAAAATGTCTCTATTGGGAATATCAACTTAATTCAAAAAGCCTTTAAACGCAAATATTAAGCCCTTTCAGTTAATGCATACATTGTGGAGTTCTGTTGAGGTCTTGATTTTTGGCTGTCATCACTAACCAATGCCATGAATTAGTTTAAATTCTCTACGTTTTAGCCTCCTACACATTTTTTGGGGGCGGTGGAGCCTAAATGGACCACTACCCTCACCTTTCCAAGGTTCTCTACACTTAAATACTGGTCACAGAAACTTCTAACTAGGATGAAATGAAAGGTATGGATCTGAGGATGAAGGCTGGTATGTTTATATTTTGATTTGACCAAGTCTTCAGGTCAGAATTCACGATTTCCCGCGGGCAAAAGTTACGCGAAAATCGGCGGCCCCGATGTCGCCTGCCGTACGCTGCCTATTTAAACAGCCTAGCTTAGGGTGTCAGCTCTGGGCAGATTGGGTGTCATATACATGATGGACTTTCTGATAACTTCGGGGTGATGTTAGCTTCCTACGACAATTACCGTAAAACGGGGATACTTTGTCCCTTAAGGGGTAACATTAGCCCAGTCACAGAAAAATGTTGTTTTGATCTCGATATTACAATTAAGGATATTTTTCATATCTAGGTCACTTTTATCTAAAAACCTATCATCTAAGCTACAATTTTTGCCTAAATAGAATTTTGAAAGTGATAATTGTTTTTAGATATAAGGCAATGAGTAGAGGCTAAAATTTTCACTGATTTTCGGTGTGTCCGGAAATTGCGTCTGGATCAACCAATAATATTTAAGAATGAGTCTGTTGGTTTTAAGCAACAATTAATCAAGCCAAAGGCATCTCAAATCAAGTATACTATATTCATTTAGCTTAAGAAGGATTTTATTATTTCACATTTTTTGTAAAATTATAATTTCTCTAAAAAAATTGGGGTTACTTTGGCCCTGGGGGGTATCTTTGGCCCGCCAATACTATATGCCTGTCATTTTAGTCAAAATAGTCATATTTTTCACAATTTTTGTTACAATCCGTATTTTAGACTGTATCCATGAGTTTTGTTCACCTATGATGAAAAATACCTGAATTGGATACTTTCTAAGGGAGTGATCATTTTTTAACAACAGGGGGGGGCCGGTGGGTTTGAGGGGGGGGTCAGAATTTTTTCAACCCCTTGACCGGGGGGTCAGAATTTTTTCAATACCTCTGATGGGGGGGGTCAAAATAATTTCACCTGTTTTCAGTGGAAAACTCTGCGCGTTACTATAGGCTAAAAGGGGACGTTCGCGCGCGATTTTTGTCCCTTATGGGGGGGGGTCGAAAAAATTTTACCCCCTCGAGAGGGGGGGGTCGAAATTTTTTTCGCGCGTCCACGCGCAAACCCACCAGCCCCCCCCTGTTGTTAAAAAATGATCACTCCCTAAGAATGCTTTTTATATTGACAAAGTTTTTAGGGGTAACTTTGACCCAATATTTGGTTGTGAAAAAATGAGAAATATACTACCATAGGGAATCCCTTGTGGGCCAATGTTGCCCCGAAGTAAGGGTAACTTTGCCCCAACCTATTTTGATGTGAATCTAGTACTTGCTGGACACAAAATCTTAAAATTTCACATACATCTGAAAGATACTAACTAAAACTCAAACTAATGGTAGTTATTTCTCCAATAATTGCACTCCTATCATGCTGATTTTTCAGAAATATCCAAAAAGTGGGCCAAAGTATCCCCATTTTACGGTACTTAACCTCTTCAGGCCGAGCGTCGACTATAGTCGACGCCATGGCAGGCCGAGCATCGACTATAGTCGATGCCACAAGGGGGCGAGCGTCGACTATAGTCGACGAAAGTCAAAATTTTACAAAGTGCATCAGAACTCATGATCTGCCCAACAGTTTTTCACCATTTTTTTTTTTAATCAATAAAAAAATGATTTGCCCCAACTTTCTACTGATTTTCCTGAAAGTATTTCCATGGTTACTGTCCAAGAAATGATGAGAAAGACGTTAAAGAAACGCCAGGCGTCGTCTGCAGCCACGCCATAGTGGCCGCGTGAGCATTTCAGGTAAGTCAGTTGCAAAAAGTGCATAAAATGCAAAGAAAGAAAAATCGTTCAGAACTATTTTTTCTACCAAACCAAGCAGAAGTGTTTAGACAATAAGCTGTTAAGAAATGAATGCCCAGAAATGAATGGTTATTAAGTTGAAAGGGGGCAAAGTCAGAATTAGCAGTGCGCTCTCAGTGAAATCCCACCAGCGATCAGGACCAAAAATTTTCAAAGTCAAAACAGGCCCAAAAAGAAGAGAGTGGGGGGTCTGAACTGTGCCGGAATGGTATGAATGGAAGCACAACATGTCAGAGAATACATATTTCCAAGAATTATGAAAAAGTATTCAGTAGTTTTGATGTAGAGAGCATTTTAGTGCCAGATGTTTTGGGACGCCCATGAGGCCGCTACGGCAAAAGCAGCGATCGGGAGGAGAGAGGGTAGGGAGCCGCCAACACGGCAGCGGCCGGGGTGTGTTAGGTTGAGAAAAAATGCTGTAAATACCCAAAGAAATGTCACAGAAGCCTAATCTATGCAGCAAACTGACGGGGAGATTCTAGGCTATCACTTGTATTAAGGAAAGCTGAAAAGTCTGAATGGTTTTTAATATACAAGGCCCTAAAGTCAAAATTCGTTGTTTGAAAAAAGAATCCTAGTCAAAACCGGCTTGGGGAACATGGAAACCCTCCTCAGAAATAGATAAAACCTATACCAGGCAATGTAGAAATATCTTATGTATTAACTCTCCAAGTTTCATTAATTTCTATAAGTTTCCATTGAAACAGTGAGATGATTAGTCAGGGCAGGTCAGGCCGCGCTGCTGCAGAGAGCAGGTGCGCGTCTGTAAACTGCTTAGAGTGGATCACCTTACCCACAGAGCAGCAACCGCGGTGGGTTAGGTTCAGAAATAATCCTGTTAATAATTAAAGAAATGTCACAGAAGCCTAATCTATACAGGAAACTGATGGGAAGACTCTTGGCTATCACTTGTAGGTCACTAAACTTAAAAAGCTTGAAGGGATTTTATTCTGCAAGGGCATAAAGTCAAAATTCGTTGTTTGAAAAAAAAATCCTAGTCAAAACCGGCTTGGGGAACATGGAAACCATCCTCAGAAATAGATAAAACCTATACCAGGCAATGTAGAAATATCTTATGTATTAACTCTCCAAGTTTCATTAATTTCTATAAGTTTCCATGGAAACAGTGAGATGATTAGTCAGGGCAGGTCAGGCCGCGCTGCTGCAGTGGGCAGGTGCGCGTCTCTAAACTGCATAGAGTGGACCACCTTACTCACAGGGCAGCAGTCGCGGTGGGTTAGGTTCAGAAAATATGGTGTAAATAATTAAAGAAATGTCACAGAAGCCTAATCTATACAGGAAACTGATGGGAAGACTCTTGTCTATCACTTGTAGGTCACTAAACTTAAAAAGCTTGAAGGGATTTTATTCTGCAAGGGCATAAAGTCAAAATTCGTTGTTTGAAAAAAAAATCCTAGTCAAAACCGGCTTGGGGAACATGGAAACCCTCCTCAGAAATAGATAAAACCTATACCAGGCAATGTAGAAATATCTTATGTATTAACTCTCCAAGTTTCATTAATTTCTATAAGTTTCCATGGAAACAGTGAGATGATTAGTCAGGGCAGGTCAGGCCGCGCTGCTGCAGTGGGCAGGTGCGCGTCTCTAAGGGAGTGGTCATTATTTATCAACAGGGGGGGGGGTGGTGGGTTTTCGCGCGGACGCGCGAAAATTTTTTACGCCCCCCCTCGACGGCAGTCAAAATTTTCTGCGCCCCCCCCGCGCCGGAGGCGCGGAGAGTTTTCGCCCCCCTCTTTGATCTATAGTAGTGCGCGGGCTTTTTTGCTAAAAAGAGGGTGAATTTTTTTAGCCCCCCCCATACGTGGGAGGGACATTGCCTTGAGTTTGGGGTGCGCCTTATAGGAGGGGTATTTTTACTATATAAGCAAATGTCAACGACCATTGAATATTTTTGCATCGTATTCCCCGAAGTGAGTCTGCCGTATTCAACGAGGCCTTATTCAATGGGAGTTGACATTTGCATTTATGTCATGGCCCTACGGGGTTAATTTGCTTTAAAATAGAGAAACACAGCTCAGATCTGTTCAGAATCCAAGATTGCGGACACCCATTGAATATGGCCACATTGTATTCCATCCCCCCCATTGAATACGGCATGTCTGGTACTATTCTATAGTAACGGTCGTATCTGCCATGACATAAAGATCAGTACTAAATTAACAAAAATCTGCCCTTGTAGGTGCGCCTTATACATTAAACAGTCCTCTCTTAGTTGGGGGTGCGCCTTATACGCGAGCTGCGCCTTATACGCGAGAGATTACGGTAGTGGGTTACCGGTATGTTCAGAACAGGTGCCTGTGTGTGTGTGTGGGGGGGGGGGGTTATTCCAGTCTCATCTAAAAACTAATCATGTAAAGTTTTACAATCCTCATATTTTCCTCTTTCTTTATAGAGCAAGTATGGCAAAAGCTGACCCAGAGCAAGACCTTGCTGACTTGGCAGAGGAGTGGGGGAGAGATGAGGACTTTGCGGGAGTCGACCTGGATTTTGCTGACCAACTGAGACAGCGAAACATTGATGATGGGGTGCTCATTGAGGATGATGTGGAAGATGAGATGGACTATCACATAGATGATGGCATCTTTGCCGAGGCCTGCAGTGGTGCTGCGAAGGAGCTAGAGGAAAAAAACCCACGCAATTGGGTCTACATGAGCAAGAATATCCATAGGCCTGCAGACAGAAATGTCCAGTTCGATGGTGCCAGGACAGGCATACCAGAACGGGTTGGTGTTTCGGCTAAAACTACGATAGCTAACATGTTCCGCCTCTTCTTCAACATCGAATTCTTAACATCAATTGTGAATGAGACCAATAGCTATGCAGCAACAGAACGGCAGCGCGAACCGGAAAAAACACCGATCTGCATGGACACCAATCGACAGTGCCACCCTCACCTCGTTCCTGAGTTTGACCTTCTTGATGGGTATAATAAGAAAATCTAGGCTCAAAGAGTACTGGACTAAAGCACCAGAACTATCAACACCTTTCTTCACGCAAATTCTGCGGAGAGACCGCTTCACATCGATCCTAAAGTAAGTCTGAAGGGCACAATTGTCAACCAATAGTAGACGTTGATTATAACTAATTCACTACAAATTTCATGTATTATATCCTTGGAATATATAAAATGTATGTATGCGTCATCAAAAGAAAAAAAAGGAGTGGAGAAACCACCTTATAACTGTGCTGATTAAGGTTTGTTGCTTTCTATCATCAGATACCTGAACTTCCCCCATGACCAACCCATAGCTGATGAACCTGGACCTGCCGGAGATGCCCCACCTTTGGCCAACCCACCCGCCACTAGAGCAGATCGTCGTGTAGCATGGCTGTTTGATTTTTTCAACAGTGTGGCTAAAAAGGTATGTACATTCATCAGTTGCCCATTGGTCATCATGATGTGAATGCAGCCCTGGCGAGTAACTCGCATGGCTAGAGCGCGCACTTTCCATGTATTTTAAGCCTATTTTCAATTCATTATTTTCTTCAATGAGATCTACTAATAATTATTTACCTAATGCACCATGTCAAATTTGGTATCGTTAGAAAGCTCTTGATATAACGAGTCTTCTGGTGTTGAAATCATCCTAATCTGATAAATATTGAACCCATGGTGGCCTATTAAACATGTAAACATGCTTAAGAGCGCACTTTTGCTAATCTGGGCACGTAAGGGGTGTGGCGATCGGCCGCGCAATGCTATCTCTACGGTAAGAAGTTATTCACATAAAATAAACCTGTTAGGGAGCATTCTAACTTCCTCATTTCTTTCTCAGGTGTACCGGCCAAGGAGGGAGCTGGCTATAGATGAAAGTATGTGCAAGCATAAGGGACGATCAGCACATGTTCAGTACCTCCCAAACAAGCCTTGCAAATGGGGTCTGAAAGTATGGGCCTTAGCGGAGTCTGCAACTGGTAAGTTAATGTTTTCATTAATTTTTGTGAACTATGTTTGATTCTGTCATACAAGGCACCCATTTTTATAAGGTCCACACTCATTTTTGATGACCTCCCTTTAAGCTCCAATATGCATCTAACTCCTGTAAAAGCTGCAGCTCATACAGAAACATTCTCAATAGCTACAGTTCTATTACATAAATACTTTCTTTTTTCAGGCTACTTCATCAGTGCTTTCCCCTTCTTCTCGCGTAAAAATAATTCACCCAAGAGCTTCTCTATCTATGAGGACGTTGTCCTGAGGCTGCTGAGAGCAGGGGCTGCTTTGGGAAAGGGACATCACCTCTATACTGACAACTACTATACATGTGTACCGATGCTGGAAGAACTTGCCACCAAGTTCAAGACTTACTGCTGTGGCACCCTTAGAAGCAACCGTAAATTCATCCCTGATGACATGAAACAACCCGAAAAGGTGAAGCAGCCAGGTGATGCACTATTCAAGTACTCCAGGAATATGATTATGTGCACCTGGATGGATAAGAACCATGTCCGGATGCTGTCGAGTATTCATGGCTCAGATATGACCACCTGCAAGAGGAACCCAAAGCGATCGGCCAAAGACGGAACATTCCAAGGTAAACTTTCAAAAGCATTTTGCATTATTTTAATCTGAAACCATTATAACTTCAGTTACATACATGTGTCTGTCGTTGTAACAAATATTTAATACCTAAGAAGTAGTAACCTATATCATGTATCAGTGTCCCTGTGGCCTATAGTTGCATGCAATTTTGTTCTGATTTTATTCATACATAGGCTGATAACCACGTCACATATGACATAACTACTCCTGTCTTTTCTATCTTTTTTTTAGGCAAAGTAGACGTGGCATGTCCTGTGGCAGTAAGGGATTACACTGCGTTCATGGGGGCGGTGGACATGGGCGATCAAATGTACCAGTATTATTCTTTCGGCCGCAAAACAAATAAATGGACCAAAAAACTATTTTTTTATATTCTGGAAATCATGAAATTAAATTCACAAATTCTCTTCAACTCATTTCGGGACAAAAAAATGAATCTCCATGACTTCACTCTTCAACTTTGTACTCAATTGATTGGCCAGGCCACTGTCTCCATGAACATTCCCCCGGTGCCATCGGCGTCAGCAGGCCCGCAAGAAGCACGGCTAAGAAGGAGGTGTTTCCCATCTCGGATGCCCAGCAAAGTCCTGTGCACAGTGTGTAGAGAACGTTTCAGGGCTGGTACCATAAGAAGGACACACACATCTTCGTACGGCTGTGAAACGTGTCAGGTACACCTGTGTGTAGACCCCTGCTTCATGGTGTACCACACAAAGGCGAACTATGCCCGCTTCAGAGGAGATGGACCAGCAAGGCCACCAGCGAAAGAACCATTGGACCAGGGTCCAGTAGTTCCATGGGAAGATGCAGCCATCCTGGAGCAGGATCCAGTGGTTCCAGAAGAAATGGAGGCAGCAATGCCACAAGAACCTGAAGAGGCAGCAGCACCACAAGAACCTGAAGAGGCAGCAGCGCCACAAGAACCTGAAGAGGCAGCAGCGCCACAAGAAATCGAGGCAGCAGCGCCACAAGAACCTGAAGAGGCAGCAGCGCCACAAGAAATCGAGGCAGCAGCGCCACAAGAACCTGAAGAGGCAGCAGCACCACAAGAAATTGAGTCAGAACCTGAAGTCCCTGCCAAAAGGCGTCGTAGGCGTAACCCCCGATACCTGTAGTAGATTGATGTGTGGTGCCTTAGTCATGCTTTATATCATTTAGTCTGCTCCTTTATTTATTATATTTTACATGTCCTTAAATCACCACGACAGTGTGTTCAATAGTAAAACTTGTATGTAAACTACATATATCCCACTGTTGAGCTGAATCATATGATTGTAAATAGTCTATGTATACAAGTTAGTGTACCCTGTTAGCATATAATCTATTTATAAGTTGAATGGTTTTATTTCCAGTACATCTTTAGACGCCACTACATGCTTAGACATGTACAATAAAACTATTTTTTAAACTGGAGTTGCTCTCTTTGGCTTCAATTGTATAGCTCAAGCACATTCAGCAAATTTAAAATGAATAGAACGTTCTTCAAACTGGGTGGCCAAACAAACCAACAGTGATGAAAAAAAAATGAAAATCCCTCCAGAATTCAAGAAAACTGCTTAGAAATCAATCATTTCATATCTGGCAATTAACAGCTTGTTTAAAACTACCCTCAAGTCATGTGTCACAAGTCTATGTACATACATGCATGTTTGGATTAGAGTCCGGAGGGTCGGGTAATTGAGCAAGCCTCGGTAACATCGGTAACGGAAAAAAAATTTCCGTCAAAGTCCAAATCCGACCATTGGAATGTGTCCGCGGGCCATCGGTGAAGTCGTATTGCGCCTTGGAGGAACAGCAGAATCCGCGTCTGAAGGGTCGGGTAATTGAGCGAGCCTCGGTAACATCGGTAACGGAAAAAAAATTTCCGTCAAAGTCCAAATCCGACCATTGGAATGTGTCCGCGGGCCATCGGTGAAGTCGTATTGCGCCTTGGAGGAACAGCGGAATCCGCGTCTGAAGGGTCGGGTAATTGAGCGAGCCTCGGTAACATCGGTAACGGAAAAAAAATTTCCGTCAAAGTCCAAATCCGACCATTGGAATGTGTCCGCGGGCCATCGGTGAAGTCGTATTGCGCCTTGGAGGAACAGCGGAATCCGCGTCTGAAGGGTCGGGTAATTGAGCGAGCCTCGGTAACATCGGTAACAGAAAAAAAATTTCCGTCAAAGTCCAAATCCGACCATTGGAATGTGTCCGCGGGCCATCGGTGAAGTCGTATTGCGCCTTGGAGGAACAGCGGAATCCGCGTCTGAAGGGTCGGGTAATTGAGCGAGCCTCGGTAACATCGGTAACGGAAAAAAAATTTCCGTCAAAGTCCAAATCCGACCATTGGAATGTGTCTGCGGGCCATCGGTGAAGTCGTATTGCGCCTTGGAGGAACAGCGGAATCCGCGTCTGAAGGGTCGGGTAATTGAGCAAGCCTCGGTAACATCGGTAACGGAAAAAAAATTTCCGTCAAAGTCCAAATCCGACCATTGGAATGTGTCCGCGGGCCATCGGTGAAGTCGTATTGCGCCTTGGAGGAACAGCGGAATCCGCGTCTGAAGGGTCGGGTAATTGAGCGAGCCTCGGTAACATCGGTAACGGAAAAAAAATTTCCGTCAAAGTCCAAATCCGACCATTGGAATGTGTCCGCGGGCCATCGGTGAAGTCGTATTGCGCTTTGGAGGAACAGCGGAATCCGCGTCTGAAGGGTCGGGTAATTGAGCGAGCCTCGGTAACATCGGTAACGGAAAAAAAATTTCCGTCAAAGTCCAAATCCGACCATTGGAATGTGTCCGCGGGCCATCGGTGAAGTCGTATTGCGCCTTGGAGGAACAGCGGAATCCGCGTCTGAAGGGTCGGGTAATTGAGCGAGCCTCGGTAACATCGGTAACGGAAAAAAAATTTCCGTCAAAGTCCAAATCTGACCATTGGAATGTGTCCGCGGGCCATCGGTGAAGTCGTATTGCGCCTTGGAGGAACAGCGGAATCCGCGTCTGAAGGGTCGGGTAATTGAGCAAGCCTCGGTAACATCGGTAACGGAAAAAAAATTTCCGTCAAAGTCCAAATCCGACCATTGGAATGTGTCCGCGGGCCACGCGCTCATTGTCAACCGCTTATAGTGAGCCCATCTATGGAAGTCGCCACCGATGGGCTCACTATAAGCGGTTGACAATGAGCGCATGGCGACTTCCACCGATGGGTTCACTATGAGCGGTTGAGAATGAGCGGGTTGCGACTTCCACCGATGGGTTCACTATAAGCGGTTGACAATGAGCGCATGGCGACTTCCACCGATGGGTTCACTATGAGCGGTTGAGAATGAGCGGGTTGCGACTTCCACCGATGGGTTCACTATAAGCGGTTGACAATGAGGGCATGGCGACTTCCACAGATGGGCTCACTATGAGCGGTTGACAATGAGCGGGTTGCGACTTCCACCGATGGGTTCACTATAAGCGGTTGACAATGAGCGCATGGCGACTTCCACCGATGGGTTCACTATGAGCGGTTGACAATGAGCGGGTTGCGACTTCCACCGATGGGTTCACTATAAGCGGTTGACAATGAGCGCATGGCGACTTCCACCGATGGGTTCACTATGAGCGGTTGACAATGAGCGGGTTGCGACTTCCACCGATGGGCTCACTATGAGCGGTTGACAATGAGCGGGTTGCGACTTCCACCGATGGGTTCACTATGAGCGGTTGACAATGAGCGCATGGCGACTTCCACCGATGGGTTCACTATGAGCGGTTGACAATGAGCGCATGGCGACTTCCACCGATGGGTTCACTATGAGCGGTTGAGAATGAGCGGGTTGCGACTTCCACCGATGGGTTCACTATAAGCGGTTGACAATGAGCGCATGGCGACTTCCACCGATGGGCTCACTATGAGCGGTTGACAATGAGCGGGTTGCGACTTCCACCGATGGGTTCACTATAAGCGGTTGACAATGAGCGCGTGGCGACTTCCACATTTTGACATTTCGACTGTATTACCCCTCCTTCCGGCCTCCTCACTCGGCGCAGGAATCTATATCCAGCATTTGAATTTTTTTTCCCACATACCTGATGTTTGCAGACCTCGTTAGCATAGATTTCAATGGAGCCTGGTGGAGTTATTCACAGGAAAACATTGTTAGATATGAGCGGTTGAGAATGAGCGGGTTGCGACTTCCACCGATGGGTTCACTATAAGCGGTTGACAATGAGCGCATGGCGACTTCCACCGATGGGTTCACTATGAGCGGTTGAGAATGAGCGGGTTGCGACTTCCACCGATGGGTTCACTATAAGCGGTTGACAATGAGCGCATGGCGACTTCCACCGATGGGCTCACTATGAGCGGTTGACAATGAGCGGGTTGCGACTTCCACCGATGGGTTCACTATAAGCGGTTGACAATGAGCGCATGGCGACTTCCACCGATGGGTTCACTATGAGCGGTTGACAATGAGCGGGTTGCGACTTCCACCGATGGGTTCACTATAAGCGGTTGACAATGAGCGCATGGCGACTTCCACCGATGGGTTCACTATGAGCGGTTGACAATGAGCGGGTTGCGACTTCCACCGATGGGCTCACTATGAGCGGTTGACAATGAGCGGGTTGCGACTTCCACCGATGGGTTCACTATGAGCGGTTGACAATGAGCGCATGGCGACTTCCACCGATGGGTTCACTATGAGCGGTTGACAATGAGCGCATGGCGACTTCCACCGATGGGTTCACTATGAGCGGTTGAGAATGAGCGGGTTGCGACTTCCACCGATGGGTTCACTATAAGCGGTTGACAATGAGCGCATGGCGACTTCCACCGATGGGCTCACTATGAGCGGTTGACAATGAGCGGGTTGCGACTTCCACCGATGGGTTCACTATAAGCGGTTGACAATGAGCGCGTGGCGACTTCCACATTTTGACATTTCGACTGTATTACCCCTCCTTCCGGCCTCCTCACTCGGCGCAGGAATCTATATCCAGCATTTGAATTTTTTTTTCCCACATACCTGATGTTTGCAGACCTCGTTAGCATAGATTTCAATGGAGCCTGGTGGAGTTATTCACAGGAAAACATTGTTAGATATCCTATATGAACATGCCATGCCAAATTCCTCCATTTTCTTCGAAATAAATAAGAATCCATTGATTTTCCACATCGATACGATTCGGGACCCGCTTTTAAAAAACTATAATTAGTAATTTATGGCCTTACCTAAAAGGAAAAAAAGCTAATCTTACAAATGCCTTCCTCTCAACGGACTATCTATCATTTTAGACCTCCCACCCCCCCTACATAGTATGAACAGATAAATGCCTTCCTAGTAAGGGACTAGTTATGAGGCTGAAAAAAAAAGCACAGTTAGTCAAGGTGAGGGGGAATACATAGGCATGATTATGAGGCTGAAAAAGAGGCACAGCTAGTCAAGGTGAGGGGGGAGGGGGGAAAATACATAGGGGGGGCCATGAACATGGAAAAAGTCAGAAATTTCTCTGACTGTGCACTTACCTGAAACCCAATTTGGGATAGGGATGATGTCCTTTTTCTCCAAAAAAACCCTCCAGCGGTGCCCAACTGCCAAAAAAACAAGCAGAGGGATGGGGGGTAGGCATATTTAAAAGTGATTTGATGTGGTAAAGATTTATATTAGAGATTTTTGGCGATTTTTAAACATGTAAAGGTACTATTCAACAGAAAGAAATTCAATTTTTCATTTTTTAGCTTGCCATAAAAATGTCTCTAATAGGAATATTAACTTAATTCAAAAAGCATTTGAATACAAATAATAAGATCTTTCAGTTGATACCGTAATCTCCCGCGTATAAGGCGCAGCCCGCGTATAAGGCGCACCTAGAGTTTGGGAAAGTTCTCAAAAAAATGAAAAATTCATAACTTTGGTTCTACTGGATGAATTTTCAAAATTCAAAAACCTATGTTTAGCTTGGGCCACCCCGAACCCGACTGGGCTCCCTTTTGTCCTATTTTGACCAAGGGGGCATGTAAGATATCAAAAGAAAGGTCTTAGTGTCCGCCTTGTGGATCCAATGGGAACTAAAAACCCCCGTATAAGACGCGCCTTATACGCGGGAGATTACGGTATATAGATTGTGGAGTTCTGTTCAGGTCTTGATTTTTGGCTGTCATCGCTACTTAAGTTACTATTAAAGGGGTCTTATTGAACATTGGACAGGAAGAAATTTGGTTTCCATAAATTTGAGAGTGGCCCCCCCGGGCCTGCCTCGGATCACGAGTGCGGCCGTCGCCCACCTCTATCAAAGAGCTGTGTACTCGGCCGTACTCGGGTCAAACTCGGCCACACTCTTAACTGCTCTAAGACTGAGCCAAATTTCACAAAATTTTACCTACATGATGCCTGTATTCTAAAAATGTTGGGGTTCTAAGAAAAATTAAGACTAAATATACTATTAACATTGAATCAAAGGCCTTTCTAGCTTTCGCGCTCTGCGTGGCCTCTGCTCTAAGAGATGCAACCGGTGAATCTGCCAACGCGAACACAATTCTCCTACCTTTCCACCGAAGTTCCAGCAAAGGTAGCCATTGACAACTTAATCCAAAGAGTCCTCCTAATGCACAAGATATCCATGCTCCATATTAATCCATATTTGAAAGAAATCCATTAAGTATAACCATAGATATGGCTAAATTTCTGTCCAGCAGAGTGACACAGCTTCCTCCTTCAGCCATTTTGCCGCCATGCTTCGTCCCCAGAGCGCGCATGCGTCTGGCTGCTCCGCCGTCACGCCGCCTTGCGTCCGTTTTTTCCCGCCGCGAAGAGGTTAACGAGGAAAACCTACTTCTCTCGATCGAAAATCCAGCGGAGGATAGCGTCTCTAGTAACATATTTGTGCTGTTTACCGCCTTTCCGGCAAAAACAACAACGGCAAAAGTTGCGCACGGCTATGCACACGTTGGAACGGTTTCGAAGATTGGGGGACCGCGCCGTCAACTTACCGCCTATTGCCACCTGTATATCAATCACCTGATCACCTCCACCTAGATAGCCATCTAGAGGAAAGATCCAAGAGCCTGCAGGACGCCCTGGAAGCTGCTGGACAGTCATCTTCATCCAGCAGCGACTCTGACCCACAGTGTACACCAGACCTAAGTTGGGACAACCTCACTGTACCAGATATCCAGGCCCACCCATCAGTAGCAGACAATTACTGGAGGAGCAGGCTAGACTCAGCAATCCACAGGTGGAGAGAAAACAGACTCAACACAGGACGTACACAACAGATACCAACCGGCGCTACACCAAGCTACCAATGTGGTGAGAGCCCCTCTGTTTTTCTAGACAGGATAAACCGCATTCTAGAAGAGCAGTGGCAAGACGGCTCCAATCTCACCAATTTGCCAAGGCCACACCAAAACCCACAGCCTGATAGCAACCCACCTGGAGGCAACCCCAGGCCTTATTACTCCTACTCTACCTCTGAGGAAGACAAGGCGACACCTCGAGTACCAGATTCATCTCTGAGCACGCCACCAAGAGCCAGATCTTTTGAAAGGCCATACCCCACCAACAGGCCCAGAAGAAGGGTACAATCATCCTCCCCTCACAGGCCTAATACACCTGTATTTTACAGACTTCAAAGAAGCCTGGACTCTGCAGCCAGAAGAGGCAACCTCGTGGCTACTACTCCTATCCTACACAGAAGAAGTCACATCCCCACCCACTTACAAACAGAAGCCACTTCAGAGGAGGACACAGAAGTGACCTTCCCCCACCTGCACAGAGCACCTGCTTATCAAAACATGGCCACTGCAGCCCCACCCCCAGAGTACAACCAGGATGACATGACGAGGAATATAGTCAGAGAATGCACTCAAGCAGTCAATGACTCCCTCTCCAACCTACTAACAGGACAAATGAACTTATTGTCTGCTGAGATAAAAAGGATTGGAGACGACTCCTCCCGCCAACTGTCTAGAATAAATGACAGATTGAATGACATAGACACCTGGAAATCACACCTGGAAAATGATATTGGCCACATACAAAGAAGAGCAGCCCAGGACAATGCTGATGTCCTGAGAAGGTCTGAAATAGCGTCAGCCAATCTGTCTGACAGAATCAACAAAAATATTGATGGAATGAGAACTGAGATATTCAGAGCCATTGATAGGACAAGAACACCTACCAACCAAAGCCAAAACAGCCATTTCTCACCCACCAATACTAGGCTACCCCCCTCAGGCCAACCTTCACAGGTTATAAACACCTCTACCAGAACGCCAACTTCATTACCGGTAGGGTACAGACTCAGCCCCCCAAGCCTTTTCCAAAATACAGCCCGAACCATATCAACAGGTGCCACGCCCACCCAACAAGGCGCGACACATGCAGGTTTTGGTAGTTCGACCACAACCCACCAGGTGGCGCCCCCGACCACTCGCCCATTACCGGTAGCCGCCACATCATTTTCAGGCAGTGTTTACAACCATGTATACACACCCCACCAGGCACACACGCCCTACAACAACCCTATACCAATGTATGGTTTGTTTACAAACACACCACCTGCCCAAGCAGCTGCAAACCAACCTGCGGCTCAATCCACACCCATGATACCAAATCTGGGACAGTCCAATTTCTCTGCTCCCACTGGATACAGGAGTTTTGAACCTGAGCGACTCACATCTGCTCAATTAAGCTGTTTCAACAAACCAGAACCCTTTGACAAGCCCTCACCCTACAGGTCTGCAGCCAGATTTCTGGCAGAGTTCAAATTCTATATAAGAAATGCATACCCCCGTAGCCCAACAATGCATGCATCCTGTATGTATACCTTTTTAAAGGGCAGAGCAGCACAATGGTTTTTCACAAACATTTTTGACAAACCAATCATGTACGACACTGAGGCAGTCTATACCACCTTTCTCAGCAGGTTCAACCAGCCTGACCCCGCCACAATAATCAAAGGGTATAGAAACAGAAAACAACATCCCAAAGAGACTGTAGAGGAATATATAGCAGATATGACCTTATTGCTATCCAACAGCAACCTGGATGAGCCTGTACAAGTGGACTATCTTATAAATGGCCTCAAGGATGAAATAAAAAATGTTGTACTCTCAGACAGCCCCAAAAGCATCAGGGAAGCCGAGACTGCAGCATTAAGACAAGAATTGGTCATGGAAGCAGCCAAAGCAGCCCATGCCTCAAACCAGTCTTCAGACTTGTGCGCCATGAACTACAATAACTACAATGGGCAAAAGAACAACAACTACAATGGCAACAACAACAACAACAACAACAACAATAACAGATCCAGGAAGGACCAGTACAATAACAACAGTTATAACAACAAGCCCCCTGGGAACGGCAGCAATAAGCAATATGACGATAAATCAAAGTCAGGATACAACCAAAATCAGCAAGGTTATAACAACTCCAGATCCGGCTCAAACAACAGATCAGGCTCCAAGAACAGGTATCAGTCACCAGGCAGGAGCAGATCTCAGGAAGGCAACAAAAGCAGGTCCAAGTCCAGCGACACAAGAAATAACTTTGTCTTCATTCCTGTTGCCTCCACCCCCACCAACACCCGCCAGGTGTCCTTCCAGAAACTACTAGTCCCAGCGGATTTCCCAATCCCTGATGATTGGACCCAGCAACAAAAGAAATCCAGGGACCCAACACCAGGCAGAAATGACAACAAAAAGTTAGGAGACAACCATCCTGACAAACCTCCCGATTCTGGACAGGGAGAACACTACAATGACAATATTGAATAGGACCCAGGGGAAGGCCACCAAGCATCTTACGGCCCCGCCCCCTTTTTGAACAACAAAATTGGAACGTCCCCCACATGCCATATTTCACACATGAATGATGAAGCAGAATTAAATTCAGCAGAACAACAAGACCACGACCCCCACCCTGTGAATTGTGATGAAGACTCCTCATCAGACAGTGAGGACCTCTATGAAAACCAGAACAAGAGAATTTCCACCCTCCAACTAAAAGTCGAGACCAGTAAGTATGGGCAGCAAGGTAAGACCTCTTACATTAATACTGAATTGACTAAAGGTGCAGTTAATGTTGATATCAGTGGCAGTTCTTACAGAGCCCTTGTAGACTCTGGAGCCTCCCTTTCCTTTATCAGCCAGAAAATGGCAGATAAAATCATATCAACCCCTAATTTCAGACATGGTAGGAGATCTCGCATGGTTATCCTACTAGCTGATAAATCCTCAGTTCAGGTCAACAATTCCATCACCATAGCCTTTCTAATCAATAACACAGAGTTTAAAACAAGACTACATGTGGTCCCAAAGCTAAATCACCCCATAATTCTTGGCGTAAACTTTATGACCAAATATAGGGCCAAAATTTCCTTTGGGACCAAATCTCCTTCACCACACTTCATAAGAGCAAGCAAAGGTCTGACCATGCCACCAAATTCTGAAT
This sequence comes from Acholoe squamosa, assembly GCA_949317995.1. Lineage (NCBI taxonomy): Eukaryota > Metazoa > Annelida > Polychaeta > Phyllodocida > Polynoidae > Acholoe > Acholoe squamosa. Next base: position 22,569,030 of record OX439041.1, read on the forward strand.
CCACATTCAATGCAATCGTCATAGGACCTGATTCCTTAATAGGCAAAACAGGCACCACAGAAAATGTTGACACGACATTACCGGTACTAATCAAACACGCCCTTGTTGAACCAAGGTCAACAAGAAAAATCATACCGGTAACAGTGGCCAACCCAAATGATTTTCCCATCAACATCAAAAAGCACATGAACCTAGGCATTTTTGCACTTAACAACCTAAACAAAGCTATTCCCATTGGAAAACTGAACAGCCAACACTCCCTCAACAGCATAATCTCTGACAAAGACATGCTCCCCATCAATTGCGGAGATGATCCTCTGGATCAGCTACCTAAAGGGGACGACCCTCTAAAATATACAATATGTGACAAGCTCACTGAGGCCCAAAAACAACAAATCAAAAACATTGTTGAATCAAATAGGGAGGCTTTTGTATTAAATGAGAGTGCTATAGGATTACATGTTGAAAATGAAGTCAAATTAGAATTAATCCCTGATTTCAAACCCTGCAACAGACCATCCTATAGAATGTCACCCAAGAAAGAGATTTTCCAAAGAGAGCTGTTAGATAAACACTTGCAGCAAGGTGTCATTGAAGAATGCACCAAGCCCTGTGAGTGGAACTCCCCAGCTTTCTTAGTACCCAAACCCCAGGGAGACAGGTCTGTAGCCTCAGGATGGAGAATAGTCGTGGATTATAGATGGGTTAACCAAAACCAAAAATCTTTTTCCTACTCCTTCCCCAGAGCAGACGACCTCATGCAACAAGTTGGCAGAACAGGTGCTAAATATTTTTCCAAATTGGATGTATACAGCGCCTACCACCAGATTCCTCTAGCTAAAGAGTCAAGGCCTTTAACAACTTTCTCTGCCAATGGCACAAGGTATATGGCCAAAGTATTACCCATGGGTTTAAAAACTTCTGGTTTGTCGTTCATGAATGTAATGGAACAATTGCTCATGAAGTGCAAATACAGAAATGCAGTAGCCTATGTGGATGATGTGGCCATATAAAGCCCCACATGGGAAAGACACCTGCAAGTCCTAGATGAAGTGCTAAAACTTTTCATCAAAGGAAACATCAAATTAAAGTCAGAAAAAATGTGAATTTGGCACCACCAAAATGGAATTCTTAGGTTTTACCTTAGATCGACACGGCATCTCACCTTCCCCAGACAAAATCTCACCGGTTAAAACTTTCCCAGCACCTAAAAACATCCACGACCTTAGGTGTTTCAATGGAATGGCACAATTTTATAAGAGATTCATTAGAGGCTTTGCCCATATAATGAAGCCCTTATATGAAGCCACAAAGGGTACTTTCAAATGGACCACTCAATGCCAAACAGCCTTTGAGAAAATCAAAGCATCAATTTGCACTGAGGCAATCCTAAAATTCCCAGACTATAACAAACCCTTCATCATCTTTACAGACTCCAGCAATTTCAGCTTAGGAGCAGTTATCACACAGGTAGATGAACATGGTTTTTATAGGCCCATTGAATTCTCTGGGAGAGGTCTAACACCTCAGGAAACCAGATATGGAATAACTGACAAAGAGTTACTTGGGATAATCTTCGCTGTCAAAAAGTTCCACCATTATGTAGACGGCACTCACTTCAAGGTATATTCAGATCATACAGCCCTAGTCTCCCTCTTCAACAAGAAGGAAAATATCACCAATGGCAGATTGGCAAGATGGGTAGATACTGTTATGTCTTATGATTTTGAAGTGAAATACCTACAAGGCAGAGCTAATCTAGTGGCAGATTGCCTGTCCAGAAGAAAATATCCCCCTGGCTCTGATGATCCAATACCAATTAGATCACAAGGAAAAATTATCCTCCCACCAAAGAGGGTACAATTTTCAGATATATCCATGACAAAGGTTTTCAAATCAGACGACCCAATTCCCAATAATCCCATCTGTTTGGGACCTCCTAGATCAATATTAAAAGGAGGCAAAATTTGGGGAAGCACAAATAAACCACCAAAAGGCGTCATAGCAAGAAAAGGCACCCCAGAAAGGCAGCAAGGTGTGAATCCTGACCTGTGTGTACTCACTCAAGCACAGTCCCAGTCCCAGGACGACACACCTCCAGCAGCCAGCCAATCAGCGCCCAGTAAAAAGAACCGCCCACTCAAGCCTAATTGCAGCAGTCCTCGCCCCAGAGGCAGGCCCGCCAAATCTAGGTCACCTAGGGTCTCCATCAAAGCTGCAAACACCAAGAGAGCTAAGCTCTCCCGCCGTGTGCTACCTCTAGCTGAAAGGGCAATTCAGGAAATCTGTAAACACCAATCCCTGACACCTTCTAGAGAAACACTGATTAAAAGCCAAAAAGAAGACCTTTTTGCGTCCTCCATGGCAAACTACATTGAAAAAGGTAGCCTGCCACACGACTCAGGATTAATGAATCAAATACTACGTAACCACGACCAATTCATCTTACTGGATGAAGTCCTCTTCAGAATTACTGACACCAATTTGGGTAAGACTTTAGAGCCCACACTGCAAATTGTAATTCCAGAAAAATGGACAGAATCTTTAGTGGAAGCAACCCATTGCTCTCCCCTAGGTGGTCACCTAGGTGCAGTTAAAACCTATACAGCCATAAGAGCTAGGTATTACTGGAGATCAATGTTTAAAGAAGTTTTTGACTTCTGCGGCACTTGCCACACATGCCTGACCACCAAAAAGAGACCCAAAAACCTGAAAACTCCAATGAAATTACATGACCCAGTGCTTACAGCATACTCTCATGTCACCATGGACACAATAGGCCCTTTTTCCAAGGCTACCGATGGCTCTCACTACATACATGTGGTGACCGACCATGCCACTAGGCACATAACTGCCTGGACAAGTGAAGAAAACACTGCTGCAATTGTGGCACTTGGTTTCTTCCAAAGAGTCATATGTATCCATGGCACTCCCTCAGTACTGAACACAGATAATGCCCAGCAATACGTCTCAAAACTATTCAAATATTTTTGTGAAAAGTTCGGCATTAAACATGTGACAGGAAGTGCACATTGGTCTAGGTCTCAAGGTCTCTGTGAGCGCCAACATCAAACCATTGAATCATCCCTCAGAGCTTTTGTATCAAAATCACAGAAGCATTGGTCAACCTTCCTACAAGCTGTAGTCTTCAGTATTAATAATACTATAAGCAGCGCCTTAGGCTACTCACCAAATTTGTTAGTCTTTGGCAAGCAGACTCACCTACCAACTGAAGCAGCTTTGTCCTTGATTAAAGCTGAAAAAGACTCAAGCACCAGGGAGAAAATTATGACCAGCCTAGTACAGTTCAGGGACGACATTCAAATGAAAGCTGCAGAAAACATGATCTCTGCTCACAAAAAGATGAAAGCAAGACATGACACTTCAGCAGAACTCAGCTCATATAACACAGGCCAATTGGTATATTTACACATACCCACCCTACTGGTCAAATGCACATAAAAAAAGTTGCAACCCACATACTCAGGCCCCTACATCATAATGAAGATGACTTCACCAGTTACAGCTATCCTAAAAAGGCTACAAGATGGAAAAATACTGAAGAAATCAGTACATGTATCAAGGCTGAGGAGACCAATCACAAGAGCTAGCGCCAAAGCCATTATAAAAAGGCTGCAATCAGGGCCCACAAGCACACTTCATGACCCCGACCAGGACGACCCCTCCAATGTGAGTCTTACCACTCCCAAAATAAAGAAAAAGAGAGGAAGGCCAGCCAAAAAGGGAACAATCTCCTTCAGCCCCATGCCCTCCAGAAAATCAAAAAAAAATCCTAAGCGTCCATTATAGATCATAAGACGCTGTGTCAAACACCAAGCATCCATATAAACAACCCTCCTTTAATCCCCACAGGCGCCACGCGCCCCAACCAAATTAATCAACCATTAATATACCAACCACTTAAACACACTGACAGCAACAGTCACAGCCCAACACCCAACCTATTTATACTAACAACCATAAAAATTCCTGCATCCAAAATCAACACCGCCTTGATTAACTGTATATACAACCACCTACCCATCCTAAGTGGAACGCCAAACACTGGCAAATGGATTATCAAATAATTAGGTTAGGTTACCCATGCCACATACCTTCCGCCCAAGGCAGCGCTGTATCCTCGGTTTGTGTATAAACTTCAATACACACATGCGACGGCTTGTTACCACTTCAAGACCACTATATCCAATGATAAACCTATTGTAGGAAGATGGATCTCTGACACCCGTATCCCATGTTTACACCACTGTTTCCGCCAACCCTTAAGTGCTGTGGTGGCACATATACAAATCAATAACACGCCACCCTCAAGGTCTTTAAAAACCCCACAGGGTCGCCATAGTGACCATATTACCTTGGCTAGGGATAAACACCCCCGCCAAGCTTCCCAATATTCTATTTTTAAACAATACCTCACCACCAACCAATCTAGGCCTGGATAACCCTAATTTGCATAAGGGGCCGATCAACCCCCCTTGCATCCACCAATAATATTTGGCCTACGCCCCTCTCAGGGCAAGACATACCACCTATGGGAGATCTTAGACTGGGAAGTAGCCAAACTCAGTCTCAGATTTATAAGCGCTTGCCCACCCTCATCTGATCACAACACAACCCACATCCAATACCACCACACCTTAAACACGGCAACAAGTGTCTGGAAAGGGACCATGGCAGACCCATCGTGCAACCAGCCCAGGTAGGACTATCTTATGGGTCTATTTTAGCATTTAGGATTTTTTAACAGTCGTTCTAGCATTGTACATGATAGTAGTTTTATTATCATGGTGCCCAGGTACCCCTATTAACCAATGGCGGTGTGAGCCTTAAGTGTGTGTAAAATGTGGAAGAACTTCTCCACTATCCTATAATTTTTAACATTGATAATCCAAATTTACTAAACCTCTTCAGCCAAGCAAATTCCCCACCTTTACCTCTCCCCCATTTACAGCCCACTTAGACCCTTTTTCCTTTATGACTTACAGCCTGGACCCACCGGCAAATAAGCACGGCCCAAATGCTACATGGACCATACACAGCTCCTTGGACCACATGGGATCAGGAGTGATCTCATGGATCCTTTTGAAATTAGGAGCATAATCATGGAACAGCAACACCTCATCACCTTCCTTGCCCATGAGGATATTAGACATTACCTCAGCAGCCCTGTATTAAGACAGGAGCTGGACTTGAGCAATCACACCACAGCAGCAACCATCAAAGCCTTCATGATCGCTGTGGCTGGGGATAATCCCCGCCGGCCTCCATGGGGCAGGTTTAACCATAGATCTGCATCATACATAGCACTCTTATGTGCTCGCACGCTTCTAGCGTCAGAACAGCCCCTCAGGGACTTACCCCGCCAATACTCCAGAATTGGACGCGAACTGGCCATAAGGAATACAGCCAGCCTGGTATTCCAGTTTGCTGTTTTTGAGATAAACAGATTCCATGCTCAAGCACGTGTACCGCCCCTGACGGTGACAACAGGCACCAGTCCATCTGCATAAATCCATTTCATGTAACGACAACCCAACCACCCACAGAATCCCCGACCTTTGTAAATACTTGACCATACTAACATCCCATTTGTGACTAAGCTAATGCCTTTTTTAAGTAAACCCTACCATCAAAATTCAAAAAAACCTCAACATTTCTCAATTTTTCTCATTTTTCTAGAGCAGCAGCCATCCTAGCAGTCTGTATATTCTTACATCTGCTCCTCGGCTGCACCTCAACATCAGACACCAATCTGAACACCATCTTTAGACCAAACTATGGCGCACTGTTTACCAAGCTACCCCAAACATTACTAGCCAATTACATGGATTATCCCTTGACCTTCAGCCTGAACTTGACCTTTGACCAGAACCTAAGTCAGCCAGAACTACTCAGCCCACTCATCAGCACTGATGCACCCCAATACATTAAGCACACAGCCCATGCCCTAGATAACATGATACAGAGCCTATTCTCCAAGTCAAAAACAACACTAAAAACCTTGTCAAAATTGAGTTCACCTCCAAACGTCAGAAAAGCCAGAAATGCCCCCGGCCAAGTCATTGGTGACATTTTAAGAGCTTCAATAGGCCTCGGGACTCAACCAGAAATTGATATTTTAAATTCAGAGATGTCTGACCTGGATAAAAAGTTAGCCACCAAAATGCACGTGGTAGAATTAGCCACCCATTTCTTGTTAAATATTTCGGAATTTAATTACAATTCTGTCAACATCTTCTCAAAATTCCAAAACGACACTGATGATGCTCTATCTTTCATTTCCAGAAAATTAGAGTATTTAAATTCAAACATCTCATCAATATTATTAAAATTAGAACTCCAATCCAGACAAGACACTTTCTACTCAATGTTATTCACAGCAGCAAATTCACAAATAGAATCTTTAATTGACCTCCAAAGCGACTTGGAAAATCTGCTTTTAACCATTAATAATCTACTTGAAGGCACCCTACCCCAGTCCATCATCACAGAAGACGACCTCAGTTTAGGTTTGAACAATTTATCCAGCCTCCTGCACGAGGCACATCACGGCATTATTTTAGAAGGCCTACCCATAAGTTATTATTATAAGCGCCGAGTACATGTGCACTGGAGCCATAACTCGAGCCTATTAATAACCATACCAGTACCCATAACCAGAGGGGGAAGCACCTTTTCTATATTTAGGATAGAAACCTTCCCCGTGCCTTTCGACACCTCCGACACTAAGTCAGTAGGTCACACCCAGGTGGAGCCACTTCCCGGCTACTTGGCTATGTCCAGGACCCACTCACATTACATACAGTTTACACAAGCTGACCTGGATATGTGTGTCCTCGGCCACCTTATCAGCTGTAACCTACCCCTACCTCTGTTGTCGGCCACACACCCCACATGCACTCTATCCCTATTTTTAGCCTACCAGAGGCGGTGCACCATACCTGCAGTTTTAAAGCACACATGGCAGCACCCATACCAAATCTTATCCAACCCCTATCTCACAGCACCTTCCTATTAGTAACCGACCATCCCACCTCCATGCTCCAATGCACAGATTCAGGCCAAGTCGAAATTAAAAATAGCGCATACTCAGTCATCTCAGTCCCATGTCTGTGCTCCATTAAAAATGCTGGCATGATTTTAACCAATTCTGATTTATCTTGCACCCAAAATTTCACCCTGGAGCCCATATCAAAGGCCTATTTCAACTTACCACTGTGGCGACACTTTGGTCAACCTCCAGCCAATGTTTCCGGCATCACCATGGCAACCACATCCCAGACCCTTCACTTGCCCAATTTTGAAAAATTAAAACACCTACATAATAAAAAAATAGCACCACTTTTTCAAGACACCCTAACCCTTAAAAAGGCCGCACAGGGACTTAAGGACCAATCAGCCCTCCTATCCACTAACTCCCTGATGCATCTAGGATATCACCTCCAGTTCTCACCCTGGATACACTTGGTATCACCCCTCCTGGCACTACTTTGCTGCGCATTAAACCTTAAAAACCATCTTCGTGTCAATCAGTTGGCGCGCTTTATCACATTAGTCTCAGCAACCCGAACACCCAAGATGGCTAATGCGGAGAGTTGGGATCGTTTTAAAGATCTGATACGCCAGGCTAACAAGGACTGGCCAGCCCCACCAACGACCCCAGACACAGATCTAGAATATGTACAGTCGCCTGACCGCTACCAGAACATGTTCACCTGGATTTTAATGGCAACCCTCCTATACATCACATGGAGTACCGCCAAGAGGTGCCTGCGACACTGGCCCTACTGCAAACAGGACAGCCACAGGACACCTTCAATTGTGGCCAAGATTCATGCTAACGGTCAAACCTTTGATTTCACCGTTGGCAAGATGATCTATGGACAAAATCTCTGGGCCCCCACCATCACAGCCCCTAAGGTCTCCCCAGCTCGCCTTACGGCACCCCTGGGCAGACACCTGGATCTCCATTCGAAGTCTGACATCAGGACAATAATCGGGGGACAAGTCCGACAGATCCCGCTGCAGCGCTATCCTCCGGTACCACTTCTATGGAGAATACCGCTGTACAGGGTCTTAAAAGGAGCTCACCACATGACAGTGGTCATCTCCTCAGAAGGACAACCCGATTTTCAACTTGCATCTAGTGACACTGACCCCGCCATACAACTACCTTGTGAGTCCTGGCCGGCTGATCGCCATGACTCCCCGGCTGAGCTCACAAAGTACACCCCACTCCGGCATCAGCCAAAGAAAGACAAATATATGTACAGGCAACCGGAGATGATGCTCACACCACCCTCAACATCAACCAGCGGTAAGTTTTCATCAGAAACCTACTTTGATCCTCATGTGGGGATCAATTAACCGCCGGCCACCCCCCATATAACCTGGTAATGGACTCTCCCGGTCGCCCAATCCACCGGATAGCCCCATCTAACACCTTCATGTGGGGATCATACCCATACTCAATAGCTCTAAATCCGACCCCACCCACAATTAAAACCTTTTTAACAACATCTCCAGTACCATAACACAGTTTCGACCCACAATAACACAGTTATTTCGACTCACTGTGAGGGCCCACTGCACAATGAGACGTCGCCATCTTGTTTCTGACGTCGCGTCTGGTTCCCCGCCAGACGCTGCTTCAGAACGCCGGCGCTGCGTCTCACCACTGCCGTCGGCCTCCCCAACGTCAGATCTCTTTCATTTTTCCCACGTTGGCATGACAACTTAACGTCAGTCAGGACACCCGCACTCAATATCTGCGTCAAAACAATAACATAAGCACGTGTTAGCAATATCACTAGACTTGTCTTCGCCCCAAATTAACAATACCAACCGCATGACAACTGGAAGCCCGCCCCAAGCCAATTTAGAAGCCCAGAACAAACAACATAACTTCTAACTGGTGGTGGACTTTCAAATATATTATTGGAATAAAATCACAGTAAATCAGGCTCATGGCACATATGGTTATCACAGTTTTTCATCATAAATCACAGTTCAATCATATCTCCGCATTTGGCAGTGCCACCTTCTGATTTTTTTTCTTTTTCTTCATCTTTCTCCCTCCATCCTCCTCCCATAAGGGCACGCCGCGACCTGATCCTTCCAGATCATATCCGTCGCCCGCCTACAACCGAATTCCTGAAATCAAAATCAATACCCCCACTTATAAAAAGCCACCACTCATGCAAAATTTTTTTTTTTTTTCCGACCCCAAGTTACCAAACTCGAATTCAATAAACTCCAGCCTAAGTTACCAAACTCGATTTCAATAAACCCCAGCTACCGCAACCCAAAAATTCAGCAAAATTAAGACTATACATACCGTCCACTCTAACCAAAAACGGTGTAGGGCCCGCTCGAGCCGCCCTCCGGGCCATCAAAAGGGCCAACGACCCGGTGGCAGTGGGGAGGAGACCACCCCACGATAACCCACAGAAGCACGACACTAAAAACATAAGAAACAGCACAGTGTCAGACCACCGGCGCACTAATGAGTTGCTCACCATCTCAAATTTCAAAATCAGCTCTCATGTCAGTACTCACCCGAAGTAGCCTACGGCCACTATGGCCAGGACCACCAAACCTGATGGCATGGTGACAAGTCGGGCACGAACAATCATCCCGACTCAAAATGTCCTTTTTTTTTAGCCGTCAAAAGTTAAGGGTATCTCCCAATAACATTTCGGTCGCTTTCTGATCCCAAAATAGCCTCCGCTCCCTTTTATATCAGGATCCAAAATGGGAGCATATAGTTAATTTTTGGACCCTATTTTTCGAAAAGCGCATCACCAAAATTCAAAATTCCAGCCAACCAAACCCACCTTTAGACCCCAACATAACCCAAACCAAAATTGAGACATCCCCTACACATGACCCAATGAGGCCATGGCAAGTCTACACCAGTGACCATGCCGTTTGACCATGTCTTTACACGAACGCTGAACAAACGCCAGCTCAGTGGCGCCAGCCAATGTTTGTCGCTTGAACTAAATAAGAACAGATCCCCATGCAGTGGCGCTACCCGTGCCGCGCAGCAGTACTAATCTGGACCCTGGATATTCCAGTTTCCCGCTCACATTTCGCCATGAATCTACACCGGCCCAATGCACTGCACATCAATACACACTGCCTAATTCACTGCCTTACCTGTCAATTTGGTATTTTTGTTGGTCGCCTTGTAATCCATGCACTGTGATCGACCCTACAACTAAAAATCCCCCTTCTCTTGTTCTGTTTTTTCAAGACAGAGGCCAACGACCTAATCGAGGAGGCGGAGACCGCATTGACAGGCCAGCAGGAGATAGTGGCAGACCAGGCACGCCCATACCAACCGGCCTGCCCCATTGGAGCACACGAGTCTGCTCTCCAATAGGGCCACCCACTAGATTTGCCACCCTGGGAACAAATTGTCCCCACCTAATGTACAGCTACAGCTGCCCATGCAGCATCAACAAAGACAATAGACCAGAAACTTTCAAAACAATTGGCTCGACCCAGGTCTGGAGACCCCTACCCAAAATATACCAAGCTTCATCTGAGGAGGACAGTGACTCTGACACCTCCCTCTCAGCAGAACCAATAGACATGGACCCTGCATACAGTTCCGATCTTAATTTGCAGCCTGACTCAGGCAAGCCTAACAGAATGCATTTCAGCAAAATTGAAAACTTTGTCCCCAACACCAAAAAATCCAGATCCAGGAGAAGACCCTCACTAGGTCGCTCCCTCAACCCAAACGTCTTTAACCACCAAGACCCACCACCAAAGGGTCTTGCAAACCAAAGTCGCCATAGAAGGAGAAAATAATTTCAATAACCATCCTCTATTTATTTTATTTATTTTTGAAACTGTCTTTAATATTATGGACTAAAAGTGTAGAGACACACTTCACTCACCGACCGCCCATGGACACTATGAACATTGACTCAGTCAGCCTAGTCAACTGATTTTTAAAGCCAGTTTTTCTTGTTTGTATAAGGCTATGATACATAACCATGAAAACATGCTGCATTTTTAAGTTTATTTTCCTTTCCAAGAACATTATGAAGACCACAAGCCAGGCAGCAGGTTTTTGTGATCTTAAGATGCCATAAGGTTCTTTTTCTTTTCACACTGTACCATTTCAAACCCAACCATGTCAAATATTTATGGGTTTTAGCTAGTTTATATTTTTCTAAAAATTTTACAAGGAAGCCCTGGCAACCAGTATCTTTGCAGGATCAACTGAGATCCAAACTAAATATCAGCCAGAGCCTCCATTTACCTTTGTATTAACCTCGTCCTTTTTCAGCCAATGATAACCCCAGGTAGACTGAAGGCTAAACATGCTAAATTTTCCATCAACTAAGACAAACCTTCCTACAAAAATTAACAGAAACCTCTACAGATAAATAAAAGACCAAAAATCCAAAATTTTTTTTTTAGAAAATTCCTTAAACATATCACCTAAAAGCCTTCAGACTCCCTAAGCCTTATCAGTATTATAAGGAATGATTGATCGACTTGCCAGTCATCAATTACCTTACCTCTGTTTTTATTTATTATATTGTATTGTATATTGGCTCCAGACCTAAATAGTAAGTGCCTACCGGTACTGAAACAAACTTCAGTAATAACTTGTCTACCTCAAGGTCTGCCTCAAAGCCAATAACTGCATGTTTTAGGATAGTTTTCATTTCTTTATTTTTGTGTGAACCTTAGAACTAGATAAATAATCCAGCTCTTGTATCCCACCACGACCTGAATTATTCATGTTTTCCTTGCCAAAATTACAAACAACACTTCTTTGGCACAGTTTTCTTTTTGCACTGCTTATAATTTATTCATGTTCCACCAAAAATCGGTATGTGGGGATTTGTCAGTAGACCGTTATAGGTATTGTACTTATCATATTTATTTTTCACCTTTGACTCTACCATGTAACCCAGTGTCCGAGTCTACCCACAAGCCAAGCCATACCCATAGACCAAAGGCTGGCGGCGTCAACTGCACTCAGTGACCCCGCCTCCTCCCACTGGAGGATACGCCGTCAATCACAAGCAGCTCGCTGCATGCTGGAAATTCCTAGCAGACAATGTTTAGACCAACTCCTCCTGCAGAAGGACATGCCCATTGATCATGAGCAGCTCACAGCATACCGGGAATTCCCAGCAGCTATATTTAGAACCATACTGAACTCTGTGAACCCCAGTGCTATGTTTGGGATCCCCCCTACATACCTGCACTGGAGTTCCCCAGTTACTATATTTAGCTCACCTGATACTATTTTTAGGATGAGCTGGGTGAGCGGCTCCTACTACAAATACCTGTGGAGGGAGCAGCTCACTCATCTTTCCACCTTCATACTTCATACCTCACACATTCACGTGAGACCAAGGCCCTTGGCTCAAGGGCTAGGCTTGGACACTGTTGGGCACCTTTATACTGTATCACCAACTATACCTCGTGGACTTCAATGAATAAAGTGGATATCAAACTGGATTCCTGATTCGTCTGTATTCATCCTTATTCATCATTTACGGACTCGTTGACAATAGTTTGGGCAATATATAGTTACTTATACAAAATACAAAGTCAAAATACCCCAGCGGTTATGCTAGTAGAAACGTTTAATAATGTTCTCTAATGTTTTTGAATGTTGAAAATTATGTTAGAAAACGTTTTAAATGTTAGAAAAAAACGTTTGTATGAACATTGAAAAATGTCAGAACATTTTAACGTTAAAATAAAATTCAAAACAAACGTTTCCAAACTTTCAAATTGTGTTGAAAAACGTCAGAAAACGTCTTTTTGTTCACTGGGGTAGCAGCACCTTCTTAGTAATATCAATCGGCATTATTGATTAATGCCCTCTGTGTCTTGGTCATTACCCGTTCGTAACATAACATTACACTATAAAAATCAACAGTTGGATCTACCAGATATCCTCGTAAAACTGAGGAGTGAACTACTGTGATTGTAATGCAGTGAAGCAGTGTAGTTTCTACAATAAAGCCTCAGTACAGCCCTGTAACTACATGTAGTGCAAGGGGTCATTGAATCTTTATGAAAATAGCGGTGGATCTCTGGCAACTTTGGGACAAGGATTTAACAGCTATTTTGATGACATTAAACAGCTTACCCACTTGGCAAAAAACGTGTTTTTAACGTTTGAAAACGTTTTTATTTGGTTTGAAAAAAAACACGTTTAAAAAACGTTATTTTGACGTTGAAAAAAACGGTTTTAAACGTTTTTTTTCAACCAATTTTCAACCAAATAAAAACGTTTGCTTTTTCAACTAATTTTCAACCAAATAAAAACGTTTTTTTATTTACGTTTCTTTTACGCCAAAAAAACGTTTTCTTAACCTGATATAAAAACGTTTTTATAAAACGTCAAAATAACATCTTTTTGAGTACATGTAAAAACGATATTTTGACATTGAAAAAAAAGACGTTTTGCAAACTTAGGAACCAAAATAAAACGTTTTTTTGATGTAAAAAAAAACGTTTTTTTTTCTGCCAACTGGGTAGTTATTTTGTAGAGCCACCTAACAGCCCATCTAGGTTATACCCAAACATCTGTGCATCATGATCTGTATGACCTGGCCTTGTCTTGCTGTATCAGATAAACCAGCAATGTACCTTTCCACCGTTGTTAAGTTCACAAATGTAGGATGAGACAGAAAGTTATTTATCCTTCTGGTGCGACTTGTGCCATAGAGCTGCTGGTGAACTGTGTCTTCAGGTATATTTAGCACCTTAGTCATGATATGTGTATAATCCTCATTAAATGTCTCCATATGGCCTATAAAATCATAGTCCATATTACAAGGCATACACCTTTGTTCAAAACTAAGCCAATGAGGTTCCAAATTAAGCTTACTCTTAGTGATGAGCCAGATGTATTCATCAAATTGCAGGGGTCTTTGTTTCAAAGTTGTCCCCTTGGGTCTTATAGCCTTGAGTTCCTGGTTGGCCACTTGCTCATGCAAGTTGTATCCCACGATGGGTTCAGCGGCATACCCCTCCCAGACAGGTTTGCTATTTTCCATTTCAGTGTTGTGCTTGCCACCTTGGGGATATCACACCACATTATCTTGTACTTATCATGGACGACAAGGGAGGATGTCACTGTAAACCGACAACCCTTTCCACCTGGACATTGCCTGTTTCTTTCACAAAATTCATGCAGTGTGGCTTGTCTCGTTTTTATCTTGAGCTCTGTTTCATTTATTGGCTTTCTTTGGACAATGCTGGTTGTTTTAAGCTTTGGAAAGACATTGGGGGTTGTTTCAAGCTGTGTGTGGACATTGGTAGTTGTTTTATGCTGCGTGTGGACATTTCTTCTGGTTCTAGCTGAGTCCTCCAGATCTGTTAGAAGAAAATATGATGTAGATTGGAGATTTTGTGAGACCAAAAGAATTTCCACATTTTAGTGGAACTTCATTTTTTACGGTGTGCAGCATAAAAGAGATGACATTTCTCTCTGCCAGAGTTTGTAGATAAGTTAAATTGTTGATATGGGAAGCCTATTTGTGTCTTTTATTATCTTATTTCCTGACAAATTACAATGAGGTATTTGGTTATGCGAAAGTCATCTGGCCCTGCAGAATAAAAAGAAATCTCTATGATCGAATGGCCCGCACCCAGTGCATTCAGTTCTGTGGTAAAAGTATTTATTTTAGTTAATGTTGGACGCCTAGGTTCATTTAGATAGATTGAAGATCACATACCGTCGGACATATAGCGCATGAATGCAGTGGTGGCAAGTATGAGGAATCCGACCTAAAAATAAGGAGACCGAAGTCAGCCAGGTAACAAGTCTATTCAAGCCCATACAAATTAGATGTAGTCATGTCATTGGAAGGTGCCTATTCTTCCATATAACTGAACAGTCCGTATATCCTCTGAGTGAATGGATGATATATATATAGACTGGGAGAATTTTAGAATGGACCTATCACAACCTTGTATACATATATATCACCTGTATCTTTTCATACTATGGGTCGGAAACGGAGATTTCCATTTTTAGCTGTCAATATATATATATATATATATATATATATATATATATATATATATATATATATATATAATCTCATTATTTGAAAGAGGTCACCACACCAAGCTCCATTTTAATACTTTAAAATCTGAAGTATCCTCTTAGTAGGTAAATTAAAAACAATGGTAAATTAACACTGCTTTGAATTAACCTCCTGGTCTTTCTACTACATAGGCCTACAAATATAATTTATCGTGGACATGTCAATACCCTATAAGTCGTATAACAGCTCAAATCATGGAGGTAAACCCCCATGTTGGGTGAATAAATCTGATAGATCTGCACAATACGATACATCTAATTATGACAAAATGGACACCCATGCAGTTTCTCACCTCACCCCAGTATATTTTAAGAGACTCCATTGTGACAGAAATAAGGGTAGCTAATTTTAGGCCTAACCATCTAACCCTAACTCAAGAACGACCTACCTGCCACCAAAGGGGAGGGATGGGGAGGGTTCTGCTTATAGATGCGATTTGCCATACCGTCAACCCGCGCGTATTAGCCGGGGGGGGGGGGGTAGGATTGAGGGGGGGGGGTGTATAGTTTGCAGAAAAACCTTTCCATTGGCTTTCCTCAATCTGTTTATCGACATAGGTGAATTAGGGGTATGTCAAGACGGCAGATGGTCTATACTTTTTTTCAGAGTAGACCTCAATCGTTCTGTGCTTACAGGTGTAGGGAATCACTTCAACCAAGGAATTGGAAGATATCTCTTTTCCTTGAGAAAAGAGGGGCAATGGGTTTGGGTATCACAAATGACCTTGAAAAATGGTTATGAACATGATTTCTAGTGTGTCAACAAAATGTCCCCAATTTGGCCCGGTGCAACTTGTGCTGTGTGTAAAAAGTAAGAGCTATTTTTTGTGAATTTTTGCCTGTGTGTAAAAGTCCCCAATTTGTTTTGCACACTGAGAGATCTGTGTGTCCCCAGTTCACCCAGTGATCTGGGTGTATTGCCTAATTAGCTTTATTGCCATTTTTGACCTCTTAGGGATTAATCCAGTGTATTTGCATAAAAATTGTCACAAATTTGAGCCAGACATTGAATCTGTGTGCCTGCAAACTGAGGAATTTCCTTAATAGACCCTGTGTGTCTACAAAGTGAGGACATGACTTCACAGTGTGCTTGCAAACTTAGGCCTAAGGGACTTTCTCTTGGGTATGGTCAAATGCAAAGAGTGTAAACAAACTGAGGTCTTGATACTTTTCTACACGTATACAAGAGCATTCTATCATATACCATTTTATTATTCCATAAATTGTAACATGTTATTGTATTAATCAAAGAATACATAAGGAATTAATACATAAGTTGGCTAGAAGAGCACTCAAACATTCTAGAAGAGCGTTCATGCTCCACTGCACACCAGCTATGTCAAATATACATAAGTTACATCACCAAAGGAACCGACCTCATGGTCCAGTGCAGAATATAATGCTTGTAAGGGTCTAAGAGAGCGACCTCATGGTTCAGTGCACAAATTAATAACTTGTAAGTGAATGCAAACGGCCATCACGGGTGCCTGGGCACCGCTGACGCCGTCATGAGTGTCTGAGCACCCAAACACCGAACAATAGATTACATAAGTCACGACGCCATGTAGACTAATTCGACCTCTGAATGCGCTACAGACGAACCAGCGTGAGTTAAGCGCCTAGAAAGCGGGCGTTGACAACTTCACATATTCAAGTCTGCACATGTGCAAAATGGCAGTTATAGCGGCGTAAACGACCGAGATATGAGGGTCTTAACATGCCAAACCGACCAAGACAATGGGGGACATGGCGGCGTCCATGGGGGTCCTTTGTGCACCCAGTGACACATGAAAGACTCCCCTCAAACAATTGCAGAGTTAGGCAGATGCCACTGGCTCCAGTCAGTCTGAGGAGCAAAGCCAGGAAATGGTACAAATACCACTGGCTGCTCCTCCTAGAAATCAGAATCACCAGAACCACCCTAGAGGTAACATCTCCAGTCAACACTCCTGCTACCTGCTATAGCTCTACACTATGCTGGGTTAGACTATGCCAGACAGGCATAGGACTGAACCACTAGTGACCAGAGTATACCTGCTACACTTGAGACACCTACCAGAGGGTAAAGTTGAACATTATTATATTATTCCTCTAAGCAGCAGGTCAGGAGCTAGGTGTGGGAACCCACCTAGAACTATACTGGACATTGTATTATTATTATTATTATTATTATTATTATTATTATTATTATTATTATTATTATTATTATTATTATTATTATTATTATTATTATTATTATTATTACCTCACAGGTGGAGTGGCACAGAACATTATACTTTATAAACAATTGTATATTTATTGTATGTGGAAATTACCTGCATATTAACATGTGTGTAACTGATATTCTTACATGTCTGCCTAAAGCTGAATAAACCAGTGCTAACTGGAAATAACACATTATGAGAGCTTGATGTATTTACACTATATACCACTAGTCATATGATATTTCTCATATGACAACTTGATCATGCACAATTACTAGTATGACAATTCAGTCTATTTACGAAGAATAGACACGTTTAAACAAGGACAAGACATCATTTTCTAGCTGTGTGCTCAAACGAATTGAGGACTCAAACTCCACACAGTGTTTAGGCAAACCGAGGACATGACCACACATTGTGTGTATGCAAATAGAGGACTTGGCTTAGATACACTCCACACAGTGTGTGTAGGCAAACTGAGGACATTAGTACACAGAATGAGTATGCAAATAGAGGACTTGGTCTTAGATACACTCCACACAGTGTGTGTAGGCAAACTGAGGACATGACCACACTGTGTGTGTTGGCAAATAGAGGACTTGGTCGTAGATTCACTCCACACAGTGTGTGTAGGCAAACTGAGGACATGGCCACACAGTGTGTGTAGGCAAATAGAGAACTTGGTCTAAGATACACTCCACACAGTGTGTATATGCAAATAGAGGATATAGTCTTAGATACACTTCACACACTGTGTGTAAGCAAGCTGAGGACATGACCACACAGTGTGTGTAGGCAAATAGAGGACTTGGCCTTAGATATACTCCACACAGTGTGTGTATGCAAATAAAGGACTTTGCCTTAGATACACTCCACACACTGTGTGTAGGCAAGCTGAGGACATGACCACACAGTGTGTGTAGGCAAATAGAGGACTTGGCCTTAGATATACTCCACACAGTGTGTGTATGCAAATAGAGGACTTGGTCTTAGATACACTCCACACAATGTGTGTAGGCAAACTGAGGACATGACCACACAGTGTGTGTAGGCAAATAGAGGACTTGGCCTTAGATATACTCCACACAGTGTGTGTATGCAATTAGAGGACTTGGTCTTAGATACACTCCACACCGTGTGTGTAGGCAAACTGAGGACATGACCACACAGTGTGTGTAGGCAAATAGAGGACTTGGTCTAAGATGCACTGCACACAGTGTGTGTATGCAAATAGAGGACTTGGTCTTAGATACACTCCACACACTGTGTGTAGGCAAACTGAGGACATGGCCACACAGTGTGTGTAGGCAAATAGAGGACTTGGCCTTAGATACACTCCACACAGTGTGTGTAGGCAAACTGAGGACATTTCCACACAGTGTGTATATGCAAATAGAGGACATGGCGTTAGATACATTGCACACAGTTTGTGTAGGCAAACTGAAGACATGGCCACACAGTGTGTGTATTCAACTAGAGGACATGGTCTTGGATACACTCCCAGTCAATACAAAAATTTGTCGGACATTTGGAATCTCTGGCTGTATTTATGGGACCTTGGGCTACATTTTGTTTTTTATGGCATGCTAATCAGACCATTATTAAGGTTTTTAATGGTTAAAAAAGTTATTTAATGCTGTTTTTTTTTATTATTCATTTCTCAACAAAAATAATCTTGAGGTATTCAGTCCTGGGGAATGATGAGATCTGCAGGACCAAATGGCCTGCGAGGGGAAAAACTTTTCTTATAGACTGCACTCCACACAGTGTGTGTATGCAAACTGAGAACACGGCCATTTAGTGTATGCCAATAGAGGACTTGGTCTTAGTTAAAGTCCATACAGTGTGTGTAGACAAATTGGGGACATGGCCCCACAGTGTGTCTATACAAAAATAGGACTTGGTCTGAGACACAACATGTGTAGGCAAACTGGGGACTTAGTCTTAGATATACTCCATGCAGTATGTGTAGTTAAACTGAGGACAAAGCCATACAATGTGTGTTAAAAATAGAAGACTTAGTCTGAGACACAGCATGTATAGGCAAACTTGGGACGTAGTCTAAGATATACTCCACACAGTGTGTGGAAGCAAACTGAGGACACGGCCACACCTCCCCCTCCCACGCAGCAGAATTTATACAGTCAACTTTGTTTTAGAGTAATTCTATTGCAATACCTTTGTAAATCAGTGTAGGATACTGGTTATTCAGGGTTGATCGATCAGTTTTGATTAATGTTCTACACCACTGGTCAGGAGTGGTCTCTCCCCGCACCTTGTCAGAGTAGGACCTCTCCTAAAGGTGAACACATGCACTGCAACCTAGCACACTGATTAGCCACTTGCTCATATGATACTGCAGCTCAGCATCGAAGGACCCACTGGGCACATTAATGTTGATTCAGCATTGAAACAATTTTTGCAGATGAACAGTTGATTCTTGGTTTAGATATTATCGAATTTGAAAGTTGACACAACATAATCAAATCAACTGTGATTCAACATCAAATCATAAGTGCTGATTCAACATTTGTGTTTCTATCTTGATTCAATATTGTTTCAAAAGTTGAAACAACACTGATACATGTAGTAGTTAGGCAATTCTTTGTTGACATGTTAATGTTGAATCAACATTGAAATCAATATCATTGATTTGACATGACAGATCAATGTTGAATCAATGATGAATTGTGAACAATATTTCAGCATCGATATGTCAACTGTTGAACTGTTGATCTGATGTTGAAATGGTGATGGTTGACAAAATTGATTTGGAATGATTGAAAAGGTGTTGAAGACAGATTGATCAAAACTATCAACACAATATCAACCAGTTGGTAATGTTGATGAAATTGTTAATGAGAGCGACTGATTCCTGACAACTCAAGGGACATCCCACTCAGAAGGCCATGTTCTGTTCCAGCTCATTCACCATCCTGGTCCAGCCAGAGCGTCCAGGCCTATTGAATCTCGACCTTCACCAGGACTTTTTTCAGCAAAGACTGCTGTGCAACAACTGACCACCCAGCTTCTAGTGGTTTACCTCTAACCCTAAGTTATCAGCAGCCTCCTTAGTATTCCTCCTGCAGTTTTCGCAAACTTCTCTGAATGTTCCTCGTTTGTCTGTTCTGTGGCTCCCTGCTGGGGTAGTGTGCTTTTCAGGTGACTCTTTGAATTATCACTCACTACTGGTTGCTATATAACTATTCCCTCTTATACCATGGTTATCACATTCTTGCACGATTTTACGGTGCCTGGAGCAGATAATGACGTTCGAATAGTACGCGCTAATTGAACGGATATTGAAGCTTAATGCGTATAGAGGATGAAAGAAGACATTATATTCTAGCACCTACCTTTAATTCGCCATGATTTGACATGTATATGTAACATAATTGATGATATAAAAATCGAATCGAGCGAAATTTTCGCCGTCATGTTGACTGCGTAGCGCACGGATTATTTACCTCAGCGAGACATAAATTGTCACGTTGGCATATGCTCTAAGGGTATTCTGGCTGTCGCGCGCAGTCCTTACCAGCGGTTCTACTATGAAAATGCCTGTAGGACACACGCCGAGGTAACACTTTGTGTCCAGGCAGTCCTGTCGTCTCGCGATGAAACCAAGATGGCGGAGGAGTTTGAACAAGACGTATCGCTTGGATTTTTATTTCTTCATTTTATAAGGTAATTACTTAAGAAAATGGAGGAAACCATGGTATAAACGCCATACATAACAAATAGAGGTTCACTCGTTGATTCTAGGGGGCTAGATAAGAAGACACTCGGCCTACGGCCTCGTGCTTCTTATCTCCCCCTAGAATCAACTCGTGAACCTCTATTTGTTATTTATGCCTTTACTAGGATAGATCAACTAAGCTGGCTCTTCTGCCCCCACCTTGTCTTTGAGCCTTTGTCTATCCTCAAATTCTCTCCCTCTGTTTACTGGCATGCCTTACCAACTTAGGCAGTTGGAGGTATACACTATCTAGTCAGTTGCCTGGGCACATTCTCAGGAGGCCCTCCCCAGGATCGGTGAATGGCATCAGGTTAATAGTTGGACACATCTGACGCACATCTTCTTTGGGATAGCCTTCTAGTTGCCTGTCCCTCATTTCTGGGCTTAAGTGGACAATATGTTAAAGACTGGGACCATACAGCCAGCCAATTGCCATGGTGCATGGAGCTCTTTTGGGCACCCCCTTATAATGCCAGAGCAGTATAGAGTGAGCTTCTAGAACATAGTTTGGTTAAGGGCAAATTTTGGAGGAAAGGGACTAGGAGGGGGGGAGAAAACTCATGTGCCTTCCCTCAGAGCATCTCAACTGAAGATGCTGCCCCCTGGTGTTTTACATTACAGTTGCATAATTTAGTGGTGCATGATAATAGCAACATCAAACAAATCTAGCAATCTCCAAGCAGATCCTTTTCAGAGGTACATTTTTAAAGTCTCTCTGAAACTACCAGTCAGATCTTAACATATGACCTGAAGCCCACGGGGAGTACCATTTAGATCTGCAGTCGTAGGGAGATTTCCCTTATCAATAACCACTGGAAGTGTGCCGATATTTCTGAACCAAGATCCAATATGGCGACCATCGCAGATTTACTGGCGACTTTTGAGGTTATAAAACGATTTACCAAGCAAGTGTAGGGGCTCGTAGATTGTGATATAGTGTGAGCGTCTCCCTCGAGAGGGCGTCTCGAGCGGTGAGCCCGTCACCGGTAGTCGCTAGAGGTCTCCTCGACCCCTGGTCTCTGTGGGGTGGTGGCAGCACTGTTCGCCTCGTCTCAGCTCCTACCTGGGGCCGGGGAAGGCGTAAGTCTGGCTCTAGCTGTCGACGGAGTCGGACCACTTTTACCTGAGCTTACATTACAGTTAAGCAGTACACTTCGAGGTAGATGTAAACCATATACCGTAATAAATACGTGCCAGTTGCAATAACCCAAGATCCCTTGTCTGGTCTTTACTTCGAACTGGTCAAGACATTGATTCGAACCATTACACTGGTGCCCTGACCAGTTTTTGGTGTTAGTGCGCGGCCCTGGAGGCCGAACACAAGCACGATGGATCTCAAGATGAAAGATTGAGTATCTCGGGATCCACATCGAATGACACTGCTCATGCCGACGATTTAAGCCGAATCCAAATGAAGGGGTATACCTCTATAATTGGACCCAAGGTAGACAAGGTAGTTCGAGACCTCAAATCCGTAGAGATGCCCACTCCAGTCATGAATTATACATACAGATTAAGTACCGATTCCACAGAAAGATCGACATCAATTATGATGATGACTCTGGATGCTCAACGAGCAGCCTCGGCTCGAGCAGAAACGAGAACAGCGAACCCCCGTCGATCCTTAGACGACGTAGACGTCTCGGTATTCGACATAGGAGGTTCGAAGAAAATCACTGAGTCAGCAGCAGAATACTTGCGCGAACAGGCCAAGTTGAGCGTCAACGCCATGAATAAAGTTCGCCTATACCAATGTTTACCAAAGTTAGAACACTCCGAACAAAAAGTTTTGAGACTTAGGAATCTGGTGAAACAATGTCACCAGTATGAAACCGATAAACAACCATCAAGAATCTCGAACTAAAAAAAGAGGCCGAGCAAATAAGAGCCGAAATGGAACAGTATAAATACGAGGCAAATAAGCTGCTAGAGATCCGAGATCAATGCATCTTGAAAAACGAGGACGTAATGGAGTCCATGAAAGATAGCAATCAAGATCTATTCTTGAAGCAACAAGAACTATGCCTCGAAATAGCCAACCTGACAAAACGAAAGACAGCTCTCGATACATATGTGTCGGGAATAGAGAACAGTGATCAAACTGCCAGAACATGCCCCGAGGGAGAAGATAATTCTTGCGAAACGGACACAAGTGTATCAGTAACACAACTAGATATATTTTAC
The DNA here is from genome assembly GCA_949317995.1 of Acholoe squamosa. NCBI lineage: Eukaryota > Metazoa > Annelida > Polychaeta > Phyllodocida > Polynoidae > Acholoe > Acholoe squamosa. The sequence continues at coordinate 22,592,281 of OX439041.1, forward strand.
CACCAGGAAATGACTAAAAATGACATACCTTCCGACGCTACTTTCGTAAAAGGAACTACACCTTTTGGCGACATCAACGCCAGCAGAAGCTTTAAAGAAGCCAGATCGATACGATCCATTCGTAAATGATAATGCCGACGTCCATGTTCGGAACGATGGCGTCTATCACCCCACACATGAACCCAGGAAAACTGAACCTGAAAAACGGAGGATAAGATTCAGTGTCACCACTAGGGACTAGGAGGGGGGGAGAAAACTCATGTGCCTTCCCTCAGAGCATCTCAACTGAAGATGCTGCCCCCTGGTGTTTTACATTACAGTTGCATAATTTAGTGGTGCATGATAATAGCAACATCAAACAAATCTAGCAATCTCCAAGCAGATCCTTTTCAGAGGTACATTTTTAAAGTCTCTCTGAAACTACCAGTCAGATCTTAACATATGACCTGAAGCCCACGGGGAGTACCATTTAGATCTGCAGTCGTAGGGAGATTTCCCTTATCAATAACCACTGGAAGTGTGCCGATATTTCTGAACCAAGATCCAATATGGCGACCATCGCAGATTTACTGGCGACTTTTGAGGTTATAAAACGATTTACCAAGCAAGTGTAGGGGCTCGTAGATTGTGATATAGTGTGAGCGTCTCCCTCGAGAGGGCGTCTCGAGCGGTGAGCCCGTCACCGGTAGTCGCTAGAGGTCTCCTCGACCCCTGGTCTCTGTGGGGTGGTGGCAGCACTGTTCGCCTCGTCTCAGCTCCTACCTGGGGCCGGGGAAGGCGTAAGTCTGGCTCTAGCTGTCGACGGAGTCGGACCACTTTTACCTGAGCTTACATTACAGTTAAGCAGTACACTTCGAGGTAGATGTAAACCATATACCGTAATAAATACGTGCCAGTTGCAATAACCCAAGATCCCTTGTCTGGTCTTTACTTCGAACTGGTCAAGACATTGATTCGAACCATTACACTGGTGCCCTGACCAGTTTTTGGTGTTAGTGCGCGGCCCTGGAGGCCGAACACAAGCACGATGGATCTCAAGATGAAAGATTGAGTATCTCGGGATCCACATCGAATGACACTGCTCATGCCGACGATTTAAGCCGAATCCAAATGAAGGGGTATACCTCTATAATTGGACCCAAGGTAGACAAGGTAGTTCGAGACCTCAAATCCGTAGAGATGCCCACTCCAGTCATGAATTATACATACAGATTAAGTACCGATTCCACAGAAAGATCGACATCAATTATGATGATGACTCTGGATGCTCAACGAGCAGCCTCGGCTCGAGCAGAAACGAGAACAGCGAACCCCCGTCGATCCTTAGACGACGTAGACGTCTCGGTATTCGACATAGGAGGTTCGAAGAAAATCACTGAGTCAGCAGCAGAATACTTGCGCGAACAGGCCAAGTTGAGCGTCAACGCCATGAATAAAGTTCGCCTATACCAATGTTTACCAAAGTTAGAACACTCCGAACAAAAAGTTTTGAGACTTAGGAATCTGGTGAAACAATGTCACCAGTATGAAACCGATAAACAACCATCAAGAATCTCGAACTAAAAAAAGAGGCCGAGCAAATAAGAGCCGAAATGGAACAGTATAAATACGAGGCAAATAAGCTGCTAGAGATCCGAGATCAATGCATCTTGAAAAACGAGGACGTAATGGAGTCCATGAAAGATAGCAATCAAGATCTATTCTTGAAGCAACAAGAACTATGCCTCGAAATAGCCAACCTGACAAAACGAAAGACAGCTCTCGATACATATGTGTCGGGAATAGAGAACAGTGATCAAACTGCCAGAACATGCCCCGAGGGAGAAGATAATTCTTGCGAAACGGACACAAGTGTATCAGTAACACAACTAGATATATTTTACCACCAGGAAATGACTAAAAATGACATACCTTCCGACGCTACTTTCGTAAAAGGAACTACACCTTTTGGCGACATCAACGCCAGCAGAAGCTTTAAAGAAGCCAGATCGATACGATCCATTCGTAAATGATAATGCCGACGTCCATGTTCGGAACGATGGCGTCTATCACCCCACACATGAACCCAGGAAAACTGAACCTGAAAAACGGAGGATAAGATTCAGTGTCACCACTAGGGACTAGGAGGGGGGGAGAAAACTCATGTGCCTTCCCTCAGAGCATCTCAACTGAAGATGCTGCCCCCTGGTGTTTTACATTACAGTTGCATAATTTAGTGGTGCATGATAATAGCAACATCAAACAAATCTAGCAATCTCCAAGCAGATCCTTTTCAGAGGTACATTTTTAAAGTCTCTCTGAAACTACCAGTCAGATCTTAACATATGACCTGAAGCCCACGGGGAGTACCATTTAGATCTGCAGTCGTAGGGAGATTTCCCTTATCAATAACCACTGGAAGTGTGCCGATATTTCTGAACCAAGATCCAATATGGCGACCATCGCAGATTTACTGGCGACTTTTGAGGTTATAAAACGATTTACCAAGCAAGTGTAGGGGCTCGTAGATTGTGATATAGTGTGAGCGTCTCCCTCGAGAGGGCGTCTCGAGCGGTGAGCCCGTCACCGGTAGTCGCTAGAGGTCTCCTCGACCCCTGGTCTCTGTGGGGTGGTGGCAGCACTGTTCGCCTCGTCTCAGCTCCTACCTGGGGCCGGGGAAGGCGTAAGTCTGGCTCTAGCTGTCGACGGAGTCGGACCACTTTTACCTGAGCTTACATTACAGTTAAGCAGTACACTTCGAGGTAGATGTAAACCATATACCGTAATAAATACGTGCCAGTTGCAATAACCCAAGATCCCTTGTCTGGTCTTTACTTCGAACTGGTCAAGACATTGATTCGAACCATTACACTGGTGCCCTGACCAGTTTTTGGTGTTAGTGCGCGGCCCTGGAGGCCGAACACAAGCACGATGGATCTCAAGATGAAAGATTGAGTATCTCGGGATCCACATCGAATGACACTGCTCATGCCGACGATTTAAGCCGAATCCAAATGAAGGGGTATACCTCTATAATTGGACCCAAGGTAGACAAGGTAGTTCGAGACCTCAAATCCGTAGAGATGCCCACTCCAGTCATGAATTATACATACAGATTAAGTACCGATTCCACAGAAAGATCGACATCAATTATGATGATGACTCTGGATGCTCAACGAGCAGCCTCGGCTCGAGCAGAAACGAGAACAGCGAACCCCCGTCGATCCTTAGACGACGTAGACGTCTCGGTATTCGACATAGGAGGTTCGAAGAAAATCACTGAGTCAGCAGCAGAATACTTGCGCGAACAGGCCAAGTTGAGCGTCAACGCCATGAATAAAGTTCGCCTATACCAATGTTTACCAAAGTTAGAACACTCCGAACAAAAAGTTTTGAGACTTAGGAATCTGGTGAAACAATGTCACCAGTATGAAACCGATAAACAACCATCAAGAATCTCGAACTAAAAAAAGAGGCCGAGCAAATAAGAGCCGAAATGGAACAGTATAAATACGAGGCAAATAAGCTGCTAGAGATCCGAGATCAATGCATCTTGAAAAACGAGGACGTAATGGAGTCCATGAAAGATAGCAATCAAGATCTATTCTTGAAGCAACAAGAACTATGCCTCGAAATAGCCAACCTGACAAAACGAAAGACAGCTCTCGATACATATGTGTCGGGAATAGAGAACAGTGATCAAACTGCCAGAACATGCCCCGAGGGAGAAGATAATTCTTGCGAAACGGACACAAGTGTATCAGTAACACAACTAGATATATTTTACCACCAGGAAATGACTAAAAATGACATACCTTCCGACGCTACTTTCGTAAAAGGAACTACACCTTTTGGCGACATCAACGCCAGCAGAAGCTTTAAAGAAGCCAGATCGATACGATCCATTCGTAAATGATAATGCCGACGTCCATGTTCGGAACGATGGCGTCTATCACCCCACACATGAACCCAGGAAAACTGAACCTGAAAAACGGAGGATAAGATTCAGTGTCACCACTGACTTACCACATAAAGAGAACGAACCCAATACTGCATGTGGACAGGAGGGCCACTTCGAGTTATCATATGATGACAATTCTGTAGATGATTCCGAACCTTTGGGCGCAGGGAACCAAGGTGCGGTAGGGGGTAGTGCATCAAGTTCTACCCGAGGACCAACTGCACCCCCTCCAGGGGCTGGAGGCGCCATGGGAGGAACTTCGAGGTGCAGATCCCGAAGCAGTGTGTTAGAAGACATGCTGAATCAGTCAGCCAATACTTCAAACACTGCACACAGTGAGGAGACCATCCGAGAGTGGAGCGTCAACCAATGTCACAAATTGGTACGCACAAATAACGCAGCTAGGCAGCAAGCCATCCTGCCTAAGATTTACGAGGGTGTAAAAAACCTGGAAAGAATGGTTCTCGAACTTCACTGATGATATGAGGTGCAATGCATGGACTCCTGAGGAGGCACTACCTCACCTGATCAGATGTCTGAAACATGGTCCAGGCCGGATAGCCATTGAAAAGTGGAACGAAGTATACTTTGAGAGGGGTACTTTCCAACAGCTAGTCAAGATTGCCAGCATTTTGCTGTACAATTTAGTGAGTGAAGACCCTTTTATGCTCTTCAAGAAGCGAATGCAGAAACCACAAGAATCATTTCGAGCCTACGGGTATGTTCTATCACCCCACACATGAACCCAGGAAAACTGAACCTGAAAAACGGAGGGCGCAGCCGGGAACCAATTCTTCTGATAAATATTTCCTGAACGACTTGTTGCCACAATTCGTAAGTGGACTTCGAGATGAAGATCAGCAGCAAGCAGCTTTAGATGCTTGGAAAGGGAGAAATCCTACCCTGATGGACCTTTTTGAAGGGATTGAGTGCTGGACAGTAAAGAAGACCCTCATGGCGGGAAAAGTAGAGATGAAAACCTCGAATACCAAGGTTTGTGCGAGTACTAATACCAGTACGGCTTCCATGTCGGGAATACACCAACCGACATACACTGAAACAACCGACAATGATTTCGAGATCATCGAGATTGAGGAGGAGGACGGTACTATCTCTGCAGTACAGGTAAAGAAAGACTTCAAGCACAAGTATATTCCTCGACGGATATATAACCGAAGCGCTAATGAAGCTCGAGGGGAAACAAGACCCACCCCAGACAGTCGAACTACTGAAATGGCTGTTAGTCGGCCCCCAAGACCACCTCTATCGAGAGCCCCTGCTCCACCTGAACCTCTGGATATGAAGAAAATGATGGAGGATTTTATGAAAACTTTTACTGAAACTATGTATGCCAGACCTGAACAACGGAGAGTGGACCGGAGCAGACTATGCTGTTACCGTTGTCAAGAAATGGGGCATTACGCTCATGAGTGTACAGCCCCAAATTATGTGGAAGAGAAGAAGGAGGAGGAAAACTAAAGAGGGTCGCATCTGTGGCAAAGGATGTGATCCGTGATTCGAAAATCTGCCAAAATGCCACCACTGGTGAATCCGAGCTAGTACAGGAGTCAATACCCTCCGGGGGACTGGTATGTGAGAAGGATCCTCTCACCCCAGTCCGAGCCGGGGACTTTGATGGGGTAGGGACAGGGGAAGGTCGGAACCTGAGGGAGCAATCCTACGTCGAAGAAGAGGGAGGTTGGGTTGAAGAGTTGACGCATGTGAGTGCGGCACACCTCCCCCCGAACCATCTGTGTGTAACCTTCCTGAAGGGTTTCGGATGGGAGATCGGTGACTCTCAGGAACAACTCTGATTTGCACAGAACTCCTCACCTTTGGGGGGGAAACGATTGTAGATCGCTGTATCGGTGAAGGGGCGGACTGGAGAATTTTTGATTGACACAGGTGCCAGCCATTCGTGTGTCTCGAGAAAATTCTTCAATCTGGTGTCCGGCAACCATGAAACACTACCTGTTGGTGTTAATGCTTGCACGGCCGACAGTAGCCAGATGCAGACTTTTGGTAAGACGTTCATACAGATCAAAATGGGCGGCTGTGAGTATGTAATGAGCCCTACCATAGCTGACATAAGTGACGATGGAATAATCAGTTTGGATTTCGCAAGCTTGTACGGTGCTGTGTTGGATCCCCGGTTCGGGATGCTGAAGATCCGGCAACCGTGCAACTGCGAGATCCAATGCATATTGAGACATGTATCCGCGGTAGCCACCATGGTACAGACTGTGAAAATTCCATCTGGAATGACTTGTGACGTTTTGTGTTCCTCGAACAATGCTTTTCGAGGTACGAACGCTGTCTTCGAACCTAATTCTGAAGTATTATCTAGTATTATCTAGCTAGATTCTGTTGACACTCTGGTGGGAAACGGATCGTGGACGGTAGTCCCGATCATGAACAGAGGACTAAAACCTGTGTACTTGAGAAAAAATGAGAAGATTGGTGACATGTTCCTGACCGAACATGTCTCGGAAGCTCCATTTCAAACTGAGTTACCTGAGGACGCAGCTCGAGGATTACCAGATGATTTAAGAAAATTAGTTGATGATTCTTCCCTGAGGAAAAATTCAGAGAAAGAATCTACCTTCCACGATGCCTTCGGGAAACCTGGGGGCTCGGTAGGCCGCACTAGCAAGGTGTTGCACACGATTGACACCGGAGATTCGAAGCCATTTAAAATACCTTATAGGAGATTACCACTTAAAAAGAAAGTGGAGGCTGAGAAACAAATCCTCGAACAGCTGGAAAAAGGGGTTATTGTGCCTAGCACGAGTCCCTGGTCCAGCCCCGTGTGCATGACCACGAAGAAGGATGGGTCTATTTGATTTTGCATCGATTACAGGAAGCTGAATGGCTTAACAAAAAAAAACTCCTATCCCTTACCAAGGATAGATGAGACCTTAGACACAAATACTTCTGTACCCTGGACCTTCAGTCCGGGTATTGGCAGATCGGGATGGACCCTAAGCACATGGAGAAAACAGCTTTCTCGAGCCATATGGGTTTATTCCAATACAATGTTTTACCTTTTGGGCTGTGTAATGCACCAGCCACTTTCGAAGCTATGATGGAGGAAATGCTAAGTGACCTTCTTTGGAAGAGTTGTTTGGTGTACCTCAACGATGTTATAGTGTTTGGAAAGACTTTCGAGGATTGCATGAACAACCTCGATTTAGTCTTGAAGAGAATACTATCAAATGGTCTGAAGTTAAAAGCTAAGAAATGTAATTTATTTAAATCATCTATTACATATCTTTGTCGCATAATAACTCCTGACGGCGTAAAAGCCGACCCTGAAAAACTCCGAACAGTGTCCGAATGGCAGAAGCCCATAAGTGTGAAGGAAGTAAGATCCTTCCTTGGGTTCTGTTCATATTATCGAGACTTCCTCCCGAACTATTCTAAAGTGAGCTACCCCTTGCAAATGCTAGCACATTGGACCCCAGGTCGAGCAAAGGAACTTTTTTCCCTGGGGAGATGAACAAGATGCAGCCTTTGAGCAAATAAAACATTTGTTCGCTAACACGCCAGTATTGAAATATCCAACTGCGGATGACCATTTCATACTGGACACTGACGCTAGCAACGATAGTATTGGTGCAGCCCTGTCGCAGGTCCAGGACGGGGTCGAAGTACCAATCGCCTTTGCTAGTAACACTTTGAATAGGGCACAACGAAACTACTGCACCACTAAACGTGAGTTGCTGGCTGTGGTGGTGTATACCAAAAAGTTTCGACACTTCCTATGGGGTACGGATTTTACTCTTCCAACTGACCACTCGTCCCTGAGGTGGCTACTTAATTTTAAGGACGCCGAAGGAATGATTGGCCGTTGGCTGGCACACCTGTCAGAATTTGGGTTGGAGCATAGCCAGATCCAACATCGACCGGGTTTGAAGCATATTAATGCGGATGCCCTATCCCGGAGGCCTTTTAGAAAGTGCCAGAAAATTGGTTGTGATGATTGTGGGGCCCACAACGCGGTAGTTGCAATGGTTCGAACTAGACAGTCCAAACCGCTACTTAGTGCCAGCATGGAAAATGTTATAGAATGGCCAGAAGAAACCATCCAACATTTCCAACAAAATGATCCCGCTATTAAGAGAGTGATTTCCTTCCTGAATAAGAATGCCAAGCCCGAACGGCCGGCATTATCCCTCGAAGACAGAGAAACTCGAAAATGTCTAGCCCAATGGACCGAGCTAGAGGTTCGAGACGGTTTACTGTGTCGATGGAAAACCTGTCCTACTAAGGACAAGGTCCTACAGATAGTGATACCCATGTCACTAAGATGAGACATTATGTTTTATTGCCATGGACATAAAACTAGCGGACACTTTGGGAAAGAGAACTTTAGAACGCCTAGCCAGAAGATACTACTGGCCAGGGATGCACAACGACATCATAAGATGGGTAATGACTTGCCCCGAATGCGATAAGAATAAGCCCGGTCCTGGAATGGGAAAGATGCCTCTGGTGCAAGAGCTATTCGGCGTTCATTTTGCCCGAGTAGCAATTGACATCATCAGTGGAATCGAACCCACACCTCGGGGAAACACCTGTATGATGGTAGTGACTGACTACTATACTAAGTACACTCGAGTATATCCTTTACCTGACCACAAGGCAGCCACCTGCGCTAGCGCCTTCATGAAAGGATGGGTTCTACACCTAGGTGCACCATTAATGATGCACAAGGACGAGAATTCCAGTCCAACCTATGGCAAGAAATGTGCCACTATTTGGCCATTTGTAAAACTAATCCATACAGACCCCAGTCTGATGGTCAAGTAGAAAGATTCAATCGAACATTGATACAAGTCCTCAAACCCTTGGTAAATTCTTGCCAAGACGACTGGGCGGCATCCCGTCCCCTCCATGTGACTTTGTAGTACATGCTTATAACAGTACTGTACACGCTGCAACGAACTGTTCCCCCAATCTATTAGTATTCGGGGAAGATATTATAATGCCTGCAGATCTCGTATATGGTGTTATAGGGGTGAGCCCCAAAGCCCCATGTACGGTGATGTTTGTAGAATCTCTACGAGATCAATTTAAGAGAGCTTATGAAGTAGTTCGAAATGAGCTATTAAAGAACGCGAATTGGCAGAAAATTGGGTATGATACCCACCTGAAGCCACGCCGGTTTAGCGTGGGTGACCGAGTGTTTAAGATACATGAACCTTTCAGGTGCAAGAAATTAATCTTGAGCTGGGATTGACCTCACATGGTCACCTGAATTATATCTGAGAGCATGGTTATGCTTATGAGTCTGGCCACAGGCCTAATGAATAAGTCTAACGTGTGTAGATTAAGGAAATGGAGGGGACGGGATGCCGCCAACTCCGAGTGTGAGGAAATTTCCAAACAGATGAATGAACAGAAGGACGAAATCCTAATGAAAACTAATGAGCTATCAAGGAAATTGAAGGGAATGGCCCCAAAGAGAAAAAGAGGCCGACCTTGCAAAATAGCAGTTGAGAAAAAGCCAAAGAGAGGAGGACCCAAGAAGGTCGACAATGACACGAATTTAAAACCTAATCGTGATAAAATTGTCTCGGCGGAACGGAGAATCCGAGGTAGGGGGAAAACATTGGCACCTTCCACCGGACCTTCTCGAGATTCTCGGTTGAAAAACAAAGAAAGAGAGGTGAGGTGCAGTCCCAGATTTGCTGGGTGGACTGCCGTTACTTAATGTTCCGAAATCACAACGAGTGTACAGTCCTGTTTACGTGTCTTGTTATATGTTTGGAGGTTGAGATACCTTGGCCATGATTCGAAATACGACCACGACGGGTATTACTAACCTATTCATGGTTCCTGTGGGCGGCAGACAGCTTGTCTGAAGTGTACGCACGATGCTACATGTTCTTCTGCCAAACCCCTGTTGATATGAAGGTGGTAGTCCCACCAACAGCCTATGGAGAAAACCAACCCCGAACCATCCCCGAGTGCTACTGCCACCTCGAGCTCCGCTTACGAGAGTGGTTCAGACACGCACACAACCCCTGTACCGACGCCTCCAGTAAGAAACATGATGACCACCAATGTGCTACATTTGGTGAAATCTAAGTTTGAACTGGAGGACCCCGATGATTACATAAAAAACCAGACACAGGAATCCTGTGATATTCAGGCCGACGTCTTCCAGGCGTGGCAAGAGAGCCACATCAACCAGGCCACCGGATACCTTCAAGGCATGACCGAAGGTGTGTTTGAATGTCTGCATGAGATCCAGCGACGGGAAATAACCTGGATCTCACAGGACATGCAAGAACAGGCGAGAGACCAGCTTCGGGCCTCGCTCCAGCGTGAAAACGAGGCTAAGGCCATGAAGCTGAAATACAAGTTGCAGCTTCAGGAGCTGAGAAGCCAATACGACCACCAGGGCGTTTGATTCATGGCTGCTTCATGAAAGATTGGGACGGCACTGCAGAGAGTGCGTTCGAAAAGGTCCAGGGCAAGCTGCAGGAGGCTAGACAGCTCGAGGCGGACATCGAGTCTTTCGGATTCATAAGTATGTCCACCTGAGACCTTCTGCCAGCGGAGGTGCACCACCAACCGGACCCGGGAGGGAACCTGAAGCCACCACCACTGCCCCAACTGCCACCCCCGCTAGACCAACCGAGACCCTAACCTCTATCCCCGAGGCGACCACTGCGGCCACAGCCCCTGACCAACCCCCAGTGGTCCATAACCTGATAAGTCTGGACTCTGATCCGGAAACCAACTCTGGTGAGATGGTGATGGAGACAGACTTGTGAGCCTCGATGTAGATAACTACGGGTGCCGACCCTATCCTCTATATGGGATCCTCGAACACCCGAACTGTGCTATAACCTCGAAGGATGTCCGGACGGATGCAGACCCACGAAACCCAATGGACGAATCTACATCTTCCCATCTTGATCAGGGCACACCACACAGCGACGAGGCTTGCCACCGCCAAGTCCATCATTCGCCGACTGGATCTGCAGACAAGCAGTGGATAACCCCGAACACACCCGGATGTCATTTATTATTGTGCGGCAGACCCACTACACTGGTGGGCTGCTATAAAGTCATGTTGTATACTATGTAATTAACCACTATTCCTCTCACCTTACGCATAAAATAAGTTTTATTTAAAATCTCGATCCTAAAGTCATCCACTAGGTTCGATCTCATAAAATATGTCTATTTATCACTGGTAAACAAACTTATTGGTGCTATAAACCTACGAGATCTGTTACCTTAAATATTAATAATATTCCGCAGGTACATACCAATTGTGTTCACACTTCGAGGTTAATAGTGGTATATATTTATATGTATAATTATAAATGTAAAAAACCCACAGTTACTGTAAACTGTGCTAAAAAAAACTATTATATAGGGTTCATATGTGAACTGTAAAATTTTTCTTTTCGGGTTATGTAACACTTTACCATATATAATTACAAACATAGTATGTCATTAATAACATACATTTAAATACTCTATGTACGGGTTCGAACATGTTCTTCCGAACTTGTCTTGACCCATATTTTTCTTCTACATTGTTTCATAGTGTAAAAATATGTTTACTTCACCTAATATAATTATATGTGGTCGACTCCTAATACTAAGACGTCACACAAATAACATATCACGTTCTACTTCGAACTCTCGTTTATTACTTCGAGCCCTTATTTTTTAGAATAACGAAGTTGTCACAATGTTAAATACATTTTTTTACACACCCCTTTCCTTATTCTGGTGGGGGTAGTGTAGGGGGTCGTAGATCGTGATATAGTGTGAGCGTCTCCCTCGAGAGGGCGTCTCAAGCGGTGCGCCCATCATGGGTAGTCACTAGAGGTATCCTTGACCCTTGGTCTCTCCGGGGTGGTGGCAGCACTGTTCGCCTCGTCCCAGCTCCTACCTGGGGCCGGGGAAGGCGTTAGTATGGCTCTAGCTGTCGACAGAGTTGGACCACTTTTACCTGAGCTTACATTACAGTTAAGCAGTACACTTCGAGGTAGATGTAAACCATATACTGTAATAAATACGTGCCAGTTGCACTAACCCCAGATCCCTTGTCTGGTCTCAACTTCGAACATTGATTCGAACCATTACACAAGTAAACAAAGAACACCTCAAAAGCAAAGTATCAGGAACTAATCAAGTTGAAAGTGAAACAAAGTGAAACAAAGTGAAACACCTATAAAGTATTAGAATATTTTTGTTTAAATGTCAACATATCATGTCGAGTTAGCTGGCAAACCCTCACTTTTTCATAGCCTGAAAATTTTGCTTCATCTGGTACCCCAAGGGTACCCCACTCTGAAGCAGTCAAAAATTGAACATTTCTAACCAGCGATCTAGCAACCCATTTTTATATATAGTGTAACCAAAATGGCAGGACCCCACACTCCAGGGTGGTGACTGAACAAGGATCCCACATCCCAGGAGCAGAAGGTGTATGAACCAGGAAGGTGTCTGTATTGTCTAATTCTCATGATCCTTATGGGACAGGTCTTATTTAGTTTTGTGTGCATACTTGTGCACATGATATCCCAGCATGTATTAGGGTCCCTGCTATAATAGAAGTTGTGCAAGTCAAAAGACTTAAGTGCTTGCTGAAAATCATTTTTAACATAGTACCTGTATGATCTCCCGACAAATTAGATACTAGTCATGTTTAAAAAATACATATCCTTATCCATGCACCTGCCTACCCCTTTTTACACAAATTTATATTGATCTATATTGATGTACTAATTCCATGATATCAGTGATATCACCAACATGCACACTAAAATGAAAGGACCCCACACTCCAGGGTGGTGACTGAACAAGGATCCCACATCCCAGCAGCAGAAGGTATATGAACCAAAAATGTGTCTGTATCAAGGGAAAATTATAGATATTTACCTGCATGCACCAATGTCTAATAACAATTCAATTCTTGTGGTCCACATTCATACAACAATAGTTAATTCAATTTCTGGCCCTTTTCTCATCTGAATTAATGTACACTTGAGTATTATCATCCAATAATATGTCAGTTAATGAAAAACTAAAAATAAAAATGAGAATGTTGATTGAGAGCAGACTTTGGGTCTATGAGTAACATGAAAAGTGATGTATGTATGTTTTTATTCCTGTCATATAGAGCCAATACCTTAATTAATGTGACCAGAACCTTAGGTTAATTGGGTCACACAAACAGGCAAATTGTATACTAATCCCTGCAGTGCTGAAGCTTTGAAGTGGGGAATAATGAGATCTGCAGGACCTTATGGCCTGCAAAGGGAAAAACATTTCTTATAGACTGCACTCCACACAGTGTGTGTATGCAAACTGAGGACATGGCCACATAGTGTATGCCAATAGAGGATGTGGTATTAGCTAAGGTCACCACACTGTGTGTAGACAAATTGGGAACATGGCCCCACAGTGTGTCTATGCAAAAAGAGGACTTGGTCTGAGACACAGTATGTGTACAGGCAAACTGGGGACTTAGTCTAAAATATATCCCATGCAGTATGTGTAGGCAAACTGAGGACAAAGCCATACAATGTGTGTTAAAATAGAAGACTTTGTCTTAGATATCCTCCACAAAGTGTGTGGAGGCAAACTGAGGACATGGCCACACCTGCTCCTCCCATGCAGCAGAATTTATACAGTCAACTTTGTTTTATCATTTGACATATCACTGCTGAACAATATTTCAGCAGTGAAAAAAGGGAGGCTATGGGCTTGGGCATCAGCGGTGACCTTGAAAAATGGTTATAAACATGATGTCTAGTGTGTCAACAAAATGTCCCCAATTTGACCTTAAGAGACTTGTGCTGTGTGTGAAAAATCAGCGCAAAATTCCACTTTCTATAGTATAAAATCCTAGCCTATTTAGGCTGACCATATAATTCATTAAGTGTTGTATAATGGTAGATGTAGTCTTTGAATAGACTTAGGCACAGGGAGGTGATAGGAGGCCGGGAGGTGGTGATAGGGTGCCAGGAGAAAGTGAGGGAGGCTGGGGGAGGTGAGCAGAGACCAGGAGAAAGTGATGGGCAGCCAAGAGAAATGAGGGAGTGACTGGGAGAAGATAGGGGAAACACTTGGGAAAATAATGAAACTTAAGCAGCAGCAAACACCCCCCCCCCTCCATCTGCAAGAGCTTGATGTAATAGGAATAAATCAATTGCTCAAAATTTGGTAATGACACTGTATTTTTGCATGAAGATCATAAACAGATTAAATACACTGGTGCTGATGTAACTTCTGATGATGTTTGTGAATATGTAAATGACTATTTTTGTAATATTGGTAAGGATCTGCATATTGCTGCTGTTGCAACTGATCAATATCTTGTGGATAATAATCTAGATATAGATGAACTATTGGCAAATGAAAACTTCTTAGATCAGAATATTAAGGTTAATAAGTGGGATGTGCATTTTGCTCTAAAAGAAATTGATAGAAATAAGTCATCAGGCATAGACGGAATAAGGGGAGATATACTACATTGTGCATTATTGTTGTTGATAAATCAATTCACTCATCTGATACAAATTAGTTTGGACAGGGGTATTTTTCCAAAATGTTGGGCAATGGCAGTTGTAAGACCATTACCTAAGGATGGGGATTTGGCAATGGTAAAAAATTGGTGACCCATATCAATACTACCAATGCCGTCTAAAGTCATTGAGAAAATTATGTATTATTACTTATGTGAAAGTATGAAGAAAAATGGTACTTTTTGTGAAAACCAATATGGTTACAAAAAAGGGACAGGTACTGGTGATGCCACTTTTGACTTTGTTAATGAGCTTTATGAATGTAGAAACAATGGTCTGATAACAGGGGCTCTATTTATAGACTTCACTAAAGTATTTGACAGTGTATTACATTCAAAATTGCTAATTAAACTCAGTAAACTTGGTTTGAGTAAATCTAATTTTCTATGGTTTAAAAGTTACCTGGAAAATTGAAAACAACGAACTAGCTATGGTAATAAATTGTCCTCAAACCAAGATATTGATTATGGTGTCCCTCAAAGATCAGTTTTAGGTCCCCTGTTGTTTGTCCTATATATTGATGATGTTGTTAAGGTCTTAAAAAAATGCAAGATTAAACTGTATGCTGATGACATTGTGATTTATAGTTCTAACAAAGATGTAGACTTGGTTAATGAGAATTTGAATGAAGATGTAATTAACTTTAAGCGTTGGGTTATCGAAAACAGACTAACAGTAAATCCAACTAAAACTAAATTTATGTGGTTTTGTAGTGCTCATAAATTAAAAAGATGTCCGGATTCTACCATAGACTTCAATGGCAGCACTGTGCAAACTGTCACCTTCTTTCCATATCTAGGTGTACATATTGACAGTAAACTTAGTTTTGATAAACAGATTAAAATTATTAAAAGAAATGTATGCAATAAACTATTCAGGTTTGCTAAGTTAAGAAAGTTTTTAACACAAGAGCAAAGTGTAAAGATATACTGTTGTACAATCAGACCAATTATAGAATATTGTTCATTTATAAGTACTAGTTGTAATGAGGATGGTCTTGCAGCATTACAACGACTGCAAAATAGAGCTCTTAGAGTCTGTCTGAAATGCAATATTAGACGGTATAGTGTGAAGGAGTTGCATGAAATTTGTAAGGTTCCAGTGTTAGAGAAAAGATTTGACATGCTATTATTATGCTTAATGTATAAGAAATCAAAGACTGTGTTAAATAGACCACAATCTTATAATACAAGGTCTCAAAAGAAGATTGTTTTTGAACTACCTAGGGTTATTACTAGACACTATAAAAGATCGCCATGGTACAGAGGGGTGGCTCTCTGGAATACTCTACCTGAGGAGATTCAGAAAGCTACGACAAAGGTAAAATTCAAAGAGGGTGTGATGAAGATAGAAAATATAAGGTTGAACCTGAAATTGGGTTATAATTGATAATGAGAAGCAGGTGTGGAAACTGCGCCGCTTCATATTCATATTCATATTCATACTCACATTCATATCCTTTTTCATGTTTACATCTATATTGATATTGCTGATGTTCCCATATGCATATAACAGCATATACTACCAACTCTAATTATCACTTATTTGAACTAAAGACAAGGTGTATTTAGCTGTAATCATGATGTACTGAAATAATGTGTAGACACACAAATCTCTATGTATGACATATTATTTACTATCTATCTCTTTTTGCTTTTAATTTGTTTGTCTGTACTTTCTATGTAAATAACCTATTGAGTGAATATTGCCAGTCCCTATTATTTTTCCATCTGCTGATTGTGTTCATATTGACATTTGTCAAGATTCATGAAGTTATTGTATTGTTTCATTTGTGACTTTCCTTTGAAAAATCAATAAAACTTGGTCTGCTCTATAGCATTATTTAAATGAACATAGCAGTTCATTAATGCAATGAGCAAGTCCAAAAAGAAAACCAAAAAAAACTGTAAATACATTGTGCATTCTGTTGAGAATTACACATATTTACAATATTTTTACACTAGCATTTGGTAGGGTGTACCCCATTGGTGAAAGCAATGCAAATTCTATTGAAAATTACACATATTTATATCACTTTTACAGCAGAATTTTGAAGAGTGTGAGCAAACAGTAAATTCATTGCAAACTCTGGCGAGAATTACACATATTCTCATTACCTTTACACCAATATTAGCAAGGCAAAGGAATGCAAATGTCAGTGCATGTATTTACATCACCTTTAAATCAGCTTTACAAAGAGTGTAATTCCATAGTAAAGTAATACATATTTTGGTGACAATTACACATATTTACACTACCATCACATCATCATTACTAAGGGTGTAAACCAATGGAAAATGCAATGGAAACTTTGGTGACAACTGCACATATTTACATCACTTTTACTTGAGATTTACAAACAAATTAAATGTATGTAAATATCGTTCAATGTAAAGGCCAGGTAAATAGTATGTAAATCCTGAGCACAATCTTTACACAGAAATGCGACCTTTACATTTTGTAAAGCCCATATCTCGTGCAGTGTGTATAACAGAAGGGGAAACTATATAGCTTCATCTACAGAAATATTATACTCTGTGTTAATCAGAGCGAGTTATTATCTGTTACATTCTGTACTAGGTTGTAGTTAAGTACATGACGTGACTATGTTTACTGCACCTCTATATTGACCTGGCTATTCGTTTTTCACTTTCAGTATCTCAACATTTATGTAATGATTATCTAGCCTTTACTCAGAAAAGGGAAGAAAAAGACACAATTAGCCCTATCACTTTAGTGGCCACACATACTAAATTCAGAATGATTAACATGCTGAGGCTTTTCAAAGAAGGGTTATGACTGTTTAAGTGTGTCAACAAAATGTCCCCAATTGACCTTAAGAGACTTGTGCTGTGTGTGAAAAATCAGTGCAAAATTCCACTTTCTATGGTATAAAATCTTAATCATAATCTTAATCTTAATCATATAATTCATAAAGTGTTGTATAATGGTAGATATAGTATTTGAATAGACTTAGGCACAGGGAGTTGGTAGGTGCCGGGAGAAGGGTACCCCACTCTGAAGCAGTCACAAATTGAACATTTCTAACCAGCGATCTAGCAACCCATTTTTATATATAGTGTAACCAAAATGGCAGGACCCCACACTCCAGGGTGGTGACTGAACAAGGATCCCACATCCCAGGAGCAGAAGGTGTATGAACCAGGAAGGTGTCTGTATTGTCTAATTCTCATGATCCTTATGGGACAGGTCTTATTTAGTTTTGTGTGCATACTTGCGCACATGATATCCCAGCATGTATTAGGGTCCCTGCTATAATAGAAGTTGTGCAAGTCAAAAGACTTAAGTGCTTGCTGAAAATCATTTTTAACATAGTACCTATATGATCTCCCGACAAATTAGATACTAGTCATGTTTAAAAAATACATATCTTTATCCATGCACCTGCCTACCCCTTTTTACACAAATTTATATTGATCTATATTGATGTACCAATTCCATGATATCAGTGATATCACCAACATGTGCACTAAAATGACAGGACCCCACACTCCTGGGCGGTAACTGAACAAGGATCCCACATCCCAGCAGCAGAAGGTATATGAACCAAAAGGCTGTCTGTATCAAGGGAACATTATAGATATTTACCTGCATGCACCAATGTCTAATAACAATTCAAGTCTTGTGGTCCACATTCATACAACAATAGTGAATTCAATTTCTGGCCCTTTTCCATCTGAATTAATGTACACGTGAGTATTACCATCCAATGATATGTCAGTTAATGAAAACTAAAAACAAAAATGAGAATGTTGATTGAGATTAGACTTTGGGTCTATGAGTAACATGAAAAGTGATGTATGTATGTTTCTATTCCTGTTGTATAGAGCCAATACCTTAATTAATGTGACCAGAACCTTAGGTTAATTGGGTCACAGAAATGGTCAAGTTGTAAACTAATCCCTGCAGTGCTGAAGCTTTGAAGTGGGGAGGGACCCCACAGTACATGGTGAGGACTGACTAAAGACCCCATAAGCCAGGGAGAGGACTGACATAAATATGTCTTTGTCCTTCCTACATTAGAGCTATCTGAGAGTAGAGCAGAGAAAACATACAGCAGTTGTTCATGCATATCTTCTCAAAAGTTGCATGATTATTTTTCTGTGTTTTTGACTGTATATTACCTTAATGTTGGTTTTAGGTTCAGAAGAAAATTTTGTACAGTACATCAGAGCCATCTAAATGTTTTCTCTTCTGCAGTTCCTCCTATATCCACTCACTCCCAAGGGGAACCTTATCACAAGGACTCCCTTAACAATAAAAATCTAATTTTGGATATGTCATCGGTTTGCTCAGAGTATGTATACACTAGTTTTCTTTTTGCAGACGCACACTGTATTAGTTTGTATACACACACTTTATGGACCTTATCTTTAACCAGGTCCTGCATTTGCCCACATGGTGTACTAATGTCCTCTATTTGCATACACTGTTAGATACCTGTTTCTATCATCTATAACTGTTATCTTCTCACTATCATTAGTCACCTTACTATATCCTGTCTACCCTTTTCTTTACAAACAATTCTCAGAACTCATCTTTAATGGTAACTCCAACACATAGAGTTTAACAACACATACTGTGTGGCCATTTCCTCAGTTTGCATAAATATACTGTATGTCCTCAGTTTGCATACACACTCTGTTGTGGCTAAGTCCTCAGTTTGCAAACCCACTGTGTGGAGTATATCTAAGATCAAGTCCTCTATTCGCATACACATACTGTGTGATTATGTCCTCAGTTTGCATACACATTGTTTGAGTCACCAATTTGTTTGAGCACATGGGTAGGTAATAATGTCTTGGTTATTTAAAAAACAGTCTATTCTTCATAAATAGACTGAATACTCTTGTGTTTAGGATCAGAAAAGTAGATATAAGATAGCTATTCGAATTGTACAAATGTCCTCACTTCGCTTATGAAACACTGGCCATGTCCTCAGTTTAGGCACATCATACTGGTCTACTTGGGAGCATCAGAGGCCAGTTTGGTATTTTGCACTATAACTGTTTACTGTTTAATGGGAGCTAAAATGGACTTGTGCTCTAAATTGAACCCAAATTAAGTGAAAACTGGGTGAATGTAGGAATGTCCCCGCTTTGGAGGAGTGTGCAACAGTGTCCCCAATTTGCTGGTTACACCTGTATGTGTGTGTGTGTGTGGGGGTGTGTGTGTGTGGGTATGTGGTTGGGCCTTATGAGGTACTCTACGGGAATGGGGATACCTTGTGAGGTACTTCATCCTTGTTAGGTAACCTCACAAGGAAATGCCCTTATTTTAGGTCATAAAACGAATGTTCAGAGTTTTTGAGTTGAGACCTCACAAGGCATCAAGTGTGTTTAATATTGTGTTTAGGTGTGTTTAGTAAACACAGTCAAACAGTATTCTAGGTGGTTCCACACACACTCACTAGGTGGCTCTTCTGTGCCATGGTAGTTATCCCACCTGCTGTCCTGCCACAATACCTCATAAGGGCACCCTAGGCAATATAAGGAAACACACCATCAGGTTGTCTATAGATAAACACCGTATCAGAGTACCTCCTGCACTAGATAACTCTGACATGTAGATGAAGGGCTACTAACTTGCTATACTAACATGCCCCACTTGTTAGATATGGGACTTACATTCTATCAAAGTTATCTTGCAAAAGGTGTATGTTAAGAGTCTCTAAGCTACAACAGTATCATTTTTGCCTGGTTTACCTACAGTTATTAGTCAATCTACAACAATATATCCACATTCTCTCCAAACAGAGGGTGTGTTAGAATTATAATACAATATTTGATGAATATGGAACACAGTAGTTGCAGTATATTTTTGTTGTCCTTGTATTTATTCAGTCCAACTAGTAACATCAACCTTTGAGTATTTATTCAACACAAAGACCATCTGTTTGTGATGCCCTATATTGATATAACCTCACAAGGAGGTGTATATAACTGTGTGTCTAACATAGATAGGATGACAGTGTCTGTCTAACATAGATTTAGAGAGATAACCTCTCAGTAGTATGACCTTTATTACTGTGTTAGGACAAAAATGTGTCAATGAACCTCACGATCCTATTCATGTCAATGAACCTCACCACCCTATCCATATCTTACATACACAGTACAAGGGTACTCCTTATGAGGTCCTATCCATATCAGACACACACAGTACATGGGTACACCTTATGAGGTCCTATCCATATCAGACACACACAGTACAAGGGTACTCCTTATGAGGTTCTATCCATGTCAGACACACACAGCACAAGTGTATTCCTTATGAGGTCCTATCCATATCAGAGACACACAGTCCAAGGGTACTCCTTATGAGGCCCTATCCATATCAGACAGACACAGTAAGTACATCGATACACCTTATGAGTTCCTATCTATATCAGACACACAGTACCTGGGTACTCCTTATGAGGCCCTATCCTTATCAGACACACACAGTCCAAGGGTACTCCTTATGAGGTTGTATCCATATCAGACACACACAGCACAAGTGTATTCCTTAGGAGGCCCTATTTATATCAGACACACACAGTACATCAATACACCTTATGAGGTCCTATCTATATCAGACACATAGTACCTGGGTACTCCTTATGAGGCCCTATCCATATCGGACACACACAGTACATCGATGCACTTTATGAAGTCTATCCATATCAGACACACCCAGTACATGGATACTCCTTATGAGGTTTTATCCATGTAAATCTGTCCATGTAGGGTCAGGGAAGGATACTTTCAGACACACAATTATGTTCAACCTGTTCTTATGAGGTACTCACAATGTAGGATTATGAACATTACTTGAAATCTAGATTTCTTTTTTAATTTAAGCTATTCATAATGCCCATAGGTTGAAGGAATTAACATGCCCCCATTATAGTAAAGCTAACTAGCTGCAGTTAAATGACCCCAGCATACTGGGCCATACTACCCATGTGAGTAACATGTTTATCTAATTAATGAGTGGCAGATAGTCCTTAGGGAAGGGGTGAAGTTTCAACTATCCCTCTGCTGGCACTGAACCTCATAAGGGCAAAGACACAAACACGCAATGCATTTGTAAACTAGCACTGAGATGGTGAAAAGGGCCATATCATAGATATTATAAGACTAACAGGCTTGCTGACAGGATCATAACAGCAAAAAGCTTTAAGTTTTCTAATCCTAATAGCTCTACACACATTCATTCATCCATTCACAGCTTTGTACATTCATAGAAAACATAAAATGTGTTTTGCAGTCAATTTGATTTTTAGTTAAAGAAGGACATAAAGTGCATCTCAGGTATGATCATTGTGGTGTTTGATGGTTTGTCACTAATAGACACAGAGGGGGTTCTGTCAATGTTGGGTTCAGATACACATGATATACCTAGGTTGGCCCTGTGAGGTTGTACCCATGTAATATTCACACACATAATTTTATATAGGTCACCTTTGTGAGGTCTCCCCAAATGTCAGTTATAAAGTTGATCTTACTTAAGTTGTATTCTTGTATACAGAAACCCGGGTTACTATGCTAACTAGGTCATCTCTGCTGTAGTGTGATGTTACCTCTACCTCATTTATAGGAGAAACACTCCATCTCAGTGAGACACACATATTTCTGTACATAATTCTACACAAAGCTCTATAGACAATATTTTAGGGATGATGTGCAATGATCTTTCATCTGACCATGGGAACATCATATAGATAGTATATGGGTTAGTGTCAGGAAAGAAAGTGTACAAATGCCAGAAAACCATGGTTTTGGCCTTTAGCCATAGAAAAAATATCTATTTATATCAGTTTGGGTGGATGTTGGTTGAATTTTTTTTGCTACAGTCAGTTGAGTGTAGAAATTTACTCTTTGAAGTGTCTGTGACAATGGCACTTAGGTCAGAATAAATCTATCAATGATATATTGTCTCTAATACATACCACATATAACCTTGTAAGAGGTTGAAATTGGTATCAAGATTTTAGCTGTCAGTCTAACGGTCCCTGATTTGTGGTTCAGAATGAATGCTATCATGTCCAGTTGGCAAGTTTCCCGCCAATATTTATGCAGGTTTCAATGAAAGAGCGGGAAATACTGTGAAGACAGATGAAGACAATGTCTTCAGTCTTCACCATCTTTGGGTGCAAAAAAAAATCAAGTCTAATCTATAGAGTGTCAAGTTATATCAATTATGCCATGTTACTTTTGGCATTCCATGCCAATTCTGGTATGCAAGTTTCCCTCCAAAATACATGTTTCACCAAAATGAGCAGGAAAACTGTTCATTAGGGATGAGGACATGAAATGGGTGAAAGTCATTAAGAAGATTTGCCCCAAATATGAGACAGCCTTTGGTCATCTATATAGAGCGTGTTTGTTTTTTTTGCAGTTTTTGGGTGCACTGCAATAATCAAGTTTTATCTATTATGCAATGTTCTGTTTGGAATTCCAAGCCAATTTCAATGCCTCAGAATACCCAATTGTGGGGGAAAGAAAGTGGATTGGTTATTTTGAGCATGCTTGCTACCATGTCCAGTAGGCAAGTTTCCCTCCAAAATGCATGTTTTATCAAAAACAGCTGGAAAACTGTTGATTAGAGATGAGTACATGAAATGGGTGAAGGTCATTAAGAAAAGTGGCCCCAAATATGATACAGCCTTTGGCCATCCATATAGAGTGGGTTTTTTTTTTGCAGTTTTTTTGGGTGCACTGCAAAAATCAAGTTTATCTATTTTTCAATGTTTTGCTTGGAATTCCAAGCCAATGCCAATGCCTCAGGATACCCAATTTTGGTTTGTTCCCCTGATCACCAAACATGAATGGAGGGTGGGGAGCTTGTTATAATTATATAGCCTATATTCCATCAATGTCTTTGTGAAGACCCATAGCTCTCTTATATATCATTTTAATGTCATACACATTTTAATTGATCAGCCATCTTTATGTGCTTATGAGATAGAGATGTCATTACAACTTTCTTATTGAGTCTGTTAAGGAATCCTTTAGGTCAAGTCTTTTCAAATGCATCTGTTTAATCTTCCTGCTGATCCTCACAGAATTTCCTGCATTTACAGATAGATCCACCTGCACCCCACCTTTTTATAGCAATATTCACTCAAGTGTTTAGATTGTGCAAGATAGCCATCTGACACCAGTGTCATGACCTTAGTGGGCCGTGGGGCTCACTACTACATTTAAATATCTCAGACATTGTCAAGAAAATGTCCATAACCTTTTGAACAATTTTTTTTTTAGATACTATTTTTTCATAAAAGGAGTGATTCAGCCTATTAGTCATCATGATGCTGTAATGAAGTTCTGGGCCTGCCAGTCACAGTCCCAGAGCATCATGCTGATGTTCTGGGACAGTATCAACCCCATAGAGTTGGCATGAGTGTACCCCTGGTGAGTTACTCTCCAGGGCTGCATTCATGACCATAACAATCATGGGGAATGATGCATTAATGCATTAGTGACCTTAAAAGATTTGTGATCATCATTGTTAACAAAATATGGGGAAAAATGCCAAAAGTAATCAAACTTACAGATGTAGAGTTAGCAGAGGTATTATTTGTAAAAAAAAAGAAGTGGAAAGTATTGTGTATCCCCTCTAACATTGGGGTAGGGAGACACCCAAATAGCCCCATTTGTTTATGTGTCCTCCTGGTCACCAAACACACAGCACCACAGGATTTGTGATGTAATGTAGGAACATCCTGGATCAGGATGGTCTGAGAGAGGTTATTCCCGGGACTGTGAGGCCATCATAATGTTTAATGTTAAGAGGGTCAATTCAAGCTTGTCTTTTAGCACTTGTTTGTCTTTTGAGTATGATTTGATTCTTGGTATTATCTCTTGTTTTTGCTGAATTTGCTGAAGTTGTTTTGTTTCAGATATTCCCTAGGTTGCGAAGTAGCACCAATTATCCCTTCTAGTCTGTACCAAAGCCTCATGTGCCATCTACAGCCATGTCACTTCATATGCTATTAGATATACCAGCACTGTGATGCATAGTATGCTGCCTCTTCATGAAGCCTTCTCTGATATCATCAGGCATTTCATGTATGAACCTTAAATAGTGCATCCCTTGCATAATAAATGTTACCAGCACCAAAAGGGATTGGAATAAACTCATCTCATTAGACAGGGCATAACACAAAATTAATTCAAAATTCTAACTAGCATAAATAGTTCCAATGACCTGAGAAATGCACTTTTGGAACATTAAGTTGATTGAAGGTAGAGAGACACTTTTCAATATCTTTATAGTATTACACTCATTCAGGTCTGGATTTCTTCCTGGATGAAAGGTATTTCTTCCTGGACAGTGGAAAAAAAACAGAAAAAGAAACCTATTTTGTACGGTTTCTTCCAGGTTTCTTCCAGAAGAGACTGGAAGAAATGTCAGAACACTCTTGGAAAAAAGTATGTAAGCCATGACTTTTGCTAAATTCACCTGCTATGGTGAAGAGACAGACTGATGAGGATCTATAAAAGCAAGACCCGACATAAGAATACTAGTTTTCTTGCAACTGTTACTCAGTTGCCTTCAACATTTGGATCAATTTAGTGTCTACAACACCCCTCTCAAAAGACCACTCCCATAGTGTTGAAGTGTTAGCTCTAGCTTAGATAAGTGTATCAAATATGCTGCATGTTCAGTAGATGATATGACAATGTGCCCCTGTTGAACCAATTCTTACCCTCAAACCATATCAAGCCAAAGCACCAACAATTTAGATATCAGGTGATGATTTGGTATGCAATGGCTTCTACTTTGTTCAGTGTAATAAGAAAAACAAGGTGGGGAATAGTTGAAGGAAATGGGTTGATTATCCTAGTCACAGGGGTCGTGAGCTACAGTATAATGTTGTGCAGTGTCCCCCAGATGTTAATCTTATGAGGTACACACAGTTACACAGAGTGTTCTTATGAGGTAAACACACACAATTACATTGTGTCTTTATGAGGTACACACACACACAGTTACCGAATGAGTCCTTATGAGGTACTCTGATGTTAGCCTTTATAGGTACACAGACAAAGTTACACAGTGGGTCCTTATGTGGTACTCTGATGTTAGCCTTGTGAGGTACACAGACACAGTTACACTGTATCTTCCTATGAGTCCTTATGAGGTACACACCAGGGTAATTGACCTGTATAGAATGAGACTCGATCTACTGTGTATAACAGAAGGGGAAACTATATAGCTTCGTCTACAGAAATATCATTTGACTCTGTGTTAATCAGAGCGAGTTATTATCTGTTACATTCTGTGCTAGGTTGTAGTTAAAGGCCCCACTGGACTATATGAACTGCATGCCACACCCCTTTTTAAATGCCCTCTGTGCCAGCTGATGTACGCAGGTCAGCAATGTATCCATTATTACTAAGGACATTTCTAATTCATGCTTTTCTAAAATTGCACAACTATGAGTGAACCTAAGGCAAATGATGCTATCTAAAATTTATTTCAGCTTATATTCAGGTAATAGCAGATGTAAATTCAAATATTTCTACACAGAAAATTGTTTGTATATGTGAATGACAGGCAGACACAGAGTAGTCCCCCCTGATTGGTCATTCACTAACAGTACCAGTTGTATGGTATACAATATCACAGACATACACAACACCATGTGGATGCCTGAGACTGGGCACAGCCTTTTATACCACGATTCTGGCACTTCCTGTGCTGATATGTGCATATCAGCCGTGCATTATAAAGGTATATACCACCCATTGCACGGTGATGAAATCCAATGCGAAAGTAAATAAGTTATAACCTGTAGTCCTAGTCCTATGTTTACACTAAGTTTTCGTCTTGATTCCAACCTTGTCATGTTATAATATCAAAATCCCAAGAAGTATTCGATCCATAGATGAGGAATGCGTGCTAATTTTCTCCATTTTGTTCAATATAAATAAGAATCCAATGATTTTTCTATTGTAAGCGAGTCGCAGTCCGGCCATTCCCACCTGCCTCCTTGTCCGACGAAAGTGTGTCAGTGGCCCGGATGTAGATATAGGTCATCTTCTCGTCGTACAAGGAAGACGCTGAAAATTTCGGACCGGTTTGAAAAATCAATGGATTCTTCTTTATTTTGAATATATTGGACATAATAAGTATGGAGGGATCATCTAGACTATCTAAGGGTGTGTACCTGTTAATTTCTCGATTTGTCATGGTTGAATTCGATACGAAAAGTGTGTGTAAACACAGCGTTACCTCTCCTTGCAAGGAACAAAAACAATGGCTTCGCACAGAGCGACCTGGGCCGTATCGCTTGCACTTACAAAATGTCTTCTCGTGGCCATATTCTGTGGATATCAGGTAAGAAACTAATACAAACTGGAGGAAAAGGTGGTATAAACGCAATAGATCATGGATATCGGTGCCCTAGGGCTGTACATTCTGTATATACCCAAGCCGCGCAACGGCAAGGGTATATACAGAAGGGCACCGATTAGCTTAATAGAAATCTGCGAATTTCTCACTCAGGACTAACAGTTGATTTGTCATGTTCACACACCTAAATATATGTGTTAGCATGAGGTGAATGGTAATTTGTCATTCTGGTATAATGGCTGTTTAGAAGATAACAGCTTTTTGTTTTGGTGTCTAGATTCAAACCCAACTGCTACTTTTCTGGTCTGCGACCTCTGAACCTGGAGGTGTCAACACTTTAGGGTGACATACACCACATGTCTCAGGGCCCTGCATGGTCCCTCAGCCTCCCCTCCTTGACCAATCATATGTCCCCAAAGCACTACCTGGGCATTGCAAGGTGGAATAAGTGGAATATGGGTGGAATAATTGAACTATGCATGCACTAAGGGTAGAATATGGGTTGAATAAGTGGAATATGGGTGGAGTAAGTGGAATATGGATGGAATAAGTTTGGAATAAGTTGGAATGGTGTAGACTATGGGTCCATTAAGTGGAATATGGTTGGAATAAGTGGAATATGGGTGGAATAAGTGAACTATGTGTGCACTAACTGTGGAATATGGGTGGAATAAGAGGACTATGGGTGGAGTAAGTGGAATATGGATGGAATAAGTGTGGAATAAGGTGGAATATGGTGTAGACTATGGGTCCAACAAGTAGAATAAGTGTGGAATATTGGTGGAATAAGTGAACACTCCAGTATGGTTGGAGTATGTGGATTATGGATGAAATAAGTGTGGAATATGGTGTAGACTATGAGTCCAATAAGTTGAATAAGGGGGATATGGTTGGAATAACTGGAATATGGGTGGAATAATTGAACTATGCATGCACTAAGTGTGGAATATGGTTGGAATAAGTCGACTATGGGTGGAGTAAGTGGGATATGGATGGAATAAGTGTGGAATAAGGTGGAATGGTGTAGACTATGGGTCCAATAAGTGGAATATGGTTGGATAAGTGCAATATGGGTGGAATAAGTGATCTATGTGTGCACTAAGTGTGGAATATGGGTTTATTTCATGTTGATATGCCCGAGATACTGACAACCCATAGCTCTAGCACTCGATCGACCGTATTGCACACCCCCCGTGCGATAACCCGCGAAAATATCACACGCCGAGGTCACGTGACCATTTAGTGACGTCATAGCTCCAAGATGGTGATGTAAACAGTGCGCACGGGGAGTCATTCTGGTAAATTTGATTCTATTTATCTGATTTAGATGAAAATAACATGAAATAAATGCAAAGGCACACTCGTTGGAGGAATGATACGGCACCTGATCGGCACGTGCGATAACCCCCCGACATTCCTCCAACTCGTGGACCTTTGCTTATGGAATGAGTGGACTATGGGTGGAGTGAGTGGAATATGGATAGAATAAGTGTGGAATAAGGTGGAATGATGTAGACTATTGGTCCAATAAGTGGAATATTTTTGGAATAAGTGGAATAGGGATTGAATAAGGGAACTATGCGTGCACTAAGTGTGGAAGAAAGGGTGGAATATGTGGAGTATAGGTGAAGTAAGTGGAATATAGATGGAATAAGTGTGGAATAAGGAGGAATATGGTGAAGACTGGGTCCAATAAGTGAAATAAGTGCGGAATAAGGTGGAATATGGTGGAATAAGTGGAATATGGATGGAATAAGTGCGGAATAAGGTGGAATATGGTGTAGACTATGGGTCCAACAAGTAGAATAAATGTGGAATATTGGTGGAATAAGTGAACATGTGTGGAAAATGGGTGGAATATGGATGAAGTAAGTGTGGAATATGGTGTACACTATGAGTCCAATAAGTTGAATAAGTGGAATATGGGTGGAATAAGTGAACTATGCATGCACCAAGTGTTGAATATGGGTGGAATAAGTGGACTATGGGTGGAGTAAGTGGAATATGGATGGAATAAGTGTGGAATAAGGTGGAACGGTGTAGACTATGGCTCCAAGAAGTGGAATATGGTTGGAATAAGTGGAATATGGGTGGAATAAGTGAACTATGCGTCCACTAAGTGTGGAATAATGGGTGGAATATGTGGAATATGGATGGAGTAAGTGGAATGTAGATGGTTTAAGGAGGAATATGGTGAAGACTATGGGTCCAATAAGTGAAATATGGGTGGAATAAGTAGAGTATGGTTGGAGTAAGTGGAATATAGATGGAATAAGTGTGGAATAAGGTGGAATATGGTGTAGACTATGGGTCCACTAAGTGGAATATGGGTGGAATAAGTGAACTATGCATTCACTAAGTGTGGAATATGGGTTGAATAAATGGAGTATGGTTGGAGTAAGTGGAATATGGATGGAATAATTATAAAATAAGGTGGAAAATGGTGTAGAATATGAGTCCAATAAGTTGAATAAGTGGGATATGGGTGGAATAAGTGGACTATGTGTGGAGTAATTGGAATATGGATGGAATAAGTATGAAATAAGGTGCAATAAGTGGAATATGGTGTCAACTAATATTGCAATAAGTGTGGAATATGGGTGGAATAAGTATGGATTATGGATGAAATCAGTGTGGATTATGGGAGGAATAAGTAAATTATAGGTAGAATAAGTGGATTATGGCTGGAATAGGTGTGTAATATGGTTGCAAGAAGAGTGGAATGTGGGTGTAATAATTGGAATATGGGTATAATTATTGAAAAAGATTGGAATCAATATGAAAGTGGGAAAGTGTGTAATATAAATGTAATAATTATGTATTTAATTGCATAAAATAAATTGGGATTATGGATGTAATAAGTGAAATATAGATTGGAAAAGGTGGAATAATGGTGAGATAAGTCAAATAAGGTTGGAGTATGTGTGGAATATGGGATGAATAGTGGAATATGGGTGGAATAAGCTTACAGTGATAGATTACTGTACAGTGTGAGAGATAACTGACTAGAAAGAGTAGATAACTAGAGACTGGTTTCTGTAGATAGTGACTGATAACCACAGACAGTGACATAAGCAGCAGTAATATTACAGCAGTTATTACTGTAGGTAGTGACAGATTATGTACAGCACATACTGATTGAAGACTTTGATTCACCAAAAAAAAGTTCTTTGAGGTATCACAGTGTACCTTCAAGCAACACTCTTTTTGGTAAAATATAACATGCACATCCTCCCTTCATCACACTTTTAAAGAAGCTTATAGCCTATATAACCCACACTCCTACACAAAGCCTACCACACATGACTCTTTTGCCAAACCAAAAGGGTCACTGTGATCTAAACGGCCATCTAAACTCCTAAACCCCTCATGAAAGTGGTCTTGCAGCTTTGCTGCATCCTCTTGACCCCTAGCATCCTCGATTTTTTAATTTGATTTCGATGTATTTGGCCTCAGCAATCTAGAGTTTCCACCACCAAGTTAAGGTATAGATTCCATCAGCTATAGTTATGGATGCATGTGTTAATTGCTCGAGGACGAGCAAGGTGTAAGGGGGGGAGGGTGTAACGGGAAGCGCTTTCCAAATGCCCCATGGCATTTGGACTCTGTTAGAGGGAATATACATAGGGTACTTTCCGAAAGTGCCCATGTGGGCTGATACCCCTATAAAGCCCCAAGAGACTAGCCCTTTAGGGGTCAGACTCCTACAAGACACTCCAGGTTAAGGTAAATACTACAAGCTACTTCTTCTTGGTTGGTGTTTTTCGAGCTAGGGCAGGTTATTACACATAGACAAAGAGATAAATATTGCTGACTGGTGACTAGTATAGTCTATTACTATTGTATCTGTATTTGGTTTGATAATATATTATATGACAAAGCCATACAATGTGTGTTAAAATAGAAGACTTTGTCTTAGATATCCTCCACACAGTGTGTGGAGGCAAACTAAGGACATGGCCACACCTCCTCCTCCCATGCAGCAGAATTTATACAGTCAACTTTGTTTTATCATTTGACATATCAGTGCTGAACAATATTTCAGCAGTGAGAAAAGGGAGGCTATGGGCTTGGGCATCAGCGATGACCTTGAAAAATGGTTA
Organism: Acholoe squamosa; assembly: GCA_949317995.1. Taxonomy (NCBI): domain Eukaryota; kingdom Metazoa; phylum Annelida; class Polychaeta; order Phyllodocida; family Polynoidae; genus Acholoe; species Acholoe squamosa. The sequence goes on from OX439041.1 coordinate 22,623,252, forward strand.
TAAACATGATTTCTAGTGTGTCAACAAAATGTCCCCAATTTGACCTTAAGAGACTTGTGCTGTGTGTGAAAAATCAGCGCAAAATTCCACTTTCTATAGTATAAAATCCTAGGCTATTTAGGCTGACCATATAATTCATTAAGTGTTGTATAATGGTAGATGTAGTATTTGAATAGACTTAGGCACAGGGAGGTGGTAGGAGGCCGGGAGGTCGTGATAGGGTGCCGGGAGAAGGTGAGGGAGGCTGGGGGAGGTGAGCAGAGACCAGGAGATAGTGATGGGCAGCCAAGAGAAATGAGGGAGTGACTGGGAGAAGATAGGGGAAACACTTGGGAAAATAATGAAACTTAAGCAGCAGTAACCCCCCCCCTCAATCTGCAAGAGTTTGATGTAATAGGAATAAATCAATTGCTCAAAATTTGGTAATGACACTGTATTTTTGCATGAAGATCATGAACAGATTAAATACACTGTAAATACATTGTGCATTCTGTTGAGGATTACACATATTTACAATATTTTTACACTAGCATTTGGTAGGGTGTACCCCACTGGTGAAAGCAATGCAAATTCTATTGAAAATTACACATATTTATATCACTTTTACAGCAGAATTTTGAAAAGTGTGAGCAAACGGTAAATTCATTGCAACCTCTGGCAAGAATTACACATATTCTCATTACTTTTACACCAGCATTAGCAACGTAAAGGAATGCAAATGTCAGTGCATGTATTTACATCACCTTTAAATCAGCTTTACAAAGAGTGTAATTCCATAGTAAAGTAATACATATTTTGGTGACAATTACACATATTTACACTACCATCACATCATCATTACTAAGGGTGTATACCGATGGAAAATGCAATGCAAACTTTGGTGACAACTACACATATTTACATCACTTTTACTTGAGATTTACAAACAAATTAAATGTATGCAAATATCATTCAATGTAAAGGCCAGGTAAATAGTATGTAAATCCTGAGCACAATCTTTACACAGAAATGCGACCTTTACATTTTGTAAAGCCCATACCTTGTGCAGTGTGTATAACAGAAGGGGAAACTATATAGCTTCATCTACAGAAATATTATTATACTCTGTGTTAGTCAGAGCGAGTTATTATCTGTTACATTCTGTACTAGGTTGTAGTTAAGTACATGACGTGACTATGTTTACTGCACCTCTATATTGACCTGGCTATTCATTTTTCACTTTCAGTATCTCAACATTTATGTAATGATTATCTAGCCTTTACTCAGAAAAGGGAAGAAAAAGACACAATTAGCCCTATTATTTTAGTGGCCACACACACTAAATTCAGAACCATTAACATGCTGAGGCTTTTCAAAGAAGGGTTATGACTGTTTAAGTGTGTCAGCAAAATGTCCCCAATTTGACCTTAAGAGACTTGTGCTGTGTGTGAAAAATCAGCACAAAATATTTAATATTTTAACCAGTGTGTAAAAGTCCCCAATTTGTTTTAAACACTGAGAGGTCTGTGTGTCCCCGGTTCGTCTAGTTATCTGGGTTTATTCCCTGATTTTCATAATTGCCATTTTTGACCTCTTAAGGACTAATCAAGTGTATTTGTAATAAAAATGTGTCACAAATTGGAACTAGACATTGAATTTGTGTGCAGACAAACTGAGGACTTTCCTTAATCAAACCTCCCACTTATTTTCAACATTTGCAAACAATTTTTTTAGTTCTTGTTAAAATTTTAAAAATGTTTTTAAATGTGTTTTTTTCGACTAATTTAAAAAAAAATAAAGATGTTTGTTTTATCAACCAAATAAAAACGTTTGTTACTTTAGTTTCTTTTATGTTAAGAAAATGTTTTTTGACCTATAAATATAAACGTTTTTATAGAATGTTACTAGTGCCTTCGGCACAAGAGGTAGCAACTTTCGTATCTCTACTCTACTCCCGTTCCCCACCCGTGACACAGACGATATTCAGTCTACACAAGAGGGGTATGTCCTCACATATTGTGGGTCATTCTCACGACAAATTGTGGTCCATTGTCACGGCAAAATGTGACCCATTCTCACGGCAAATTGTGGTGCATTCTCACAGCAAAATGTGGCCTGGATCTTTGGCAAATTCTTGCCTGTTTTGTGACGTCACTGACATTGCCTAGTAACATGACGTTACCAGGTAACATGACGTTGCTAAGTGACATGATGTTGCATCATAAATCATGATAGTAACATCACTCTCCAAGCTGATTCTCTCGAAAGGGTTCGATTCAAAAGTTTAGGGTAAAGTATCTCAATAATTTTGAGTCCTTTCAACACTTTATTTCAAGGGGTGATGCCATGGATGTATGGCGTTGATGGTGGATTTCACATGTGATTCTATGCGGTTTAATGTAGTTGGGTCAGTAGTGTAACTGTGCCATGTTTCTACAGTCATGGGGGGGACAGTTGCTCGTCGGTGAAAGGTCATTATTTTATGTATATTTTGGGGAACATCTTCAGGCCAGGTGAGATTTTGTACAGGGGTATAAGGGACGACTATAGCCAGGGATATATTTCCGTGGGTTCTGAATACTACAGATTTCGTGGCAGGTGTATGGGAAAAGGTGGCGTTACAGGTAGTAGGGGAGCGGTTGAACAAGATAGCAGTTTCGCAGTCAGTGATGGAATTATGTACTACAGGGTAACACACTTTTGGGGTCTGACCAGAGCAATCTTTATCAGTAGGCACAAAGGCTAACTTACTTTCCGTGGAAATAGCTACTGAGTTTTTACCATTAATCTGTCTTAATATGTTACTATTTAAAGGTACTGCAAAATATTAGAGTCCATATAGAAGATAGTCTTCTCTAGAGGTGGCTGGTAGAACAACACTGTAGGCCAACTCTCCCGTTTTTGTGCTCCAAACAGGTGTTATTCTCATGAATTGATAGTACCAGGTAAGTGGTAGTGGCACATGATTGATTGATTGATTTGTGTTTTACAGCACTTTAGCGGCACTAAGTGGCTATCCCGTGCTTCACAGGTTGATAATTTAACAAAGGAATGTGTCAGTGCCCGCGCATATGTGCACCACACACATCCTGAGGGGATAGGAAAGAGGAGATATAGACCCTTTTAAGTGGGTTAGGGAAGCCCTGGCAGTGGCACATGTCCTAAAGTCACTAAATGGGTGCGAGCAAGATCCAGTTCCGTGGGTGGTAGCAAGTCCTCCGTTAGGTAGCCTCTCTCCAACTCCGCTCGCTTATGATGGAAATCTGCCGCAGCTGCTGTGTATCAAGTAGCCATAGCGTCCAGATAATTTAGCACATTATCTACAATACGAAGGCTTTGTAGCCTCCTTACAGCAGTGAATAAAGAGGTCTGTTCTTTTGATATGTGCTGTATTAATGAGTCTAACTGAGTGGTGCGATTAGCCAATTGTGCAATATCAACCCGATTTTCGCCAACCGATACCCTAGTGGCATTAACGAATGAGAGCATACGTACAGAGTCTTGGTGAATGTTCTTCTTAGTGCATTTACCTCCTGCATCATGGCATGTATGTCATCCATGGTCGAAATTCCAAGTAACGATCGTGAAATTCGGCCGACGAAATCCGCCAGGCCGCGCTTCTCTCTACTCAGAGCTTGTCCATTGGTAGAAGCGTCTATAGCCATTTTGGCAAGATCTAGCCGGGTTTGTATGCTGGCGAAATGTGCTGTCCACGTCTTGCAGCGAGAGGTGAGGGCCTGCTTTTGCCATGTATGATTGTAGTTGGGATTCAACGTCCTGGGTGTTTGGTGTAGATGGTGGCTGTAGAGTAATAAAAATGGTCCATACTCCAGATACCACTTTACATGTACCTTGTGCAGTAACTAGTATGCCACCTTTAGTTAGTAAGTCCTCCTGAGGGTTGGCTATGCTGACCGCTATTACTGCTGCCACTAATATCCACATAATTAGAGGACCTGCCGGGGACCCCGTAGAGTTCGGGCCCATGGTATGTAGTGGGTGTGTCATAGGTGCCCGAGGTAAATTTTCGATTCTGTGCAGGGAGTGCCGTCTGAGTTGGTCGTGTGGACTGACGCCTTGCCTGTGGTGACGCTGTATTTATGATATGGCGATCACCTTTGTGGCTGCGGGGAAGCCGGGGGGGGTGGTTTGGAGGTGGGTGGGGGTGTGGAATTGATAAGAGGCGCAGCCTCCTGTCATTCCTAATTAAAAACAGGCTGCGGGGATGGGGGAACTGGAGGGCCTCCATCCGGGGGGTGGGGGGTGGGAGGTCGATCCTGGGGGGACTCCTGCAGAGGGTTGCCTGGGCGTCGTCGTCGCCTATCGCGTGGGGGAAGCGGGATGTCAGGCTTCTCTTTGCAAATGTCAAGTCGTGGTGGGGTTGGGTCACCCTTGGAGGAGGGTGGTTGGGGGGGGCTGGGGGCCAGTGCCATCTGCAGGTAGAGGGACTGGCGTCTCCCTGTGGTTTACTGTTATTGATGCTTTCTGGGTGTGGATTTTTCGCCTGTCCCTGTTTGTTATTTTATGCTTACCATTTTTATATTCAATGGTAACAACTGGGCCGGATACCCTCAGTACCTTATAGGGGCCTTCAAATTTTGGTTTAAACGCTCCCCCTACTGGGTCCATGTAAAGCACCATGTCGTTTACACTTAGCTTCTGGGCCTGGGGATGTTTATCTAGAGCCGCCATATTTGTTTTCTGTTGTCCTAGTCTTTGTTGCATAGCCCGTTGAGACTTCTCCTTAGCTGCCATTACACGTTCTAACATATCTTGTGTGAGAGAGGGTGGTGTGGCGCCAGGATATGAAGAGGGCCGTTCGGGAGTGTCCCGTGCATAGTGCAACTGAAAGGGGGTGAAACATGTTGCTGAGCATACAGATCGCCTGTAAGCAGAAAGTGCTGAGCCTTATACGTCTTCCCATGCGTGAGGTTTTCCTTCCACCAATTTTGAAATCATGATTTTTAGAGTTTTTATAAATCTCTCTGTGCGCCCATTACTGGCGGCATGGTATGGGGTGTTGAATGCCATTTTCAGACATAAGTTTGGCAATTAGCTTACTGGAGAATTCTTTTCCATTGTCACTAATCATGACAACTGGTTTTCCATGGAGAGGGAAATATTCATGCTTGAGGTAATAATGTACTCCTTGAATAAGCTTATTTGGTAGAGCTTTGCCCTCCGGCCAATTTGAATAGTGATCAATCACCACCAATCCATACACATTCCCCTGGCGGGACAGGGGGCAGGGCCAAACAGGGCCATGGAGATTATTTGGCCTGGTGCATCTGGTACCGGCATAGCGGTGGACGCTGGGTACTTACGCTTGCCTTGGTGAAGAGCACAGATAAAGCAGCTATTACGTACATCATGTACCGTCCTGTTCATCTTTGGCCATGAGTAGGCATCGTGTAAAAGGTGAAGTGTTTTATCCATGCCCTGATGGCCTACCTCTTCATGAGCTTGATAAGCTACTTGTTCTCTGAGCTCAGAGGGGATGAACAACCGTGGGAACACGGTTCGATGGTATACAAGTGGTCCTCATATACCAGAAATTCATCTTGGTTCCTGAGGCCCAGTTGGTACTCTGGTTTTTGTTTCTGAAGTGCCACCACCTGCTGGGGATCAAGATTGTTGCTATGCCACGGAGTAGGGTTGTGAAGTCCTGCCGCTGTTTCTACCGACGCTATCTCGACCTCCCTCTTTACAGTCTTGATCCGTGATAACGTATCAGCTCTGACATTTTTCATGCCTTGTCTAAACTCTATGGGTGCTCCATATTCGGCAAGGAGTACCGCCCACCTTTGTATCTTTGTAAATGGTGGAATGTGACCCGTGTAAATAAGGCCGCAATTTCTGTAAGGCATATATGATGGCGAACGCCTCTTTTTCTATCGTTGCCCATTTTAATTGAGGTTCAGTGAGAATTTTGGAGAAGTTTTGTATTGGCCTGTCTATTCCGTCATCCCCTTGCTGGCATAAAAGTCCCCCAATAGCTGCGTCACTTCAGTCACAAAACAATTGGTAAGGCCTATCCAAGCGCGGGTGCGCCATAACGCTGTCAAAGCATAGAGCATCTTTCAGCGCTTCCCAAGATGCATGCTCTGCTTTACCCCAATTAAAACGATGATGTTTTTTTTGTGAGCAGTGAGAGGGGGTGGGACAGCGCTGCATACTGATTAATGCATTGGCGATAGTAGTTTGTGAGGCCTAGGAAACTTCATACACCCTTTATGTCTGTAGGGGGCGCCATATCCTTAATGGCTGCTACTTTTTCTGGATCTGCACTTATCCCTTCAGCCTGGACTACATATCCCAGCACTTGATTTGTGACTGATAGAAGCTACACTTCGATGCTTTAAGTATTAAATTGTGGCTTTCTAGGGCTAACATGACCTGTAGTAAGTGTTTTTGATGCTCTTCATGTGTTTTGGAAAAGACTACTATGTCATCAAGGTAGACAAGGACTGACTTGCCAAGAAATGGTGCCATTACCTTGTTCATGAGGTGCTGCCATACCGCTGGTGAGTTAGTAAGACCAAAGGGCATTCTCTTGAAGTGAGACAGGCCCCTATGGGTGACGAATGCTGTTTTCTAAATGCTATCTTCATCCATTTCTATCTGCCAGTATGCAGATTTGAGGTCTAGGGTAGAGAACACCGTGGCTCCATTCATTCCATCAAATATGTCCTGGATGTTAGGTAGAGGGTGGGCATCTTTTTTACTCATGTTGTTTACCTTACGGTAGTCTATGCAAATTCTTGTCTCACCCCTCTTTTTAGAGACTATGATGATGGGGCTCACCCAGGGGCTACTGCTGGGCTCAATAACTCCAAACTTTAGCATGTGGTCTATTTTGGCGTCCACCAGGCGCCTTTTGGCTAAGGGCAGTCTATATGGGCGCTGATTAATAGGTTGAGCGGCCCCTGAGTCTATCATCATTTTGACGTCTGGGGTGGGTTTCAAAAGGTCATTTTTCGAATAGAAGAGTTGAGGAAACCTGTCGACCCAGTAATCTACATCCGTGTGTACCCCTGCTATTTCCACTATTTTAGTGTTGGGAGCTACTCCCCAGGCGTATTGCACCCCATTTAATTGTTGCAATTGGGTTGAATAGTCTATGCTAGCATCCATGGTGGCCAAAGCGTCTGTTCCTAGCAGACTATCATACTTTAGGTCAAGTGCTACCCCAGAAGCACAAAGCTGACTTCCCCTAGACATGGAATGGCATGGCCGGTTAGGGACTTAAGCCGCAGGCCCGGATGTAGTAATGGCTGCCTGTTGTCAGAAGAGCACAGCTGAATCCACAGATCTAGCCACATCATTGATTTTGACGCGCCGGTATCTATTAAACATGACATTTCAATATCCCGGTCAGTCAGAAGGACATTTACTCTGTCATCCGTGGCGTTTAATAGTTTTTTGAATGTGACTCTTGTGAGTTGGATTGATCACAAGGCTCCCCTGCAGATTTGGCCACATTAAGGGTGTTTTCTTCTGCAGCATCCACTACTGCTTGTACTGTGGCATCTCTCAGTGGACAGTTTCTTTCTATATGGCCCGATAAGCCACATTGCCAACAGACTATGTTTCATCTAGTCATGAGCCTATCCCCACTATTCCATGCTGGGGAAGGCTTATTGTCCTTCTTAACTTCCATTGGCACGGGTATGGGTGTGGTACGTTGATCCACCGGTTCAGTAGGGGCCAGCGGATGGCACCCTTTAGAAGCCATGCAGTTGGCCACTGCCCAAGGTGAGCAGGCAGGTTGGCATGAATAACTCGGGTGCGCAGAGCAGTATGGGTATGTGGCAGTCATCATGGGGTATGGCTGGTACAGTGGTGCTGCTGTAGGTGACACAGGGTAGGAAGGTGACGTAACGGCATGCTTACTTTTCTTATGCTCTACTTCTGCTGGTCAGACTGCTGCAATGGTCGCTATTCCTTGCTTTCCTTCATGACTGGTTCTGTAGGACGGGAATTCACCTTGTAGAGATTTATACAGGTGCCGCAGCTGTGTGGTAGCAGGGTCCTCTCTAAGAGGGGGGGAGGGAGCAGAGCAGCCACCTCCACGGCTTCCTCATGGGCATCAATAATCCGGTTGGCTTCTTCTGCCTTACGGATCTTAGTCACTGTGACCCCCGACTCTGAGGCTTCCTGCACGGCATCTGTTAGAGTTGTTGGCTTAGCAGTGATAACGTCAGACCTAACCTCCTTGTCACTCAAACCATGTATAAAAGTTTTTATCAACGTCTTTTGCACATGCAGGGACTCAGTGTCGTCCGGGAACGCCCTGACGGCACACTGCAGAAACTTCCTACCATACTCACGAGCGTTCTGGGATGGCATCTGTTAAGTTTTGTACAATTGCTCTTGGAGGTTTTCCTCTTCGTCATGTTCTAAAAATACCGTGGAAATCTTCTTATGTAGGACTTTCCATGTTTTTTCGTTATTTCCCAGGGTATTAATCATGGATATTGTATAGTCTCCCAGGTCACCCACTGCTAAATAAGATACCATCTCGGGGACAAGCTCGTCGCTGGCCTTGGTCCCGTCGGCAGCATGGTCCACTCCACGCAGCCAAGCCCGCAAGGCTGACTTATCCTCCCCATCGACAATACCTATAGACTTAGCATAGTTGTCTAGCCACCGCATCATTACTTGAGCAGCCTTCATAGCCATGGCTTCTGCAGCTTCACCCATTCTCTGTGTAGTTGATGGCTGTTAGGAAAACCGTGTCTAATAGTGCGGTTTAAATTTCAAGCCTAACACCCCACTCCTGGCACCAGTGTAAAAATGGGTAAATGACAATGTAGTGACACACAGACTGAACCCAGATTAATAACCAACTATTCTTGAATCATCATCCTTATAAATCTTATCCATTGTTTACATCAACAAAGCTCAAGTACTATCAATTCATTTTGCGCATGCGTGTTGTCATGACTCAAGAGGCTCCTAGTAGTGGGAGAGGTAGTTCCTCTGATATATGTAACCATTAGTACATGATTCCTTGCAGGTATGGATACCAAGTCAACTCATTCATTAATATAATCAAATGTACACTAATCAATAACACAATTTCATTACTGGTCATCCACACCATGTCAATAAACTTGTTGGTAAATACAATGTTATATGCCTTAATTATGGGTTTTACATCACCGTGATTGGCCCACTGTAACCAAGGGCACAGTATCAAACCTTGCTGATGTGAGATTAACAGCTCTCTGCTATCTCCAGTCCACTTATGCAGGTGAGGGACTTGGGGGGGGGGGTCCAGGTAGGGGAGTGGACCAAGGCTTGATACTGTGGTGAATGATTATCATTATACATTTATATATGTAATTATTTTAGGTGCCTCTTATATGACATCTTACAATATGGATAGGTAAAACCCATCAACTCTAGGGAAACATTCACAATACACTGGTAATCAAAGTCAAATGTTCATAAATGTACTGGTAGCTCAATCGGCTTAAGGTCAATGTTCACAGGGTTCACAGGGTTGGCCTACAGGGTTGATTGAATTGAAGTTCAGCTTAGGAGGATCATGGGCCTCCCCCTCCCCATTGGTAGCCCTCTCGAGGTCTTGGATGACCTTCTCCTCTTCCTCATCATTGTTCAGCCAAACCTCATCATCCTGGGACCCATAAAGGGCAATGCTGAGGCTCATCTTGAGGAAGCTCTTTACCACCATAGGTGCAGGGATGGCATCCCAGGACTCCAGAGGCCACTTGGCAAGGATTTCCTTCATTGGGGGCTCATGATTCTCTTGGTCAGGGAGAACAGGGTGGGTCTCCATCATCCATTCTTCCTATTTCCATCTCATGTAGCACATGAAGGGTCTGTTCAAGGACACATCTAGGGGTTGGAGCAGAGGGGTCAATCCTCCTGGAATGATTGCAACCTGGACATTCCTCCTAGTGAGGGCCTCCCTCACCGTCTCTGTAAGGTGTACCCTGCATGAGTCCCATACTGGGTTTGCTATATTGCCTGGGAAATATTCTCCGTATCCTATCTAGGCATTTTTCCTCATTGATGTAACCTTTCTCTTGAACTTCCATGACAGCAACTGGAGTGAAGCTCAACCATATCTTATCCCAGTCCCAGGGGTTGTCATGGAAGTTAGAATACCAGTGAAGCCTTATTTCCCATTGCCAGTGGTCTTGAACAGTACTGTCCTGCCTCTAACAGGGGCCAGTATCCTTATTTGGGGGAGGTCATGAATGAGAGGGGTTTCATCCATATTATAGATGTCAGCTAAATCATAGTTCTACTGCTTCCTGAGATCAATGACAAAATATCTGGAAGGAAAGCACCTTCTCAGCATCAGGGGGATCTTCTGCCCAAGTGAGGTTGGAGTATGCGTACGGAAGACATTTCTCCTTTTAAACCTGTACAACCACCCGTTAGAGGCCTTGAAGGGCAGTTTGGCCATTGCAGCAATCCTTTTGGCCTATACTTGGACTAACCTCCCAGAGACAGCATTACGATGACCCTCTTGAAAGATCGTTTCACTCCTACCATTTTTTTCACCCATTCTCGCACTTGTTTCTCATTTACACCAAAGTGGGCAGCAGCCTTCACTTTGAAATTGCCCTGAGACATGAATTTCACCACTTTCGCTTGGAGGCCCGTGCTTTGGCTGTCTGTCGCCATAGGAGCATGCCATAGTAACAGCAGTCAAGGCACTAGGGGACGCTCGCAGAGAGAAATGTCTGTCCAGGATTATCTCAAATAACATCCCACTATGGATTCTGCTAACCAGGAATGGAATACTCTGTTTTATTAGTGTTTGTTTACATTTATGCACAGAAAACTCCCAAAGGTGCCTCAAATTGACTCAAAAAGAAGGATTCCAGAGTCAGGCAAGTGAACCTCCAGGCTTACTTTAGCAAAGTTGAATTGAACTTATTTTGGCAGGCAATACATGGTATTTAAGGGAACTGATGCTCTCTCCACACATATTTTCTTTGGATAAAGTCTAAATGTTTATAAAACTTTGAAAGTGTTCTAGCAGGTCAACCTAACTGAGTGTATTGGGATTCTGGAGTAGTGTGTATCTTTTTACCATAAGGTTTCAACTCTACTGTCACCAGTGTGACCAGTTCCTACTATATCCACTCACTCCCAAGGGAAACCTTATCACAAGGACTCCCTCTACAATGAAAATCTAATTTTGGATATGTCATCGGTTTGCTAAGAGTACCCAGCAAATCGGTGTCAACTTTTGTCATGCTGCGGCAGCCTCACCCCATGCGCTCTTAGGACTCGACGCGTGGGTGATCACGGACCATGACAAGATATGACGCATGCGTGAACATCCCAGCCAAATTTGTGAAGTTGAGTCAACATGCGTGAACCTTCACCAACAATGACACATGATGACATCATGTGTCATCACACATTATCACACACACTGACACATGGGTCATAACACAGTATCACATATATTGACGCACAGACTAATTTGTGGGTGGGGGATAGGCGGGGGGGGGGGGGTTGCATGTGGTTGTGGATTTCTGATATTTCATAACTTTATTAACATCAATTCAGCTGTTCATATGCTGGTTCCCATTGAAGATATCTCTCCTCTGCATGTCATGTGTTGCCCACTTTGCTTGAAAATGGATAGATATTCTGTCAGCTGTGTGAGTTGAATTTTCCTTGTATCAGTCTTGAGAATGCCTGTTGAAATGATAAGAAATGGTCATAAACAAACAGCAGCAATCTAATTTTGACCACCCACTCACATCCAAGCTGATAAACAAGGACCACTCCCATATGGCAGCCTGAATCCCCCAGAATTTCCCTGAGCCTTGCTCACATAGAAAGTTCTACATTAATTTGGGGTGTTGAGACAAATAGCTGAATTCAGCAACAAGATAGATGTTCAGGGATTGTAGATAATATCAATGTGTTACTGTATAAATGCTTATCACATAGGATTTCAAGTCAAATCAATCTAGAACTGTGTGACCACCTACCACAAGATCTGTTCTCCATGGCTGCCTCTGCCTGACTGTTTTGGAAGCAAGAGGAGAACAAAGGAATGGGAGGGAAATTTGAAATAAACCAATCAAAACACAGAATAGTACATAATGTGTCATTGTGTGTAAAGTTGTGTCATGGTGGGTGAGAGTTGGCGAATCTTGATGCATGCTCACATCGCCTCACACATTCTGTCATGCTAATGTTGGACAAAGTATCTGCCCCTATTATCACTCAATACAGAGTTTTTTAACCAGCCTATGAAGAGATCCTGTATATTTGCTCTAATCAGCTGTGACCTAGCTGATCAGTAGACATTAAACCTTCATATCCCATCAAACCAGGACAAACAGATACTTAGATATCATGTAAAACATATGCAATTCCAATTCAGTGTTATGTCCCATAGACAAAACAAATGAGCTATTATGTCTAATGTATGCACTAAATCACATATACTTGGCTATCATTATGTTCCTGATTCATATGTATTTCATGCCATGTAAAAAAGAAACTTGCTCTGTGAAACATAAATTCTCATATTGACATTTACTCAATAGGCCCACTCTGCAAAGTACAAGCCATGAGAATCCATACAGTTTCCATAGTCTCTTATTGTTGAAGGCTTGGTGAAGAAATGTCATGCTAGGTGAGAGTTGACAAGTATTGACACATGTTGACATGTGCTCACCCTGGTCCCCTCACATCTTTATTGAAGTAAGTGAAGACATATGAAGCTGCCTGAGAGTTGACAAGTATTGACGAATGCTCACCCAGTTCCCATCACATCCTTATGAAAATGAGTGAAGACATGTGAGGTTGGGTGAGAGTTGACAAGTATTGACACATGTTGACATTTGCTCACCCAGTTCCCCTCACATCTTTATGGAAATGAGTGAAGACATGTGAAGCTGTGTGAGAGTTGACAAGTATTGACACATGTTGACACTTGCTCACCCAGTTCCCCTCACATCTTTATGGAAATGAGTGAAGACATGTGAAGCGGTGTGAGAGTTGACAAGTATTGATACATGTTGACGCATGCTCTCTCAGGTCTTACTGAAGTAAGTGAAGGTTTGTCAAGCTGAGTGAGAGATGACGTTGTATCACACAAAATGACATTATTTGTTATCACTCAATGTACTCACACATTCCTCACCCAGCATGACTCATGATCACTAGGATTTGCTGGATATGTATACATTGGTTTTCTATTTGCAGATGCGCACTGTATTAGTTTGTACACACACACTTTATGGACCTTACCTTTGTGTGGCCATGTCCTCAGTTTGCATACACATACTGTCTGTCCTCTATTTGCATACACACACTGTCTAGTTAAGTCCTTGGTTTGCATACAGATATTGTGTGTCCTCTATTTGCATACACACTCTGTGTGGCTAAATCCTCAGTTTGCAAACACACTCTGTGGAGTATATCTAAGATCAAGTCCTCTATTCGCATTACACATACTGTGTGATTATGTTCTCAGTTTGCATACACATTGTTTGACTCACCAATTTCTACATAGGTAGGTAATAATATCTTGCTTATTAAAAAAACAGTCAATTCTTCATAAATAGACTGAATACTCTTGTGATTAGGATCAGAAGAGTAGACATAAGATGTGACATGTACTGGGAGAAGGGGTCTTAAAGCCCCCTGCACTAAGGCCCCTTTTCGCAAATCATGTCACAGATAGCTATTTGAATTGTACAAATGTCCTCACTTTGCTTATGAAACTCTGGCCATGTCCTCAGTTTAGGCACATCATACTGGTCTACTTGGGAGCACCAGAGGCCAGTTTGATATTTTGCACTATAACTGTTTACTGTTTAATGGGAGCTCAAATGGAATTGTGCTCTAAACTGAACCCAAATTAAGTGAAAGCTGGGTGAATGTAGGAATGTCCCTGCTTTGGAGGAGTGTGCAACAGTGTCCCCAATTTGCTGTTTACACCTGTATGTGTGTGTGTGTGTGTGTGTGGGTGTGTGGGTGGACCTTATGAGGTACTCTAAGGGAATGGGGATACCTTGTGAGGTACTTCATCCTTGTGAGGTGACCTCACAAGGAAATGCCCTTATTTGGGCATTTTAGATTATAAAACGAATTTTCAGAGTTTTTGAGTCAAGACCTCACAAGGCATTAAGTGTGTTTAATATTGTGTTTAGGTGTGTTTAGTAAACACAGTCAAACACAGTATTCTAAGTGGTTCCACACACACTCACTAGGTGGCTCTTCTGTGCCATGGTAGTTATCCCACCTGCTGTCCTGCCTCAATACCTCATAAGGGCACCCCAGGCAATATAAGGAAACACACCATCAGGTTGTCTATAGATAAACGCCGTATCAGACTACCTCCTGCACTAGATAATTCTGACATGTAGACTGAGGGATACTAACTTGCCATACTAACATGCCCCATTTGTTAGATATGGGACTTACATTCTATCAAAGTTATCTTGCAAAAGGTGTATGTTAAGAGTCTCTAAGTTACAATGGTATCAATTTTGCCTGGTTTAACTACAGTTATTAGTCAATCTACAACAATATATCCACATTCTCTCCAAACAGCAGGCTGTCTGGAATTATAATACAATATTTGATGAATATGGAATGCAGTAGTTGCAGAATATTTTTGTTGTCCTTGTATTTTTTCAGTTTAACTAGTAACATCAACCTTTGAGTATTTATTTAACACACCTGTGTGTGATGCCCTATATTGATATAACCTCACAAGGAGTTATATATAATTGTGTGTCTAACATAGATAGGATTGCAGTGTCTGTCTAACATAGATATAGAGAGATAACCTTTCAGTAAGATGACCTTTATTACTGTGTTAGGACAAAAATGTGAACCTCACGATCCTATTCATGTCAATTAACCTCACCATCCTATGAATCCATATCAGACGCACATAGTAAAAGGGTATTCCTTATGAGGTCCTATCCATATCAGACACACACAGTACAAGGGTACTCCTCATGAGGTCCTATCCATATCAGACACACACAGTACATGGGTACACCTTATGAGGTCCTATCCATATCAGACATACACAGTACAAGGTAATCCTGATGAGGTTCTATCCATGTCAGACACACACAGCACAAGTGTATTCCTTATGAGGTCCTATCCATATTAGACACACACAGTCCAAGGGTACTCCTTATGTGGTCCTATCTATATCAGACACACAGTACCTGGGTACTCCTTATGAGGTCATATCCATATCAGACACACACAGCACAAGTGTATTCCTTAGGAGGTCCTATCCATATCAGACACACACAGTACATCAATACACCTTATGAAGTCTATCCATATCAGACACACCCAGTACATGGATATTCCTTATGAGGTTCTATCCATGTAAATCTGTCCATGTAGGGTCAAGGAAGGATATATAAGACACACAATTATGCACAACCTGTTCTTATGAGGTACTCACAATGTAGGATTATGAACATTACTTGAAATCTAGAAATCTTTTTTTTTTAATTTAAGCTATTGATAATGCCCATAGGTTGAAGGAATAAACATGCCCCAATCATAGTAAAGCTAACTAGCTGCAGTTAAATTAACCCAGCATACTGGGTCATAATACCAATGTTTATCTAATTAATGAGTGGCAGATGGTCTTTAGGGAAGGGGTGAAGTTTCAACTATCCCTCTGCTGGCACTGAACCTCATAAGGGCAAAGACACACACACACACACACACACACAATGCATTTGTAAACTAGCACTGAGAGGGTGAAAAGGGCCATATCATAGATATTATAAGACTAACAAGCTTGCTGACAGGATCATAAGAGCAAAAAGTTTTCAAATCCTAATAGCTCTACACACATTCATTTATCCATTCACAGCTTTGTACATTCTTAGAAAACATAAAACGTGTTTTTAAGTCAACTTGATTTTTAGTGAAAGAAGGACATAAAGTGCATCTCAGGTATGAGCATTGTGGTGTTTGATGTTTTGTCACTAATAGACACAGAGGGGGTTTTGTCAATTTTGGGTTCAGACACACCAGATATACCTAGGTTGGCCCTGTGAGGTTGTATCCATGTAATATTCACACACATAATTTTATATAGGTCACCTTTGTGAGATCTCCCCAAATGTCAGTTATAAAGTTGATCTTACTTAAGTTGTATTCTTGTAAACTGAAACCCTGGTTACTATGGTAACTAGGTCATCTCTGCTGTAGTGTGATGTTTATCTGACTAATGATTGCCAGATGTTCTCTGGGAGGGGAAGCCTTCACTCTACCTCATAAGGAGAAACACTCCATCTTAGTGAGACACACATATTTCTGTACATAATTCTACACAAAGCTCTATAGACAATATTTAAGGGATGATGTGCAATGATCTTTCATCTGACCATGGGAACATCATATAGATGGTATATGAGTTAGTGTCAGGAAAAAAGTGTACAAATGCCAAAAAAACATGGTTTTGGCCTTTAGCCATAGAAAAGAATATGCCTATCCTATCTATTTATATCAGTTTGGGTCGATGTTGGTTGAACATTTTTGCTACGCTCAGGCTCAGTTGAGTGTAGAAATTTACACACCACATAAAAAAACCTTGTAAGGGGTTGAAATTGGTATCAAGATTTTAGCTGTCAGTCCAACGGTCCCTGATTTGTGGTTCAGAATATTTATGCATGTTTCAATGAAAGAGCAGGAAAAACTGTGAAGACAGATATAGACAATGTCTTCAGTCTTCACCATCTTTGGGTTTAAGTTTAATCTATAGAGTGTCAAGTTATATCAATTATGCAATGTTACTTTTGGAATTCCAAGCCAATTCCAAATCTTGAGGATTGGTTATTTTGAGCATGGGTAATTTCAATGCCTCAGGATACCCAATTGTGGGGGAAAGAAAGTGGATTGGTTATTTTGAGCAAGCTTGCTACCATGTCCAGTAGGCAGGTTTCCCTCCAAAGTGCATGTTTCATCAAAGACAGCTGGAAAACTGTTGATTAGAGATGAGTACATGAAATGGGTGAAGGTCATTATGAAAAGTGGCCCCAAATATGATACAGCCTTTGGCCATTCATATAGAGTGTTTTATTTCAGTTTTTTTGCTCACTGCAAAAATCAAGTTTATCTATTTTGCAATGTTATGCTTGGAATTCCAAGCCAATTCCAATGCCTCAGGATACCCAATTTTGGTTTGTTCCCCTGATCACCAAACATGAATGGAGGGTGGGGAGTTTGTTATATGTGACACGATCTACGAAAAAGGCCCTTAGTGCAGGGTGCTTTAAGGTCCCTATTCCCAGTACATGTACATAATATATATAGCCTATATGCCATCAATGTCTTTGTGAAGACCCATAGCTCTTTCATATATCATTTTAATGTCATACACATTTTAATTGATCAGCCATCTTTATGTGCTTATGAGATAGAGACGTCATTACAACTTTCTTACTGAGTCTGTTAAGGAAATCCTTCAGGTCAAGTCTTTTCAAATGCATCTGTTTAATTTTTCCTGCTGATCCTCACATAATTTCCTGCATTTACAGACAGATCCACCTGCACCCACCTTTTTATAGCAATATTCACTCGAGTGCAAGACAGCCATCTGACATCAGTGTCATGACCTTAGTGGGCCATGGGGCTGACTACTACATTTAAATATCTCAGATATTGTCAAGAAATTGTCCATTACATTTTGAAAAATATTTTTTTTTACATATTTTTTTTCATAAAAGGAGTGATCCAGCATATCAGTCATTATGATGCTGTCATGAAGTTCTGGGCCTGCCACTAAAGTCCCAAAGCATCATGCTGATGCTCTGGGACAGTATCAACCCCATAGCGTTGGCATGAGTGTATCCCTGGCTTGTTACTCTGCAGGGCTGCATTCATGACCATAAGAATCACTGGGTATGATGCATTATTGCATTAGTGACCTTAAAAGATTTGAGATCATCATTGTTTACAAAATATGGGGGAAAATGCCAAAAGTAATCAAACTTACAGATGTAGAGTTAGCAGAGGTATTATTTGAAAAAAAAAAGAAGTGAAAAGTATTGTTTATCCCCCTCTAACATTGGGGTGGGGAGACACCCAACTAGCCCCATGTGTTTATGTGTCCTCCTGGTCACCAAACACACAGCACCACGCGATGTGTGATGTAATGTAGGAACGTCCTGGATCAGGATGGTCTGAGAGAGGTTATTCCCGGGACTGTGAGGCCATCATAATGTTGAATGTTAAGAGGGTCAATTCAAGCTTGTCTTGTAGCACTTGTTTGTCTTTTGAGTATGATTTGATTCTTGGTTTTATCTCTTGTTTATGCTGAATTTGCTGAAGTTGTTTTGTTTCAGATATTCCCTAGGTTTCGGAGCAGCACCAATTATCCCTTCTAGTCTGTACCAAAGCCTCATGTGCCATCTACAGCCATGTCACTCCATATGCTATTAGATATACCAGCACTGTGATGCAAAGTATGCTGCCTCTTCATGAAGCCTTCTATCATCAGCCATTTCATATATGAACCTTGAATAGTGCATCCCTTGCATAATGAATGTTACCAGCACCAAAAGGCATTGGAATAATCTCATCTCATTAGACAGAGCATAACACAAAATTAATTCCAAATTCTAACTGGCATAAATAGTTGCAATGACCTGAGAAATGCACTTTTGGAACTTTAAGTTGATTCAAAGTAGAGATACCCTTTTCGATATTTTCATAGTATTACACTCATTCAGGGCTGGATTTCTTCCCGGATGAAAGATATTTCTTCCTGGACAGTGAAAAAACCTGGAAGAAACCTATTTTGTATGGTTTCTTCCAGGTTTCTTCCGGAAGAGACTGGAAGAATCTCAGAACACTCTTGGAAAAAAGTATGTAAGCCATTACTTTTGCTAAATTCACCTGCTATGGTGAAGAGACAGACTGATGAGGATCTATAAAAGCAAGACTGGACATAAGAACACTAGTTTTCTTGCAACTGTAACTCAATTGCCTTCAAAATTTAGATCAATTTAGTGTCTACAACACCCCCATCAAAAGTGTTAGCTCCAGCTTAGATAAGTATATCAAATATGCTGCATGTTCAGTAGATGACATGACAATGTGCCCCTGTTGAACCGATTCTTACCCTCGAACGATATCAAGCCAAAGCACCAACAATTTAGATATCAGGTGATGATTTGTTATGCAATGGCTTCTACTTTGTTCAGTGTAATAAGAAAAACAAGGTGGAGAATAGTTGAAAGAAGTGGGTTGCATCCATTTCAAAGCCAAAAAAACTAGGGAAATGTCCACAATCAAAACATAAGCCCAAGCTCCAATAGGCGGCATGGGGCAGCAGCATGACAGGCTGCACAGATATTCCTTTGTTCTTTTTGTTTACATGTGTCACTGAGAACAATGGATTTTCGCATGCTGCCTGTAACGCTGCCGCTCTATACCGCATTATGGAGCCATGGCTATAGTCAAGAATGGTATCACACAGTAGATTAGGTCTCGTTCTATACAGGTTAATTACCCAGGGTTAATTACCACACTATACTTTCAATATCTCTTTGGGTGTTCATCTTTCACTTGCGGTAACTTAACATTTATGGGATGATTATCTAACTTCTAGAAAAGGAAAAAAAGACACAATTAAAAGATGATGGTCTGATTTCAGACAAATGTGTAGAGGCAAGGAAAAAGGGGATCCATGCTTAAGTCAAATTTAAAATTCAGATCACTGGCTTTTCAGTGATATATTGCAAGAGAAGATACTCCTGTTAGTTTTAGAGGAATGGCTTGCTAAACGTAGGTAGGTGTGACCATTTTTTGAATGGCAAAAAGCTCTATGCCTAATTGATCATGAGATACATCTATAATTAGCATAATTTATACTAATTAGATAAATTAGCATAATTTTTCATTCTTTTGCCTATAACTTTTGATCTAGAAATGGTATTTTCGTTCTGTTTTCACCATAGTAAAACTAGTGAAAGATTCTTTCAAATGGGATAATTGATTTTTCTATTTAGACTGAAAATCATGTTTCCATGGCAACAGACATAAACAAAAATGCCTATTTAGGCCCAAAAACGTTCTTTTTACATGCCTAATTTGGAACCTTTCCACCCAAAATAGAAGGTTTTATGTAAAATCATTGAATTCTCCATAAAAAAGTATCCTATAATAGTTTTAGGCATATTTTTCCTATTCTAGCCCATAGT
The DNA here is from genome assembly GCA_949317995.1 of Acholoe squamosa. NCBI lineage: Eukaryota > Metazoa > Annelida > Polychaeta > Phyllodocida > Polynoidae > Acholoe > Acholoe squamosa. The sequence continues at coordinate 22,643,435 of OX439041.1, forward strand.
GGTGCCCCCTGGTGGCTAAAACAGGTACTAAATCCCTCAGGAACCCCCATTTCTGCTTGCTGGCTCACAAATGTGCCAAACAGATATTGAAATTATAGTCTGGTAATTAACCCAGGGTAATTAACCTGTATAGAATGAGACTCAATCTACTGTGTATGACAGAAGGGGTAACTATATAGCTTCATCTACAGAAATATTATTTGACTCTGTGTTAATCAGATCGAGTTATTATCTGTTACATTCTTTACTAGGTTGTAGTTAAGTACATGAAGTGATTATGTTTACTGCACCTCTATATCTACCTAGCTATTCATCTTTCACTTTCAGTATCTCAAAATTTATGTAATAATTATCTAGCCTTTACTCAGAAAAGGGAAGAAAAAGACACAATTAAACGTTTCACTTCAGTGGCCACACATACTAAATTCAGAGTGATTAACATGCTGAGGCTTTTCAAAGAAGGGTTATGCCTGTTTAAGTACAGTGCCTGTGCCCTAGAGCAGGACATACTATTATTTCAGAGTTGTCTATTCAAGACTACAACATAGTGTGCCTTTTTTAACTGGAGAACCCTGTGTGTTACATGTAGCTAAATAGCAGCCGATATTAGTGGCTATTTTTTAATTTTACATATTAGGGGCTGATTATACTGACCAGTAGTGGGTCGCTCCTGATGATTATCCTAGTCATAGGGGCCGTGAGCTACAGTATAATGTTATGCAGTGTCCCCCAGATGTTAGTCTTATTAGGTACACACAGTTACACAGAGTGTTGTTATGAGGTACACACATAATTACATTGTGTCTTTATGAGGTACACACACACACAGTTACAGAATGTGTCCTTATGAGGTACTCTGATGTTAGCTTTGTCAGGTACACAGACACAGATACACAGTGGGTCTTTATGTGGTACTCTGATGTTAGCCTTGTCAGGTACACAGACACAGTTACACTGTATCTTCCTATGAGGTACAGACACACAGTTACACACAGAGTCCTTATGAGGTACACACCAGAGTAATTGACCTGTATTGACTCGATCTACTGTGTATAACAGAAGGGGAAACTATATAGCTTCGTCTACAGAAATATCATTTGACTCTGTGTTAATCAGAGTGAGTTATTATCTGTTACATTCTGTACTAGGTTGTAGTTAAAGGCCCCACTGGACTATATGAACTGCCTACCACACCCCTTTCTAAATGCCCTATGTATCCAAAGATTACTAAGGACATATCTAATTCGTGCTTTTCTAAAATTGCACAAGTATAAGGGAACCTAAGGCAAATGATGCTATCTAAAATTTATTTCGTATTGTTAGCTTATATTCAGGTAATAGCAGATGTAAATTCAAACCTTTCTACACAGAAAACCATTTGTCTATTTGAATGACAGGCAGACACAGAGTAGTCCCCCCTGCTTGGTTATTTACTAACAGTACCAGTTGTATGGTATACAATATCACATACATTCACAACACCATGTTGATGCGTGAGACTGGGCACAGCCTTATAGAAATCTGCTAATTTCTAACTAAGGACTAACAGTTGATTTGTCATGTTCACACACCTAAATATATGTGTTAGCATGAGTTGAATGGTGTAAATTCGAAAATTTGTCATTCTGGTAAAATGGCTGTTTAGAAGATAACAGCTTTTTGTTTTGGTGTCTAGATTCAAACCCAACTGCTACTTTTCTGGTCTGTGATCTCTGACCCTGGAGGTGTCAACACGTTAGGGTGACAAACACCACATGTCTCAGGGCCCTGCATGGTCCCTCAGCCTCCCCTCCTTGAACAATCATATGTCCCCAAATGTACTACCGGGGCATTGCGAGGTGGGCCTTTAAGTACATGACGTGACTATGTTTACTGCACCTCTATATTTTGAACTGGCTATTTATCATTTACTTTCAGTATCTCAACATTTATGAAATGATTATCTAGCCTTTACTCAGACAAGAAAAATGTGGCTGTGACCATGTGCAGGAGTTGCCACAATCTATCAACCCAAATTTATCACAAGTTATTGACAAAACATACTTTGTCCACAGTGCATGGTAACAAAGTGTCCACAAAATACAGTTTGTCCACCAGATATATTAACAAAGTGTCCACAAATAACATTTTGTTCACAAGATACAATTTATCTATATGAACATTGTGATAGTTTGTGTGAAGAATATGTGCTCTGTGGATATCTGGTAACACATTCTGTGGTTTTGTGTGGCAAAGGGGGTATTTTTAACATTACACTCTGCAAATCTGGTATGCAGACAACCTGGCCTTGCCATGAAGGAAATGCTGTGTGTTAACTAAAGAATTTGATAAAAAATCCTAATAGCAATTGCAAATGATGCTAGCATCTATGGGGATTTTATGTAAAATGTGATTTTTGAAAATGGTTACAAGAAAAAGCAAATGATGGATCTGAATGGGTGTAGCTCTGTGCAAGGTCAAAATGAACTAGTCAAATATCTTGAACAAAGAGATCAGGTGTATTAAGGTTTCAGCCGTGGGTATTACTGGCATGGGGGATATAACTGGCACCCTAGCATTGTGCAGCTGATTTAGCAATATGCAAATGAGCTTTTAGATATTTTTTTTACTTCAAGCCCATTCTTTAGACCTTTCTCTCCCAGCCTATGTGCAGAAAAGTGAGAAAATCAGGTTTGTAGGTCATGATATTTCCCATTGATTTTGTAGTTACTGATTCACCAACCAGCAGTAATGAGGTTTTATGGCTTTTGCTAAGTTTGTGCTCAACTTGATGCCAATGTTTACTCCATTCAAATTGAATCTCGGAAAAACCTTAGGGATATTTCTCATACCTAAGAATGTCATTTGCCTCCCAAAACATTCAATTTGAAATTAATGTAAAAAAATGGTGGATTTGATAGGGGGTACCAGTAATAACAACAGATCCGCTCAGTCGTTGGTATTAATGGCACCCTATCATTCTGCGGTGTAGTTGATATTGTTTCAGGGTACGTACTGCATGTTTTCTCTCCATTTGTCACTGGACTCTACATGTTTCAGATTACCAAGGTTCCTTTTATACATTCTTGTTTTGTTCTGGAGATATAGGGTATTTAAGGAATAAGGCACATGGAAGAGTTTTTAGTTCAAAAATAGTTATTGGTCAATCAATCATAATCACATATGTTGTTCATGATGGCCAAAGGTGAATATGACATTAGCAGAAGTAGTATGCAGAAGGGGAGCAGGTGTGCATCTATTACCCAATAAAGACTGGGGGTTACACTCCCTCCCCTTCAAAGTGGCCTTATTCCTGTTATAACAAGGTGTCAAAAGATACCACTGCCCTGCATTATTAAATCATATAAATTCATGGCTACCAAAATAATTGCACAGCAGACCTATTAGAGGAGCTGTGCATCCATTGGACTGCCATGCCTATATAACCCAATATATGCATGGCATGGAAAAATCCCTGTCCAACCACATCTCTAATCACTATAATTGGATTTCAAAAAGTGCAAGTTTCACATTATATGCACAATATTTCATTAGTACAACAGCACTTTCCTGAGTCCTAAGATATGCATAAACATGTAAAAGCAAGTTGTAGCCATTAGTAATGACCCTGAATTAAATCACCTCTGAGGCAGCTTCTGCTGCCCTCCTACTACTCCCACAAACTCAAGTCTTATTTCTGTTATTCCCCTCATGCTATGGTGATTATTTGCTTAGAAACAGGCATTCTTTCAATTTATCTGCCTGGGATGGCTAAATCCACGGGCTTAGGTCCTATATCAACTAATTGCAGCAGGGTTAAGGTGAAACCATCTAATTGTGAAGAGTGATGTTCCTTGGGCAGTTAGAAAGGGGGGGAGGTCACTTATCCATCCAAGGTGGAGGTAGGGAGAGAGTGGACAGCAACAAAGAGCATTTCTGAGGTCTGCAGTTTCTTGTGCCTAGCTGTTGTGTAATGGTCAACCCTAGGTTAGGAATAATTTGATTACTTGACTATTCTATACATCATGTTTACATATAACTAGAGAGAGAGAAAGTGAAATAGAAAATGGTGTATAATTAAGAAGTCCAAAAATAAGTGGACAAGTGGTGTGTCATGTCTTATATCGAAAATGAAAGAAAGTACTTACATCACCTTCATGTTCATACATCGTGTTTACATAAAACGAATGAGAGAGAGAAAGTGAAAGAGCATACGGTGTATAAGCAAAGAGTTTGGGTCACAGTCTAGAAACACCCCCTGACATCCAGATGTAATGAAGGAAACGTGACAGGGTCATTCTCATGAACTGTTAGCAGATTAGCATTTTAGCTTTGTTATGTTATAAATCTGAGAGGATTGCTTTGAATTGAATTTTCACTGATTCTATCAGGTCCATAACATGTTTGGCTACATTTGGGTCTATAGTTTTGCCTCTCTATGGACAATATTAACTGCGTGAGAAACAAAAAACTGGTGGAAATAGCATATTTTCAGGTATTTTTCCTAAGTAAGAGAATGCTCTATGGCACAGAAAATATAATCAGGAAAGAAAATGCAGCCAATTTCATTATTTTCACATAGATAAACAATGAATGAAATGCTGGAGTGCTTTAAACCTCTCATTAGTTCCTAAAATACAGGTAATGGGCATTAAAATGAGATTATGTAGTTTTTTGAAGTGTTGACTAACACATAAATGGATGAAAAAAGAACCCCTATAGCTTTTGCCAAAATTACAATAAATGTCATCTAGAGGTTACTATGTAACACCTTCTACCTATACGCATATGTACTAAAAAGGAATTGGGAAAATATGGAAAACACTTGCCTCTGTAGCCAATTAAACATTTTCATGGTATATTTGTGTAATATTCCCAAAGCATTGACTAACCCAGAAACAAAATTATTTATCTCTACATCCCCCATGTTAAGCATATTTAAGTTTTCATTTTACGCATAGATATTCTTTGTTATAATGTTAGCAACATATTGAAACGAGAGAGATTTGCTATACATACATAAGGTAATAGATCCAAGGTACATTGCATGTAATGTTGACTAACAGCAAAATTCTTGAGGCATTGACTAACGCATAAAAGGAAGAAATATCTACACAGCACCCATGTTGTGTGCATTTACATAATTATTTTGCACATAAACTATCTCTTTCAATCAATAGAACAAAATACTTAAACAAGAGAGTTCCTCTATATAATGGGTGTCATAAATCCATGCAGCATGGTGTGTAATGTTAATTGACACTTTAATCTCTCTGAAGTGTTGACTAACGCAACAAAGTTATGTACCTCTACACAGTTCGAGTACTCTGTATATATCTAACTACCTTAAACCCTCAACTACATAAAATTTCTTTTTCGAAATTTTGATGTCAATTTATCATTGAAGTCAATTGTTTACCACATGCTCACAATTGGGCTATAGGTCAGGCTTTTCAAGTATTACCTTATATAGAGAAAAAAAACCATCTAAATTGTGTTTATGTAGGTCAACGTATTCCCTTCAAAGTCATAGTCCGTGTATACATGAGGTTAGCTTACAGCTATAATGTTGTGGTAATCATTTGATGCATGAATTGCCACATCATCAAGAAAATAACAAATAAAAGATAAGTCTGCTGTACACAGTTTTTCAAGTAAAATGGTCATGGTACAGTGGGTGATGTTAACCAACAGCTAAATTATACTACTTATGGGTGTTTGATTACCATATTAATAATGCAATTGAGATACTTGTTTCCTTTCAGCGAAAATATTTAGTATATACCGGTACTGAAAATAGGAGTGTTATTGATACCAATAGAATTGATGTATCAGCATTTCTGGACTCATGATTATCGCATTAACAAAAGCATTATCTTGATAAAATATGATATGGGCCTCTATCCCAAGCACAAGCTCTTTTAAATCATGAAAGAATTTTGAAATTATTCCAAATACAACCAGAGTTATGGCCAAAGACAATTTTGGAATCCATATCCATTGATAATATGGAATATTCATGAGTCAACTGCCTGGTGGCTGAAAATACCTCAGGTCTGAAAAGTGGGATATCACTTTTGGTCACTGCCCTAGGATGAGGATCAGTTGTCACTTGTACTCATATAGGAGCTGAGGAGTGGGAATGGAGTTATAATCTACCAGTCCTTTCATTTTTGTCCTATGATTTCATTCTTTTCTGAATATCGATATATTTGAAATATCATCATGGTAATAGTGATAATCATCATTGAAATAGATTGCATATCAATGGCACTCCTAACTGAAAACTAAGTCCCTCATACAATCTGAAGTCAGCACTTTTAAATAATTACAAAGAAACTGAATTGAAAAAAAAATTGAATAAAAAGCAAAGAATAGCTCACTTCTTCTGAAAATAAGGTAAAATCTGCTCTTGTATAGTCTATGAAGCGTTGACTAACGCATTTATGAACCCTATCTTTATAGCTACTTCACAGGTATTTAGAGTACAAAAGGCCCAAGACCCGCCCACCATTGGGAATAGGTTGGTCTCTTTATACATTCATGTTAGAATTGAAATCTTTTAGTGGAATTCCACTTTGTGTACCTATTTGGAAGACATTAGAATAAAATGATTACTTTATTCTCTTAACCAAACAAAGATAGCACAAATCCACCTGTATAAAGAATATATAAAGAAAGAAACTCAGCACATAATAATATGAAGGAAAATTCTGTGTATATGAGGCATAGCCTCTCCCCTATCTAGAGTAAATAACGCCAAAGGTATAACATACCTGGATTATAGAAAATAAACCCTTGTAGTGCCTAAAATAGTAAATGCGTTAGTCAACGCCTCATGCAGTCTTACAATAATTAATATAGTAATTTAGCCAGGTGCCATAGCCACAGCTTTCTGATTTGATGTTCCCAGTTTGGTATATGAGTAGGCCAAGACCCATAGTATTTCAAGACAAAAGGATTTTTATCTGCTCATAGATCTAAAAATTAGCCCTTTTAGGGTCACCCTCAGGCCATTTGCCAACAGTTCATGAGAATGACCCGACAGTCTTTTGATATCAAAGAGAGATCTCATGATTGAGATCATGGGCATTATATATATATATATATATATATATATATATATATATATATGCTGGCTGATTAACGTAACTCAAAAGCTGCTATAATTGATCATTGTCCTCAATGTATGTATCTTGCATTGGTCTCAGGAAATCAGTTGTAGGAAGTTGTGTGAATTTTGATCTTGGCAGTTTCCAGAATATTCAACAACAACTAATACCTTTAGATTGCATTAGCGACTGTTTTAAAAATATTTGGACTACCTTTATCTCAATCTAGATATAAAAATAGATTGGCAGATCGTCACAGCCCGAGGATATTTTTTCTCCATTACGCAATCTCGCGATATTAGCTTTAGTCCTCTATAAAAATAGACTGGCAGATCCTCTTTATGGAAGATATGACACAGGTGCCTCATAAAATGGCGTTGCATTGGCTAAGGTTAGGGGTACCAGTAATACATTCATCTATGCCAGTAATGATCAAATAATTAAATACATTGCAGTCAATTTTCACTTATACCCCATGAGTAATGTGTAAAAGACCTTCTATTGTCAACATGTAAAAAAGAAATTTGAAAAAAATATTCATTGTAAAGCCAAGTGGGATTACGTCCGTGCATCACAGCGCCAGGATACAGAAGGCGCTGTGTTCACGTGACGTCAGCTGCCGTCGGTCCGTGCGGTAGAAATGAGTTTGTTTACATTCCAGTTTGGCATATTACAGATATCCCTACAACATTTACACCTTACCAGGCTACTTCTATGATAATAATCTACAGCCAGATAAGAAATGATTGTTTACTTCCAACAATTAAAGGAGTAACATGTCCTGAAAGTCTGTTACAAATGGCCTTGAGAATTTGACCTTGCATTTGGGTTGTTTTGATTTGAGCACCTGTAGTCTCAAACCTTTGTGTATAAAATCTACTAAATATTGGTATATGATATACATTATATATCTAATTTTTTTTCTTGTCCAAACCCTATACATTTCCACTCAACAGTAGGAAGAAAAAGCCATCTTTTGAAAAACAGAACAAAACAGGGGGTTTGAGGCTCAAGCCACTTCCAGCCACTTTTGGCGGATCCAAATAACGTGATATCAGTGCCATATAGCGCTAGCGGCCACTAGGCACGGAGAGCGCCAGCGGGTTTCGGTGTAAAGTGGGATGAAATGCCCTTAAGGTGCCACGGCTACTCTAGCTTCATAATAAAACTGGCTATAAAACATATATTGTTATATATATCGACTTATGAAGCTTTCCCTTATCTTCAACTTAAGTTTTCAATAGATCTGTCCTCAATATTTCATACATTCCACAATTGTTCAACAGAGACTTCTGACATAAAGTTCAGTATAGATATTTCAAAATTGGTCTATCAAACTTTGTTGAGTAAACGTGGCGTTTTCTCCTCTTTACCACTGCCGCATGAATGAAAACCATCAAACTTTGTTGAAAATCTTGGTATTTTGGATAATTCTGGAATGATAGTGTCTTCTCTCAGCTAACAAAAGAAACATGATGTATAGAATCTGTAAAAGTTAATATAGGTGTTTCAGTTAAAGGTGAAACTGTCAAGTTTTATGAATTCTAAGTAAAATATCATTCGGTACACAGAATTTCTTTTTTTCAATAATTGCTTTTCAGTGTAAACACACCTTTTCCAGGACTTATTACCCAGAATGCTAAGTAATTTTATCTGATCATCTACTACATATGCAAACCCTTGCCTCTCTAGTAATTCTTAGAGGCTGAGAAATTTAATGAAAATGTTGGTCGTTTTGGGATCACTAGCGTATAGTGTGGATGCTTTCTTAAAGTTTTTTTTTTCAGGGTCCTGAAGACCTGGTTCCATTAATGCTGGTTGGGCAATTCTTTGCTAATTCAATAAACTTTATACAGCAAATGTATAGAAAAGTATCTTTTGCCCACCTATATCAGTCAAACCTGCCCATTGCACTGTGACTAGCATAAAACTAAGCACATAAGGTGAACTTCCTGGCTATTTGTATGGGGCTAGACACTTACCTGTTCAGCCATGTAAATTTCAGGGGGAAATGGGTGAAAACAGGTGAAAATTACACTTTTTGAATGACAACCCAACTTTGAACAGCTCTGTAGACCTTAATTGGAGTATCAACAAAAGAAAGAAAGGTTTGTTGTGTTTTACACTTATTTTTCATGAAAAATTGATTTTGTGGAATCTCCCCCTTACAACCCCTTAAAGAAAATCATGCTGTATGAAATGAGCCCAGCAATGCCAGCTTGGCAACATTTAGATACATAATCAGGGTTGTCTCACTGTTAAGAAAGTACCCACTATGTGTCCTTGCACCTGAAATGCACCCCTTGTCAACAGCAAACCATCACAAATTGTTCACATTCTTGCCAGGCACCACAGGGTGTTGACATAAAAAAATGTACACACAATGTGCTACAAAATGTCCACAGAGCACACATTTTCCACACAAACGATCGCAAAGTGTCCATAGAGACACATTTTAGCCTGTGGACAAAATATGATTTGTGGACACTTTGTGTATATATCTTGTGGACACGATGAATTTTGTAGACAATTTGTGACCATACACTGTGGACAGAACGTGTTGTGTGGATACTTTGCAATCAAAACTTCTTGTCAAAATGTGTTTGTGGATAATTTGGGATGATAGATTGTGGACAATTCATAATTTGTGGACACTTTGTTCAAGTTGAATGTGGACAGCGTGTTTTTTGTGAATACTCTGTGGTAAAATCTTGTGGACTAAAAGTAGGTTTGGACATTTTGTGATGAAAGTATGAGGACAGAAAGTGTTTTGTGAACACTTTGTGATGATAGGTTGTGGACAGAGTGTATTTTGTGGATACATTGTCATTGTTGGGTGTGGACAAACTGTCTCTTATGGACACTCTGCAAAAATAGTCTGTGGACAGTACATTTTTTTTTGGACATCTTGCGCAGGCCGTTGTGGATGTCTTGTGAACAAATGTGATATGGACAATATGTGTCACTTAGCTGAAGTGAAGCATAACACCCCCTTTTCAATTTCATGCCTTGCAATAGATGATAATCACCCTGTGAAGTGATCTATTTAACTCATACCTCAGTAAGATAATAAAAATGAATGTGGCATGATGATCTACAATGTATACTAAACAAGGCGATGTTAGAGGGGTGGCGAAAAAAGTTTGACCCCTCCTGAAGGGGTGGTGGAAAAGGGGGTGGAAAAAAATTTCAGGGGTCATAACTAAAACTCACCAACTCCCCCCTATTTTAAAAAAAATGAACTCTCCCTAGGTACATGATGTGACTATGTGTACTGCACCTCTATATTGACCTTTCACTTTCAGTATCTCAACATTTATGTAATGATTATCTAGCCTTTACTCAGAAAAGGGAAGAAAAAGACACAATTAAGAGATTATGTGTCTTGTATTTATAAAAACAAAACAAGCAAACTTCAAACACTTCACAACCCAGCTATCTTCCCCAGAATTTAGTTTCTTCCATCACATATTTTGTACAACCTTCACAAGCTTATAAATACCTTACCACCAAATAGCTATTGAATTCAGTCCTCCCTTATGACAGGTGTAAAGTCAGTTTAAGTCACTCTATCTTCCCCAAAGCTATGTGCCTTGAATAAAAAGGGGCACAGTTGAAGTTAGTCTCACTTTGGAAAGAACTGGAAATGTAATTTTGTCCAGGTCACAAAACAGACAATATCCACTCATAATTTGGTTTCCTCCATCATGATTTTGAAAAACCAATAACTCCTCCACCTACAGATATGGAAAAGGTACCTCTGTAATTATCTTTATTATACTTTGGTATATAGTGACATTTTGAGTTATATTCTAAATTTAGTTTAGAGACATTTTTCCAGTTTCTTCCATTTCTTCCACATTTAGGCAGACAAAACCTATTTCGGACGTTTTTTCCATGGTTTTACCGTTTTTTTCCGCCCTGTGGAAGAAACCTCCCAACCCTGCACTCATCTAAAAACTCATTAATAATTAAAAATGGCTGCCATATACACAAGTATGGTTTTAAATGGCATGATTAGATTCCCAGATATCAAAAATGTACTTTTAGGATTTTATTTTGTTTTTCTATGTTGATTACAAGTAAAGATATTCCTTTTTCAAAATCTTTATAGCATTACATAAGGTAATTAATGGCTGACATATAGCAATATTCACTCGAGTGTTTAGTTTGTGCAAGATAGCCATCTGACACCAGTGTCATGACCTTAGTGGGCCATGGGGCTCACTATTACATTTACATATCTCATAAAAATGTCCAAAACGCTTTAAAAAATATTTTTTTTTACATATTATTTTTTCATAAAAGGAGTGATTCAGCCTATTGGTCATCATGATGCTGCAATGAAGTTATAGGGAGAATGCCTGCATATCAACCCTGTAGAGTTGGCATAAGTGTAGCCCTGGCGAGTTATTCTCAAGGGCTTGATTCTTGGTATTATCTCTTGTTTATGTTGAATTTGCTGAAGTTGTTTCAGATATTCACTAGGTTTTGGAGTAGCACCAATTATCCCTTCTAGTCTGTACCAAAGCCTCATGTGTCATCTACAGCCATGTCACTCCATATGCTATTAGATATACCGGCACTGTCATGCATAGTATGCTGCCTCTTCATTAAGCCTTCTCTGATATCATCAGGCATTTCATATATGAACCTTGAATAGTGCATCCCTTGCATAATGAATGTTACCAGCACCAAAAGGCATTGGAAAAATCTCATCTCATTAGACAGGGCATAACACAAAATTAATTCAAAATGGCTGCCACATACAAAATTCTAACTAGCATAAATTGTTCCAATGACCTGAGAAATGCACTTTCGGAACTTGATTCAAAGTAGAGGTACCCTTTTCGATATCTTTATAGTATTAAAATCATTCAGGGCTGGGTTTCTTCCAGGATGAAAGGTATTTCTTCCTGGACAGTGGAAAAGACCTGGGAGAAACCTATTTTGTACGGTTCTTCAAGGTGTAGGGGCCGGCAGCGTTGTATATATACTAGTGTGGATCATCCGAGAGATGTGCTCGTGTGGTGCTCGTTCCTTCTATGCCAACCAAGTGTCGTTTGGCGATACCCGTTTAGTACAACAGGGGGCAGCACCACATCTTGCATCTAGCTCCTACTAAGGAGCCGGACGATCGGCAGAAGGGGACTGGACCTAGTCCAGTCCAGACGTGTTTATATTCCTTCTCAGAATAAAGTCCATCTGAACAGATGGGAAGTTAAGGCCTTTGCCCTACCCGAACCTTTCGTGTTGTGTGCTGCTTGTAGTGATTAAGCGAGCCTAAGAGCCACCCAATTCAACATATAGAATGAACCATTACACTGGTGCCGTGACCAGTTGGTTGGGATGGAGTGTGGCCAGACGGCCGAAAGCTGCGGAAGACGAGATGCGAGTTCCTCAAGCTTAGAGCTTGAAGAATTCGAAGAGGATGGCATAGCCTCTCAGCAATTGTTGCTAGACTGGAAACCGGGTCGACAGTTTCTGTTTGACTCGGCTGGTGTACAGAGAACATTCTCTACACCCAGTATGATAGCCGATCCCACCATGATTGGAGATGGGGTCGTGAAACTGTATCCGAGTACCCCTAGCCATATGGCCTTGGATACCGGTTTGCTGGGTGGGTTAATTAAACCCGCTCGGTTGGACTTGAGCGATTGGTCTCAGGTGCAGACTGGAAGCCAGTATTTCAGTGGGCGCCTCTAGTGCTATGAAGACTTTGAAGGCTCAAAGTCCCATCCAAAGGACAGGAACGCCAAACGAGCATGGGGTACCAAAGGGTCCCCAAATAAGGCAACATCTACCTTTACTGACATCGTTGGACCACAATAGCGATCGAGACAATGGAGGGGATGGTAAACACCATAGTGTAGAGGCAGACGATGTTCCTATCGGGTCTGCCCTACCCCAATGGGATTCCAATCGTAATACACTACCAAAATCCACAGAAATGTATACGCTGGGATTATCCTTAGATGAGGCCCTATCGGACTCAGTATTCTATCCGGGAGGGAGCCGTAAATCCAGACATGGTCGTTGGATGGGCCCTGGATATAAGTCGACTTCGGCTTATCTAAAAGCCAGAGACCAGGTAGAGTAACAAGCTAAGAAGCAACATGAAGCATTCATGGCTGCTCAGAAGACAATTGAGGATGAGACCCGAGAACGAATCAATAAACTTCATTCTATAGAACAGGAGGGGGTTCTGAGGGAATCCGACCTTAAATACCGACTTTCCTTTCTAGCCCATAGGGTAGAGTTGAAATCAACGGAGGAAAGAGGAAGGGAAAGTAAGTTTGCAGAACTCAAAAAAGAGGAAGGCAATAGGCGGAGAGCTATTGACAAAGCTAGATCCAAAGAAGTCGCTAAAGCTCGGGATGTAAACAGACTACAGTCCGAGTTAAGTGCGATAGAAGAAAAGACTTCAATTATGCAAAGCCAAGACAGAATCTAAGCTTGTCATTGAGCAAGATGAGATCCATAGGGAAATGACTAAGTATCAGAGATCTGAGAAGGAAAAGAGTGAGAAGTATCGGATACTAAAGGATACTTTGAAAAGAGAAGCACAGGCTGCTCAATTAGAGCGAAACCGAGCGGTTGAGGACAATGAAAGGATTTGATCTGAAATCTTGTCTGAAAACCAGGAATCTGACAACTGACGTTGAGACTCTGACTCTAAACAAGTCTGCTATGGAAAGCTACTTGCAGGAAAAGGAGAAAAGTATTCCCCCTCCAGTGGGCCCTGACCTGAGCCCAGATAAGACCTTCATTAAGCAGGGTGACTTCGGTACCTGTTCAATGCCGATACAGCCAACGAGTGCATGCAATCCGTTTGTAAACGATAATGCCACTCGTAATGTGGATCAAGAAGGGGTCTTTGTCAGAACCCAGGATCCAAATGGCAGGGCTAGTAGGGTCTGCATCAGCGAAGTTCCGATCATCCATAATTTGGATCCGGACTTTGTCCAAAGGGACAATTCGGACGCAAGCACCGAAACTGGCAGGTCCCACATAAATGTGGATCAGACTGAAAATGTCGGATTGGATGCTGGCAACCCGGGCACTTTGCAAAGTACGCAGAGTGGAGGCCAGCAAAGTCAAGCAGGTAGCACGCCAAATGGTAGCGGTCAGAATGGTACTGCTTATACGAGCAGTCAAGGGGCAAGTGGTACCTTGGGTACTACCCCTAATGGTAGCAGTGGAGGTGGAAGCACTGGGGCTGGGCAGTCACAGTGGGGCTATAGCGAAGCACCACCATCCTCCTAATAACAGCAGTTTTGGTGGATTGGGAGGCAATCGAACCTTGAATGAAACCAAGGTGATTGAATGGAGCAAACACCAGTGTGGTAGACGTATGCTCATATCTCAGCCAGGAGGGTAGCTGTCATTCCGAAGGAGTATGATGGTACCCGACCATGTAAAGAATGATAGGAATGGTTTGAAGACTTCATCGACGTGATCAATTGTAATGGGTGGACGCCATACGAGGCGAGACCACATCTTGTTAGATGTCTGAAGGCTGGCCCGGGTCGCATAGCCGTGGAGCAATGGCGCACTTAGTATGGCCTAGTAGGAAGCTTTGAGCAGTTAGTAGAGACCGATAGTGGGCTGTTGTGTAACAGGGTCAAGGAAGATCCAATGGTTCGTTTTAGAAAGCGGACCCAGAAACCTTCGGAAGCATTTAGAGCTCATGGTATGGAGCTCCACGCCCTACTAAGTAAGGCCAAACCCAGAACAGAAAACCAGGACTGGTATATGGACGATTTGATAACTCAATTCGTCAAAAGGGTTGAGAGACCGAGACGAGCAGATAGCTGCAAGAGACGCCTGGAAGGAGGGGTCCACATTGCACGGCATATTTAATGGAATAGATATGGCCGTGATAAAACGAACCATGTTAGCTAAGGGATGTTCCTAATCAGTCAGCACATACCCCCATAGCAGCTGCGTAATGCAATTAAGAAGGAACACTTCAACAAGTCCAAGGATGCGAAAGCGGTACCCGAGACTTCGAGTACGCCCAGAGCTGATGGCAAGGTAACAAAGCCAGCCGACAGCGCTTCAAAAGCGAGTGGTCAGTCACAAGACATGACAAAGGTAATGGAAGAGATGTGTAAAAGGATTACTGAAGCATTACAAGCCAGTCGGTCTAGACCCAGAGTGGATCGCCGAACGATAAAATGTTTTAGGTGCCAGAAGATAGGGCACTATTCATCCGAACGTACTGCTGCAAAGCCAGTAATGGCGGCTTATTATGAAGCCGAAGACAAGTCCGAAGCAAGTCTGCAGGATGCAGTGGCAGCAGATATTGTGGAAAATTAGAGAGGGTTGTATCCACGGCATTGGGTATAACCCCATCTAGAAAAGAATGCCGAAACGCTACCGGGGGAAAACCGGTGGAAGAATTCGAATCAAGTATACCTGGAGGTCGGGTGACTGTGGGTGTGCAACCCAGCATACTGACCGGGGCCAGGGACCCTAGTGCAGATATGTGTGCTGGAGAAGACAATGAGGCAAATGGCCGCACTGGGGATGGATTAATGAGTTGGTCCGAGTGTGTGGGACACACCTTCCCCCAAGTCATGATTGAATCTTGGTGATTCTTGAGACTTTCATCAGTTTACCAGCAACACATCCCCATTGGGAGGGAGACGGTGGTATATACCCCTATCTGTGGAAGGTCGGGTAAGAGAATTCTTAGTGGATACTGGTGCTAGCTATTCCTGTGTGTGCAAAAGGTTCTTCGACTCGATGCCCGGCAGTCATGAGAACCTCAAAAAGGGGGTAAATGCTTGCACAGCTGACGGAAGGAGTATGAGGACTTTTGGGAGGACTTTTACGCCTATCTTTATAGGGGGCAAAGAATTCGTTCTTTCACCCACTAAAGCAGAGGTTAGTGACAATGGAATTCTCAGGTTGGATTTTGCAAGCCTATATGGGGCCATGTTGGATCCGAGAGATGGAATGATGACTATCCGGAACCCCTATGGCTTGCATGTACAGTGCGAATTGAGATAAGTGTCTTCAGTAGCTTCTTTATACATACGGTGAAAATCCCTCCGGGTACCACTTGTAATGTCCTCTGTGGCGGATCAATGGGCCAGAAGGGTGAGATGGGAGTTTTTGCACCCGACACAATACAATTATCGAGTATCGGGTCAGACTCAGTGGATATGTTAGTGGCGAATGCAGCATGGACTGTATAACTGATGACTAACCGAACTGGTTCAGTGATTTACTTGAAACGAGGTGACGGCGTAGGGGTGATAAGTTCAGTGGAACACATCGCCGAACCATTAAACCGTGTTAGTAAGCATCCTTTGGATGAAGAATTTCGGAAACTGATGAATAAATCAGATTTAAAAGATACGGGAGATAAATGGCAAGTAGTGGAGCTCCTCCGAAGGTATAAGAATGCCTTCAGTACAGATGGAGGACCCGTAGGTAGGACCGATAAGGTGCTGCACACTATTGACGTGGGCGATGAAAGACCTTTCAAAATTCCGTATCGCAGACTTCCTCTGAAGAAGAAGTTAATATGTGAACAGGAAATACAAAAGCAACTGTAGCTAGGGGTAATCGTGCCAAGCCCCTGGTCCAGCACTGTATGTATGACCACAAAGAAAGACGGTTCTATCCGTTTTTGTGTCTACTCCCGGAAACTAAACGGAATGACAAAAAAAACTTGTATGCCCTACCAAGGAGAGACATTAGATAGCTTGGGTGGGAACCAATGGTTCTGCACCCTGGATTTACAATCCGGGTATTGGCAAATACCGATGCTCCCCAAAGACTTAGAGAAAATTTGTTCTCTAGCCATTTGGGATTGTTCGAGTATAACGTCTTACCCTTCGGGTTGTGTAATGCACCAGCTACGTTCGAGGCTATGATGGAATCACTGCCCAGCGACTTACTTCGATAATGTTGTCGTCTTCGGCAAGTCATACAAGGAATGCCATGCAAATCTACAACTGGTCCTGGATAGGATTCTAGCTAACGGCCTTAAGCTCAAGCCTAAGAAATATAATTTGTTTAGGAAACAATAACATACTTAGGAAGGATAATTACCCCCAGTGGGGTAAGTGTGGATCCGGAGAAGCTGGAAGCTGTGGAGAATTGTGAAAGACCCTCGAGTGCTAAGGAGGTTAGATCATTTTTAGGATTTTGTTCTTACTACCGTGATTTTATACCAAATTACTCTCGTGTGAGCTTTCCTATGCAATGCTTAGCTCATTGGACGCTATGGGGTGGCACTCTCTCAGGTCCAGAACGGAGTCAAAGTCCCATTGGCATTCGCTAGTAACACGTTAAGCATATTTATTGTACCACTAAAAGGGAACTACTGGCGGTAGTGGTATATACGAAGAAGTATAAGTAGTTCCTTTGGGGGACTGACTTCACTTTACGTACCGACCATTCGTCTTTGAGATGGCTTCTTAATTCTAAGGACGCCGAGGGGATGATTGGACGATGGTTAGCTCATCTATCCGAGTTCGGATTGGAGCATAAGCAGATTGAGCACCGTCTGGGTGAAAAGCATATCAATGCGGATGCCTTATCGAGAAGGCCAATCCAAAAGTGCCAAAATGCCACTTGTGAAGACTGCGGGGCCCACAATGCTGTGGTTGCCGGGTTGGTATATAACTATACCACCCCCCATATCCCCTGGGAGGAGGCTGTGTGTAGCTATCTCGATTGGTCCCCAGAGACCATCAAGAAGTTTCAACAGTCGGATCCCACCACTACACGCATCTTGGAATACTTACAGAAAGGTATTAAGCCGGTAAGGCCAATGTTATCAGAGAGACAAGGTGATTCATTGCTCAATGGACCGAGCTAGAAATCCGAGATGGCATATTGTGCAGATGGAAAACAACTTCTACTGGCAATAAGCTATTGCAAAACGTGATTCCTACCTTGATGAGAAGGGATATCATGTATTATTGTCATGGACACCAAACGAGTGGCCATTACGGAATCCATTGAATATCTGCAAAGACGATATTACTGGCCAGGGAAGAGGAGCGACCTACTTCAGTTGATTGCAACTTGTCCCGACTGTTGTAAAAACAAGCCAGGACCCTGCATGGGCAAGTTACTCTTGTCCCAGGAGCTGTTTGGTGTAAGATTTGCTCGTGTAGCAATCAACATCATAAGTGGATTCAAAACGACACCTAAGGAGAATACATGTATGATGGTCATGACAGACTATTACACGAAGTATACTCTGGTGTTTCCCCTTCCAAATCATAAGGCCGCTACATGTGCTAAAGCATTTGTAAAAGGCTGGGTGCTACATTTGGGTGTACCCCTCATGATGTACAGTGATCAAGGTAGGGAGTTCGAGTCGGAGTTATGGCAGGAAATATGCCATTACTTAGCTATATGCAAGACCTGAACCAACCCATACCGGCCACAATCTGATGGCCAGGTGGAGAGGTTCAACAGAGAGCTGATACAATTTCTGAAGCCTCTGGTGAATAGCCACCAGGATGATTTGGACAAATAGTGCAAGTTTGTAGTACACGCCTACAATAACACCGTCCATGCAGCTACTAATTGTACCCCAAACCTTTTGGTGTTTGGTGAGGACATATTTATGCCCGCTGGCTTGGTGTATGGTGTGGTTGGAATTGATCCGGAAGCTCCTTGCACCATGCTCTTTGTGGAATCACTCTGGGACAGATTTAAACAGGCATATAAAGTAGTTCGAAATGAACTACTGAAGAATGCTAAATGGCAAAAAGTTGGTTACGACACTATTGCTCAAATGATGCGTTTTAATCTAGGGGACAAAGTGCTAAGGTATTACTAGCCACTCGAAAGGTTGAAGCTCATGACACCTTTTATAACTAGGGCGGAATTGTGGTGCTTAGACACCATTGATTTTCGCTCTGGTTGTTTCTGCGTCCTCCAGCGGCTAGTAGTTGCAGTACCTACCTTTTTGTAGTTAGACTTTATTTTCGCCAATTTTATATTGGAAGTTGTTCCGCCGTAATGGCACAGGGAACAACTGAAGGAGACCTCCGATGCTGGCCTGGGAAGCAAGCCAGAAGTGGAAGAGGCCGCTAACTGTCTCACTGCGTTATCGACAGCCGCGACAGACAGGGACCGAATGCCTCCTCCACCACCTCCCGGTCCACTAGCTTCTGCGTCAGGTTCTTCGGACCCAACCGACCCAACAGCAGAAGGTTTGGATATCTTGAATATCCCATTGTATCCTCCGACAAGAGTCGAGTGCCTCGCCCACATTGAAGAGAAGGCCGGTATCGTCTATACGAACTGGGGAACCTACATCCCAATGCACCCTCAATGTTTGGGTATGGCATAGGAGCCGAGGTTCCTGGACAGCCGGGAGAGATACCCGATGATTTCAGGGCACTAGTCATCGACTCGTGTTCTGACAATCTGGCAGAAAACATGCCAGTGTCATGGCTGCGGAACTACAAACGTCTCGCCGGAGCCATGATGTTAGACGAGCTAGCACGGGCTGTGGTATCCGGAGGGACTTCCTGGAGGACCACACAGTTGCGGCAGTTGGAATCCGACATGGACACCGACTCTACCATCACGCTGCATTCGGTCACTACAGGGCGAACTAAGAAATTAGTTCGCAAGCCTGCACCAAGGGGACTACTGACTGAGTCGGACCTTGAGGACGAGGATATCCGGATTGCGGTCGAGAGGTCTAAGTCGGAGAGTAAGCTGGGTGCCAGCATTCCAGAGGCAGCCGGCTCGGTTTCCGAGGTAGACATTACCCGTTAACAAGCTGCTGTGGAGGAAAAGAGTCATGAGCTTGCCGCCCAGCAGAAGGAGCTGACTGCCGTTCGCCGAGCCCAGCGCAAGCAGCAGGCCCAGCTCAAGTCGGGTACTTTGTCGGAGACTGATACCACCACCAGTAGCCGAAGGAGTACCAGCGGTAAGGGAAAGGAGTCTGGTAAAACGGATTGCAGCCCTGAAGCCCCAAAACAGCCCGTTTAGAAGAAGAAGGAGAAGAAGGTGGTGAAGGAGAGTCCGGCTGTGCCCACTCCTACTTCTGCAAAGAAGGGGGACAAAAGCCAGCCGAGGCCTCCGACCCCTACCTACACAGCAGTCACCATGGCCATTGCGGTTACTGCAGCACCCACTGTCACTACCAGCGGGTTGTCTGCTGTCACCTCAGTTGTGACTATGACTGGTACTGTCACCACCAGTCGAGTCCAATCAAAGGGGGCACAGATTTAGTCGAGCAGTGAGTCAGGGAGCGAATGTGACCCAGAGCTGCCTGAGTTGGCCAAGTCAGAGTTGCAGGCGGTAACGACGTGGGAAGACATGACCACAGACATGCCGAATGATGACAACCAGAAGTGGATGTGGAAGAATGCAGCCGAGGGATTTAAAGAACGCATCCCTCGCTGCTTTGCCGATTGTGCCTAGGACATGATCCACTACATGTGTCCAGGGACTGTCAACATGGACGGTGACAGTGATGATGAGGAATGGATGAAATCCGGACCTAATGATACACCAGTGGGGAAATTTTATCTGATTTGGATGGATCAGCTTAAATCCAAGTTAGGACTGGTCTATAATTATGAGGCGAGGACTAGTCTAGTGGGCTATGACCCAATGGGGACCCAGCGGCAACTGCCGTAAGTGCCCATTCGAGTCGTGCCAGCTCTCGCTTACCGGAGAGAAGGTATTCAGTACCAAGCCTCAGTTCGCCAGGCACATCGTGGAGCACCATATGCACCACAAGCCCTTGGTGAGGTGTATCCCTGGTGATAGACCCAGCAAGTTGTGTGATGGCACCTTCGTGACCAACATGGCCTTACATTTGCAAAAGGCCCATGGAACTGGCCTGGAGAAGACACGAAAGCGTGCAGTTAGGTGCTTTAACGAGCTATTTGCGAACTGGGCTGAGCTCCCGGCGAACCAGGTGAGGAAACTTGCGTTTGAACCCGAGTTATGCGCCTGGAAGTGTGGGAATATCATCACTTACTTCGCATTGAACCCCTCGGGTTCAAAGTTTCAGCTTCCAACCGAAAAGCATGCGAAGCTGAAAAAGTGGAGAGGTGATGACGAGAGGGAGAAGCTCGTTTACGAGATACAGAAGCATGAGAAGGATAAAATCAAAGAGCAAGAGATGAAGTGGGTCGAGGAGGCCTACAAATGCTGCGTCGAAAAGAGAAAGGAAGCCGAGAAGCTTAAGGAGTTCCACGCCGCCGAGAACTTAAAGTACATTACCAGGTACAAGGAGGCGGACCTTAAGTTCTTCCTCTGCTTCGGCAAGCAACTGGATGACTGGGACGGTAAACTGTGGTCTCTAGACATCCCCTCGGTTGCTGATGCCGGAGCAGTGGGAGGCAGTTCGTCCGAGGGTATGGGTGACTTGGGTTCACGTCTACTTGACTTGGACCCGAGCACTGGTAACCTTAAGCTCCTTGACAAGGAACGCAGCAGCTCGGCTCCAAACCCAGAGTCCGCTGAGAAGATGGACACGGACTACGAGTCTACCAACTTGTAAGTGTCCATCTGCCAGTTATTTAGTACCCGAGGGTAAAGGAATCCCTTATATGCCAAAGACCATTCTCGGATGACCACCCAGATCCTACAGACTGGAATGACGACCTGCAACTAGATGGACGCTACCCGAACCACTCGTGGACTACCACTCGAAGGGGGCTCCATCTACACAACTTCATCAGGGCACACCATAACAGCAACGTGGCTTGCCACCACACACATGTCGCCGGATGGAGCTGCAGAAACCCTGGAGGTGTCAACACTTTAGGGTGAAATACACCACATGTCTCAGGGCCCTGCATGGTCCCTCAGCCTCCCCGCCTTGACCAATCATATATCCCCGAAAGCACTACCAGGGCATTGCGAGGTGGGCCTTTAAGTACATGACGTGACTATGTTTACTGCACCTTAATATTTTGACATGGCTATTTATCTTTTACTTTCAGTATCTCAACATTTATATAATAATTATCTAGCCTTTACTCAGACAAGAAAAATCTGGCTGTGACCACGTGCAGGAGTTGCCACATGCATCTAGACATGTATACCTACTAAAGGAGTGCTTACTATTTATCAGGGGGCGGGTTCACTTGGACGCGCAGAAATTTTCAAGGGGACAAACATAACTAGAAAAATGATGCTGAAATATGGATTGATCAAGCCCTGCCCTACACTTGGTGCATGCCCACACTCTCAAACTGGCCGAGATTTTTCCAAGGTTGAAAAGGATGATGAACAATGTACGATGATTTCTCCCCTCCCTGATTTTCACGCATCTCCCGGTTTTTGATAGATTTAGGCACTTTTAACTGATGAACTCTCCCTGATTTCGATATTCTAATAGGCCTTTTTAACTCAGCAAAACCTATACTAGATATAGATTCCCACCACAGCGGTACAGAATGTTGTGAGGAAAGTCTCAAACCAACACTACCGGCAGTTGTGATGACACTGCCTCCCGGGCACTGCCTACACTACGCCTGTAGTCAGGGTGACAACGGTTGCTTGGTGTTGCATCACAAAACTTGCCACTCCCGCAGCACATCAGTGACGTCACCGCTGCCAGGTGACGTCAACTACGACGTCACATGTGATGTCATGGCTACATATGGGCAAAACCGAAACCATAATAGAGTTGCAACGGTCGCTGCGCTCCCGGCCGCTAACGCGTTAGAGGGAGTATACATAAGGTACTTTCCGAAAGTGCCCATGTGGGCTGATACCCCTATAAATCCCCAAGGGACTAGCCCTCAGGTCTCAGACTCCTACAAGACACTCCAGGTTAAGGTAAATACTATAAGCTACTTCTTCTTGGTTGGTGTTTTCGGAGCTAGGGCAGGTTATTACACATAGACAAAGAGATATATGGGGTGATTCAGTGAAGGATGTTTACCAGCCTGAGAACCAATGATATGACAAACTCAATTTATTTAATAACACTTTATTTTATTGAAAGCCCTATATCTTGGCTTGTTAGAAAGGTTGATTTAAGTCACCAACTCCAAATGCGTCAGATTTTATAGCCTGTGGTGTAAAACCATTATTCTTTACCCTCACATACATAACGTTTTTAAACAAACAGTCATAAAAGCTGTTAAATATCATCCTATATACATCAGATTTCATGTCCAAAATGTTACAATACAAGCCTTAAGGTGTAGCAAAAATGAAATCCCTGCACCAAGAACTTTTTTTTACACCTCATCGCTAAATATGGAGTTCAGTGAAAGTTTTGAATATGTAGCCTAGCATTCTTACCTTTTCCCTCATATATTTAAATATAACTAGATATTTATGAAAAACATTCTCTATTATCTAGAGTGTCCCTACTTTCAAAAAGATCTCACTCTTTACCAACAATACATATACATTCTGGTCCAGATCTACAAAGGCACTTCTGAATACTCAAGAAAAAAAATGTTACGTATGTGAGGATTTGGAAAGAGCAATACTTTTAAACATCACAGATCATCTGCATCACTATTTCTTGTACAGGACTTGTTAAATTAATCGTTCAAAGGCATATCTTAACACATTAGACTATATTATGGGTCATTTCCATCTCACTCTGAGCGCATGCCATCCTCATTGGGCAGCCTGTCCTCCTCATTAACTTGCAGACTGCAAAAGATTGAATATAATTGTTGAACAACTAAGGTGAGTAATATAAAGCAATTATGCTCTATTATTTACAGTTTCTCAATGGGGGATGAGAAGTAAGTAGGAACAAAAAATTGTTTATGGATAGAACCCCACAAATATCATTACTGACCAGCAGTGCAGCCTTACCCTAGGATATAGCAACCATAAAAAAGTTTTGAAAAAAAAAATTACAGGATTGCTACATTCACTACTATTTTAGTTTGGGGAACCATATGTGCATTTAATGGTGAATTATGTATAGTCTGGGTGGGTCTGAAGTACACATTGTAACCAAAATGAACAAAACCTCTCATACGTAACATTTTCAAATTTGTGGGAAACTTGCAAAAATTTAAATGGTAAGTGCATTAATTCTATCCAGACACCTCCAAATTCTATTTGGAGGTGTCTGGTGCAACACATATAGTAAACAACTCACATACGTAACGAAATGCTGAGGAGGGGGGGAAAATGAATACTGCTGGCAAAGTACATACCAAAAGAGAGGTTATATGTACTGAAATGATTGATTGTAGGTCTAGGAGTAAATAAACAATGGTAAGAGCAGGTAATCTTGCAAAATAATGCACTTTTAGGGTATGGGAGGTGAAAACTTCGAAAAATAATCAACACTTCTCACCCCAGACAGGCTGAGGTGTCATATCAAAATATCCAAACTGGACCTATTGAGCCCTAGCAGTAAAGGTAAACAAATAATAATGATTTGGGGATAAATATACAGCAAGAGTAGCTCAGGAAGGGCAATTTCCATTCCGCAGTGAAAACGTTACGTATGTGAGGAAAATAAATCCTTAAAGAGTATGGGGCTTCCTAGCTAAATTAAATGGCATCACCAAGCTGCTATGGCCAGTCTAGGGCTTGGGACTTTCAATCAGAGGGAAATATAACCCAAAATACATCATTTCAATGCAATCTAAGACAATTGCAGACCCTCACATATATAACACACACTACTTCATGAGAATCTGATTAAAATTCCTTACCTTTTTGAGAAATTTCAGTGTAAATGGAGCTGCAAAATCACAGTAGACTGTGAGCTTAGCTAATTTGAGATCCTCTGAGTGACTTCCAGTGTTCGGTCATTCCTGCCAGGGCAACAGGAAACATTTCTTTTCTCCTCCACATATTTTCGTTATGTATGTGAGGATTTCCACACCGATACCAAAAGACCCCCTCTGTGGCCTTACTATGCAGACTTGAGACTTTGTTTCAATCATTCAATTCATATACATACTACACTAGAAAAGACTAGAAATAAAGAACCATTTATTTAGATAGCCTACATACAAATAAAAGTGTGACTCACATATGTTACATTTTGGGGAGTTGAATTTTGGTTTATGAGACCTAGCTCATATCTGCAGCAGACCAGCACTTTCATTTATTTACCATCAAAACTCACAGTTTGATATTATAACACATGTGTGAAAGACAGTTGAGGAAGGGACATGGCCAAAGTGTTTTAATAGATAGCTCTGACCTCTCACCAAAGGCAAATTAGGTTTATCACACTCTAATACTGCCTAGCTTAAAAATATATAGGTGGTAATGGTGAAAAATTGGACAAAAAAGGGCATTTTTGGTGTATTGTCCAACTTCGAGCCTCCGTAACTCGTCAAATTATAGGCTGATATACATGAATTTGCCCTCTACTTAAAGCTCAAGATGTTTTCTATCAGATGTTACTAATATAATGAAGAATAGTGGTCTACATTTATTACTGTAGCTCCTCAAAGCTAAAATCCTTTCAAAATAGGCCCAGACATTGCTCAGTGGATCTGCCCATATATTGCTGACTGGTGACTAGTATATTCTATTACTATTGTATCTGTATTTGGTTTGATAATATATTATATGAACTATAAGTTAATATGTTCGCTTGGGAATATAATAATAATAATAATAATAATAATAATAATAATAATAATAATAATAATAATAATAATAATAATAATAATAAATATTATAATAATATCACAAGTGGAATGAGGAAGGAGACAATGGGTTTGGTGAGAATTGACTTAGTCAATATCAATTCTGTACATGCCTTTATTAATAAGACAATAATTTAATACAATACAATAATAATACAGTAATACAATATAACAATATAAATACAATATATACAATAATAAAGATTTAAAAGTTAAAATTTCCGGCACCACCCAGCGTGGTGTGTGACGCTCGAAGGATATACGCCAACTGACAGTTAATTTGGATCCCGCAGCTTTTATAGGCGCTAATTGTTTTCCATGACGTCATACATACCAATGCGCACCCTGGAGGAGAAAGTAGTACCACCCGCTGCACATATTCATTATATATATATATACACGGGTGTATATAGTCCCATATTTGACTGTGTACTTGTTTATCTTCATATTTACATCCATCTATCCATTCCCCTGCATGGGGTTAAGCTAGGCCAATTATTAATCTGTACATAAGAGATCAAAATCTACAATTAATTAAGCCCCCAAAATCGTTACACCTTAGTTATCTCTTTGGCTGTTCATCTTTCACTTGCAGTATCTTAACATTTATTGGATGATTATCTAGCTTTTTGAAAAGGAAAAAAAAGACACAATTAAGAGATGATGGTCTGTTTTCAGACAAATGTGCCAAACAGATATTGAAAGTATAGTCTGGTAATTAACTTAGGGTAATTAACCTGTATAGAATGAGACTCGATGTACTATGTATAACAGAAGGGGTAACTGTATAGCTTCATCTACAGAAATAATTTTTGACTCTGTGTTAATCAGAGCGAGTTATTATCTGTTACATTCTGTACTATGTTGTAGTTAAGTACATGACCTAACTATGTTTACTGCACCTCTATATTTTGACCTGGCTATTTATCTTTCACTTTCAGTATCTCAACATTTATGTAATGATTGTCTAGCCTTTACTCAGAAAAGGGAAGGAAAATACACAATTAACCCTTTCACTTTAGTGGCCACACATACTAAATTCAGAATGTGCTTAGGCTTTTCAAAGAAGGCTTATGACTGTTTAAGTGCTGCGCCTGTGCCCTAGAGCAGGACATCATTTCAGAGTTGTCTATTCAAGACTAAAACATAGTGTGACCTTTTTAACTGGAGGACACTGTGGGGTACATGTAGCTAAATAGAAACCAATATTAGTGGCCACTTTTTATTTTTATATATTAGGGGCTGATTATACTGACCAGTAGTGGGTCGCTCCAGACGATTATTCTAGTCATAAGGGTCATGAGCAACACTATAATGTTGTGCAGTGTCCCCCAGATGTTAGCCTTATGAGGTACACACAGTTACACAGAGTGTTCTTATGAGGTACACACACACAGTTATATTGTTTCTTTATGAGGTACACACACACACAGTTACCGAATGGGTCCTTATGAGGTACTCTGATGTTAGCCTTGTCAGGTACACAGACACAGTTACACTGTACCTTCCTTTGAGGTACACACACAGTTACACACAGCGTCCTTATGATGTACACACACACAGTTTCACAGTGTGTCCTTACGAGGTACTTTGAAAGTACCTTATGAGGTACCTGAAAAGTACCTCATAAGGCCAACTTCATAAGGTGCTTCTCTCCCCATAAATGGAGGTACCTCATAGGGGTACCTCACAAGGAATTTACCTCACAAGGACCAATTGTGGGGATGTGTGTGTGTGTGTGTGTGTGTGTGTGTGCACTATGCGGCACAGCTCAGAGCCTCTTTCATCGTTTTAAGCTAATAGAAATTAGGGAGTTACTGTATGATCCACATAAACATGTCTCTGGTTTTGTGTCAGCAGCTGGAAAAGAACTAAGAATTGACTCTTTTGCTACCAGAAGTTGCTTGTGTGTGTGATATGTACATCATAAAATCGGATCTTAGAAACATTCAATAATCCCAGGGGAACGTTTTGTTATTTCTCAGTTGGACAGCTGGGGAAGAAACCATGCCTTTATAAACACATACATGCACATGAATGTAGGCAAGGGCAAGAACTGTATCTAGATATGGGGTAGGAGATTGAAGCTCTTGGAGCCACCATATTGGCTCAAAGCAGACAGGGGACTAGTCCCAGGCAGTAAAACCCTATGGGCTCAAAGAAGACAGGGTGACTACACTGACTTACACTTTTCTACCCTTCTCTTCACGACCTCTGCATGGAGACTGACCTCAGTTGACGTGCATGAATGTAGGCTGTACATTAGTTCAAATGTGTGTGTGGGGGGGGGTGTAGGATAGATTCTGTCCAGAAAAATGTTTGAATGTTCATTCAATGAAAGAAAAAGATTGCCCTGCACTAACACAGTGTAGAGTGCAGACCCCTTAAAGGGTCGCGTACTGGTGGTCCACCACACCCCTGGTATGGTATCAGTGTGGTATGTGGGTTGCTTACTGTGGGTTTGATGTATCTGGGTTTCTAGTTAAGGATACAGGGTAGGGTCATTTCCGAGTAAGACTGTATCGGTGTGTGGCCATTTAGTAGTAAGGGTGCTACACCTACTTATAGAACTGGGTTTTCTTAGAATTAGCCTGTTTTGTTATTGTGGGTACCCCAAGGTGGGAGGGGGTATAATAATATCCATTGAATTGTGTACAACTGTTTAAGTGTGTCACTTACTTTTAGTACTGTTCTTATATGGTATCAGATATATGTCAGTGATTGACTTCTTTTAGGTAAAGTGTGTTTTCTAAGAATCACCAATGAAGGACCATGATTCCAGGTATTGTGTGTGGGCAGTTTTAGGGGGACCTGCTCTCTGACTTTGTATAAAAGCCCCTGAGTTTGAGCAATAAAGTTAAGTTACCACCAGCCTCTATCTTGAGTTGTTACTTTACCTTCTCTACCATGCAGCAGTAGCCTAACAGGACTGGACCAGCCTTGGAGGAACCCCTCCAAATACATGTTTAATCCAATTACAGCTCCTCTGTTTTGATTGGTCCTCCATGGAAGGTGGCGCTGTAGATAAGACTTTTAGTGTCCTCACATTGGTGTACATGAATAGAGATCCGTACACATGTGTGGCCCCGAGCATAGTAGTACCTTTGGGGGAACTAATTTAAGGTGAATGGTTTTCCTTGCAGTTTTCCCGCGAGGCTGTTCATTGCTGGAGGCATCTAAACTCATAGGTTATAGCTTCATACAAGAAAATGTCACCATAACCTACTTTGGAACGTAGCAACATTACCACTGTCCCTGCTTAGATATTTGACCACTATGTTACACTGGATACGCAAACAATGGTGAACATTAAATTGCTCTTTCTATGGGAGCATCATTTATCTAGCATACCGATGCTGCACATGAAAGGGGCACCCCTTCCCCTCCATACAAGTTTCATAAATCTAAAGCAGCATGCAGTGAAGGGACATGCGCATGCAGGACTGCTGGATATACAGACACACGTGGTTTATTTCATGCCTAAAAGGAGCATCATGAAGGCTATACTACTGTGTGCAGCTCTCCTGCTACCCACTTTTACACTGGCTGAAACCTGCACAGAGGACATTTGTGAGTTTGAGTTAGTTATCCGCCATGCCAGGACAATGGTTTATAAGCATTACTCAAAGTATTATGTTGTGGGTCTAAATGGCACCAAACTTCAGGTGAAGGAGAGTTATGACAATATTGCACCTAATCCTCTGCTTGGTACCTTTGTCAATGAGAGTGATGTGATCACCGCGGATGGATTTGTAAGAACAGTGGCAACTGTCAATGGTCAGTTCCCAGGACCTCCAATAGAAGTACAGGAAGGATCACAGGTGAGGGTCACATGATCAGAATGAGTGGGTGTTTATATACCAAATTTTCAAATTTACATTAGGGAGTGATCATTTTTTTAACAACGGGGGGGGGCTGGTGGATTTGGGGGGTCAGAATTTTTTCAACCTCTTGACCAGGGGGGTCAGAATTTTTTCGCCCCCTTGACTAGGGGACATCTAAATAATTTCACCTTTTTTCAGCAAAAAAATCCAGCGCGTTACTATAGGTTAAAAGTTTTGACCCGTTGAGAGGGGGGGCTGGATTTTTTTCAAGGTGTCCGCACACAAACCCACCAGCCCCCCCCCCATTGTTAAAAAAATGATCACTCCCTTATATAGATATAATTTATCTAATTAAGATGTTTCTCATCAGTGTGAACATGCAGGTATGATTTATACATATGTCTCCATGATGTAACAGCTGCTCCTTTGTGTGATGTCTCTGTCCTCTTGCATGTTTGTCTCCCTGTCTGTCCCTGTCTCTGTCTGTCCTTGTCCCTGTCTATTTGTCGGCGTCTCTCAGTCTCCCTCGCTACTTCTTTCTCTCTCCCTCTCTTTCTCTCTACTTTTGGCGCCCTCCTTCCCTCACCATCTTACTTGTCATATCTCCTTCTGTTTGCGCACTTCCAACTTCAGTATGGGTGTGTTGTTTTATCATTATGGACTATGTGAGACTTCGAGTTTGACCTTTATTCAATCCTTCCTGTAGACAATGTTATTGTGAATCTTTTTATTGGCTTATCTACATGACGTGGATCTCCCTCAAGAAATCCTAGATTCAATGAATGTAGAGAACTCCCCTGGAACACTTGTAGGTTTACACAGACTACATACGGTAGCTTTCATATTTGAACTGGGGAAATAAGTTCAAACAACTTTACTTGGCATCTTTTCTGATCTCAAGTTGTTTACTTTCTAGCTATCCCTGAGAGCTGTTTCATAAGGCCTAGATACGATCAATCCTAGAATAACCCTCCCCTTAATAATATGTTTCCTATGAACAATCATGGCTGCTATTGATCGTAGACTGGTATGCTACTCATACATACCACTTCCTGCAAACTGTTTCCAGAGCATTATATAATATGAGTAATGGCTCCAGATAAAAGTATTAATAATTGACCAAGAGAATGTGTTTCAGAGGATAGATTTATGGGAAGGTCAGTGGTATGCAGACATTTTCCCAACCACTGAATTAAGGCTGATATCGCAGATTCCTTTGGCTGATGATGTAAAGGAATTGACTTTTCCCCCGGCCCTTGCGGATGCTCTTACATATCTCTTAGACAAAGCATAGTATTCATTGTTAGCCCTCTTCTCTGTGTACCATGGTTAACGTGCCAATACTTAAATATAGGCCAAGGTAGATGGGCATGGTATATGGGGCATAGTGATTTTAGGGGAGCAGCATATATATATGCATAATGCACAATGTCATACAGCTTTAAAGGTAGAGAACTAATTGATCACTACCGTGTGTGGTGGGGTTGGGCCAGGGGATCATTGCCCTTGGCCCGCAGGGCCGAGGCAAGTGATCCCCAGCCCTACCCTAACATATAGGGAGTGATCAGTGTTCTACCATAGCCTTCCAAAATTACCCCCCCCCTTGTTAAAAAGAAACTCTAATGCCAGTCCTGTAAAACCATACAAAATCACATGGGTCAGTTAGTATTACAAACTAGTGACCCAATACTGAGTCAAGTGTAAAGCGGGTATTCCACTGCCATCGGTCAGCCGAAATTGTGCTAATCCGATCATTTTTAATAATTCAAAAACTCTTTCATGTAGTAGTATTACTACTTGTAGTACTATACCAAGGCTAGGCTATTATGTTTCATTCCCTGTTAATAGGAAGGAATGGCTAGCACCCCCTCATTATTACTATATAACTTGATCATTCTTTACAGTGGGACCTTCTTTTAGAATAAGATATAATATAAGTTTCATTCATACACATAACAGGGAGGCTAGACTTTGAGAGTAGGCCTAGAACTGGGCGGTGATCCAGCAGATCACCTCCCCAGTTCCTCATTCTGGTTAACATAGGGTTCAACAGGATCACCCTGCCCAGCTCCACATGGCTATGGTAGAACTCGCCACAGACATTCTTGAGGTGATCTGCTCTTAGGTAGGCACCCTATTCACCTGTGTGCTATGCAAATCTAGTTAATGGCTTGTAACTCTCAGTGGGGCAGGCTTAGAGTTACGGACAGAAGTGTCAAATATCTACTGGTTTGTAATATACAAGCTGTGTCTAGACCAATCATGATGGGCCGTAAGTGGTGTTCAGGGCTTAGACGAAATTAACAAGATGGGTAGTTAAAGCATCTAAATCTCACTTAGGTAAAACACTGCACCAAGTGGTATCTTCCTGTTCATGGAACCTCTATCAAAATATGTTAAATTGAGACCCAGTTTGCAAAATCTTAAAACATACAAAGGCTAGGGGCATTTATGTATGATGCCACATGTAAAATATGGAGCAATACATATTGTATTAAGCTCAGGGGAGTTAGAATGAAACCAGCCTCGTATTTTCCAAAAACTTTTTGACACTTAAAGCCTATACCCACAACCTCAGGGTCCATGGGTATAGAGCTATACTATGCAAATCATGATTTTGAGTCAGCCATATAGGAATACATGAAAATGTCTCATAAGTCATTCAAATAGAGCATTCAAAAATTGCCCCACTATTGATATTGGGCTTAACTCGTGCATGATACACTTAGAAACTATAAATGATATCAAAAAGCTAAGAGAGGAATTAGAGAGAGAAAAAAACACAAACAGGGCTGAATACCTAGAAATACAAAGACGTTGCTACGTGTATTATTGACTTAGATATAGATTTAATTTGTATAGTAGGAATGTCTGTATAATACTGACAGAGCAACTTTGGTACAAGATTGCACCCTTATTTGATGATTTCATATTTACAGTACTGATTCCCTATTCTAGGCCATGTGAATAGCCTGTGTTATTCTCTATAATTAGGGAAACCAAGATGTATTCTTATATAAATATATCCATGGTCTATAATTACACTAATTACATATATTTGAAAAGAAAGACAAAACGAAACAAAACAAAATAAAAACAGAAAAAAAAAGTAAACGGGAAAAACTACATTGATGTGTATAGAAGCAATTGGGACACATGGTCAGGCCTATATTTCAAAGTGTAATGCCAATGGGTGTAACCACCTGCCTGTGACAATGCTGCATGAATGCCTCCTATTCCTGAGACTGTTACACTGTCCCTTGTATTCAAGGTCACGAGGGTTAAGTACTCACAGCCTCAGGATGGGGACATTTCAAATGAACAATTCTTATTCCTCATTTGGCACCAACATGATTAGATATATTGACTTTATCGCACTTAATGTGCTTTCTTGTTGTTGAATTTCTTTTTTCTTTTCTCTTTTTTTTTTTGTAGATTTCAAAAATTCAGTTTTGTGGAGTCGTGATGGCATAAAATCCAAGAGGCCAGGCACTTTTATTTTTGTTTGGGTACCAAAAGGTTTGATGGGTGATTCTTGTGTAAAAATGTCTCAGGAATTCAGATCTGCAATTCTTAAAAAAAATTGACACTGCATTTTTGCACAATCTGAGCTCAAAGTAGGTCACTGTCAAAATTTAGAGGGATAGAATATTTTCCATTTGGGCTTATAAATTCTTTTTATTTCCACCCCACAACACTATATACCCATGTTTTCAAGGGTCAGGGATCCCTTTTTGATATTCTATCATTTAGGTTATCACCAAGAATAAAATTGAAGACATCCGCCATTATATTGGCGATTTTGATGATTTTCGGGACACAAACACCATAAACATGCTAAATACTATTAGCATATGACCACCATCATTCCTCATAGGTCTCTTTGTATGTAAGAGATATGATGCATCAAATTCAAGCAGGAAGGTTTACAAAATAAGTCACCTAGGATATCTCAAATGCTCTCTTTGTCAACATTTAGCATTTAGCGTATTAGAATGGCCTACTAAACAAAGTACTCAAGAGCAACACAAAAGAGAGATGGTTCTTCAGTAGTTTGCAGCTGTTTGATATCTCTTCTCAGATTTGCCACTTTCTGCTTTCTTGAATCAAACATGGCTGCCATCAAAGTAGGTCTACAAGGAAATCATCATATGTATAAAACTAATGATTGTATGAAAATGTGTAGTCGCTCTATTAATATCAGAATTTGAATATCTATCAGTCAGAGCCATTTCTAAAGCTCTTTGGCCCAAGGGAACACTTGAGATTATACTTGACTAATTTTCAGCCATGATAAGCTCAGGATTTTCTATTCAAGGCCCAGCGGCAATTGATTTGAAAACCCTGTGACCCCCGCCCCCTACACCACTGAGATTATATTGGTTTGGGAAAAGAAAAAGGTAATACATTGACGTGGTAGGGTAGAACATTGTGTTATTTGACTCCTACCATTGCGGTAAAGCTAGAATGTGTCATACAGGTTGTAGCAGGCTAGCAGAGTTGCTCTGTTTGTGGAGTTGGGCAATACAAGTTCCAGGTCCATGCTTCAGCACTACATAAGCTAGTATCAAATGTCTGCTCCACCAGTTGAGCTTCTGCCTTTGCATAGTGCATAGGGTAGATTAACCTAAAGACGACCACATACCTAGAGTTGACCCCCTGTCAGCTTATTTTTCTCATTTTCACATGTAGGGTAGAGGCACCCTGAGTCGGACAGACACCTAAAGTCGGACACCCTTTGCATTGAATTACATAATAGATATGAAGAATTCAGTTATCATTTGAATTAGACATGAAAACTCAGGTATCATACCCTCAAGAAAATGAGGAATGAAATGTAAAACTCCTGCCATACATGGTTTTACAACATTGCAAACACTGGGTGTTTTTGTTATATTCTGAGGATGAAGAATGGTGAGTGAATGGAGATCCTGGTTTGATTTGTCAATTTGTCATGTCTTAACCTTTATGTTTAGAGAATTTCTAAACATGACAATGGGAATATACACTTTTTTGCCTATGATTTGACTTTACAAACCTGAATACATCTCTCATGTTGCAAAATGGGAGTTATTTATCAAGGACCTTCAAATTACAACTACAGTCAGACACCAATTACAACCCACCCTGGACACAATTATATCATGATTTTAATACTTTTACAATGGACATTTTATTACAAACAGAATCCTTCATGATATACCTGTACTCCCAGATAGGGATATTTATTCTGTGTTTGGTTTACCTAATATCTAATACATAAATCTAATCACTACTCCATCTGGCCATAGAAGTCATGCTCATCTGGGCATGTAGACTGACCTTTTACACATATGCAAAATTAAACACCTGAGAGTGTCCTGGAGAGGAGTATTGTATTAGTTTGGATTCCTTAGTGTCATATGCTTTATGCCTATATAGCATATTTCAGATACCATTACCCATAGTGTCTCTATCAATTAGATAACATGGTGTCTGACTCTAGGGTCACCTATGT
Organism: Acholoe squamosa; assembly: GCA_949317995.1. NCBI lineage: Eukaryota > Metazoa > Annelida > Polychaeta > Phyllodocida > Polynoidae > Acholoe > Acholoe squamosa. The sequence goes on from OX439041.1 coordinate 22,678,449, forward strand.
TTTGGAGACTAAATATGTATAGCATATTTATTCATTGGTATTGGAGAGTTTCATCGAAACTTCTTCATGGATCTTGGGAGTAAGGTATCATAAATCAACTGGTGCAATGGAAAGTAGAGTTGACCCCATTTAAAGGTACAAGATTGGAGCACCAAATATGGCCACCTCCAGTGTGGTCAGGAGCATCCAAAATGGGTGCCTCTACCCTAATGTATTGGTCTTAAACCCTAACATTATTGAAATAGAGGTGTTATAATACCCCATAGAATGATCTCCTGGAATATATGAAGTAGTTGTCATTGTGTGGTAATACACTGAAGTTCCCATGTTTGAATGGTTTTCATCATGACCAGCTGGTCATTTCATCAGAATTCTCCAACTTTGGTTCGATAATTTGAAGATAACAAGTGCTCACATATACAACATTTTGACTCTAGGCAAAGATAAATATCTTTGCTAAATGATAGCATAAGGAAAAGTGCAGAAATGTTAAATACCTTCTGTATAGGACTTATTTCCTAGAACATACCAATTTCACCTTGAGATGACCACAGTTTCCCCTTGGGCAGACCCTTACTGAGTTATTTATGCATTTCATTGAATAGATACCATTTATAATATAGCATTACATCCAAAGATTCATATTTAGAGCAGGTTTGGATACAAAATTTCCCTGGATGATGTTCTGATACACACATTTCAACCTTTACTGGAATCCCACTACTAGTAGTATGTAGAGTAAGTTTGTGATACTGAGAGCATGATTATAAAATAAAGAACATGATTTTAAAATCATCAAAATCGCCAATATAATGGCAGTCGTCTTGAATTTTATACTTGGTGATAACCTAAATGATGGAATATCAAAAAGGGATCCCTGAACCTTGAAAACATGGGTATTATAGTGTTGTGGGGTGGAAAAGAATTTATAAGCCCAAATGGAAAATATTCAATCCCTCTAAATTTTGACGGTGACCTACTTTGAGCTCAGATTGTGCAAAAATGCAATGTCGGATTTTTTTTTAAGATCTGAACTCCAGTTTACTCCTCAATGCTGTTGTTCTACTAAAATCTATTTCTATGACAAATAGAAGAAGAAAACTTAACTGATAATTTGTAAAGTTATGCTGTGGATGAATATTTTGCCCTTACATCTCCCACCAGTATTTGCTTTTGGTAACAATTTCTAGTAGGAATTCAGAGATCTCATGATAAATCATGTTGAACATTATGATAGAAGCCAATCAACAACAGGGGTCATATGATATTGTTACATTTTTTACATTTGATGACATCTATACTTTTTCAAGAACGCAACAGAGTCAACTGGTCTTTAAAGTGACCCTTGGACCGAAGAGCTTTAGAAATGGCTCTGACTGATAATTTTCAAATTCTGGTGTTGATAGAGCTACTAAACATTTTTTTACAATCATTAGTTCTATACATATGATGATTTCCCTGTTGACCTACTTTGACAGCAGCCATGTTGGATTCAAGAAAGCAGAAAGTGGCAAATCTGAGAAGAGATATCAAACAGCTGCAAACTACTGAAGAACCATTTCTCTTTTGTGTTGCTCTTGAGTACTTTGTTTAGTAGGCCATTCTAATATGCTAAATGCTAAATGTTGACAAAGAGGGCATTTGAGATATCCTAGGTGACTTATTTTGTAAACCTTCCTGCTTGAATTTGATGAATTATATCTCTTACATACAAAGAGACCTATGAGGAATGATGGTGGTCATATGCTAATAGTATTTAGCATGTTTATGGTGTTTGTGTCCCGAAAATTATAAAAATCGCCAATATAATGGCGGATGTCTCCAATTTTATTCTTGGTGATAACCTAAATGATAGAATATCAAAAAGGGATCCTTGACCCTTGAAAACATGGGTATATAGTGTTGTGGGGTGGAAATAAAAAGAATTTATAAGCCCAAATGAAAAATATTCCATCCCTCTAAATTTTGACAGTGACCTACTTTGAGCAGTGTCAGATTTTTTTAAGAATTGCAGATCTGAATTCCTGAGACATTTTTACATAAGAATCACCAATCAAACCTTTTGGTACCCAAACAAAAATAAAAGTGCCTGGCCTCTTGGATTAATATAAGATTGTTGCAGAAGAAGGTTATAATACCTTCTATAAAGTGCCTAAGCTCTGTCTATGATTTGTGTCCCTACAGGCCCCAGTGCAATAAAGTTACGTCAACTCGGTGCTATATTTTATATTGAATCATCCAGTTAACTATTCACAGTTGATTCAATGATCTGTGCCATCGAGGAAGTCCAAGTCTGAATTTCAACTTCACCTATGTGCCTTGAGGACACATTGAGGGTGTGAGGTCCTGTGGCATGAAACTCTGACCCTAGTCTAATGGGGGGGGGGGACTGGGGGGAGGGGTGGTGATGGACCCACCCTTCACTCACAAGCCATGCCTTACCCACATTGTTTGAAAGGGAAAAATGTAGGTACCCCTTTGATGAGATTACCTAATGAATCAAACAGTTAAATGTACTAGAAATGTTCCTGATATCACCATTGATTACCTATTTCTCTATTGGTCTTCCCATCAGGTTGCAGTGACTGTTGTGAATGAACTGCTCCGGGAGGAAGTGGTCATCCATTGGCACGGATTCACCATGCATGGTACTACCTGGATGGATGGTGTACCCTTCACCACCCAGTGTCCTATACCCAGTGGGCAGAGTTTCACCTACAGGTAAGGGCAATAGTGGTTTCTGGTCCCGGACTTACTGTCTAACCAGGAGGGTGTTGCTCCTATAGTAAAAGGAAGAGCTGGCTAAAAATGCCCTCATTTCCAATTCTTTCTTTTCATGTAGCTATAATTTGTCCCTTTAGTTGCTCACAAGTGGTCATTCAAGTCTGGTGCTAAAAAAGGGGGATTTGAGTAGGTACCTATTATAAGGGAGAAGTCAGTCAGTATAATATACTATAGAGTGTGTGACATGAGTAGTGCAGCTCTCTCTGTTTTAAACAAGGCAGGTGACTTTTCAGACTAATGTGGTGAGTGCAAGTTGAATGGTGAAGCATAGCGTGACTTCTTTTGAAAAGAGGGTACCTACTGACAGCTCGTTTTACCATAGGAGCAACACGCCCCAGGGAAAGGGACAAATATTATCTTGTATGAGTTTATGACTTTTTGTCTTTCTTCTGATGAAACTACTAGAGAATTTTGGGAGAATGGCAGCCATTCAATCACAGGGAGCCTCATGTTGACGTTTGGAGTCCTCCAACATCAACAAGAGGAAGTGGAAAGTGGGAAGTGAAATTGTCATCTGGTGGCAAATCACTGAACTATCATATTTGCACTTTGGCTCTCAACCTGAAATTGCCTGACAAAATCACATAATACTGCAATGTAACCACATTTGACAATTTACAAATGCATCTACACCCGGAACACTTTCTGCTTTGTAAAATTTGAGCAGTTGGTACAAATTACTAGATTGAAGTCTACGAAAGTTCAACCAAAATCGGTTCAGTTGAGACCTATGATGTATGGTCCCTGTGGCCCAATTATATAGACCCTCTTCTTGCCATTTATCTGAAGTCTGCTCAACTCATTCCCCATAGCAGCATAGTTTATTTAGTTTAGTTAGTCTCACTACCACTTACATGGAAGCAGTAATGTGCCATTTAATACTGTTTGGTAAAGAACTGGTCCCATTTGCTTCACAATGGCAGCCTGTTACACTGTCGGTCTTCCCTTACTGAGATCCTCACACTTTCCACCTCCTTTGAACATCAATAGAGGCAGGGAGGGATTCGGAACTAACTTGCAGTTTTGGCATTTCATGACGGGTCCATTTGTCAAGAAGCCTACACCATTCTTGATAATGTTCTACAATTACCCCAAACCATCTAATCTAATCAAAATAATCTTGTCATTCATTATAGGTTTATTGCCAATCCAGTAGGAACCCACTGGTATCACTCCCATCTGACTGGCCAGAAATTAGATGGAGTCTATGGTAAGAAGATTCTGAATATTATCTCCTAGATTTTTCGTGACATTACACAAGACTATTATTGTCAGAGTCTATGTGGAAGATCGCTTAATTGGGTTTCTTGTACCTATGTGAAGGGGATATGATATTACAGTCAAATGATTTTTTGTTAATAACTGAGTTCTTTCAGCCATTCTCTAGAAAATAGAAATGAATTGAATTTTATATACTTTTTTGTTGCAGGCCTTCTTGTAGTGCACCCTAAGAACAAGATGACAGTGCTACCTTCATTCCAGCTACTACTAGGTGACTGGTATCATGTGGAGGGAGGAACCTTGGAAGTTATCAGCCCCAGCAGCAACATCAGACCAAATAGGGGCACAGGAGAGGACATTTTTATACACCCAAGTTTGAGGGACTATAGTCATGATGGTGTTAACAGTGCAGCATTAAGATGGGTTTCAGGGATCATTAATGGCAGAGGCAGGTTTAATGATGAGAAGTTTCCCTTAACTAAGTTCCATGTGAAGAGAGGTAGTACATATCTGTTCCGAATGGTGAATGTAGGAGCTGAGTTCTCCATGAAGGTGTCCATTGATGGTCATGTGCTTAGGGTCATAGCCTCTGATGGACATGACTTTGAGCCAGTGGTAGTAGACTACATTCTGATCAATCCAGGAGAGACAATTGACTTTGAAGTGGAAGCTAACCACATTGAGGGAAGCTATTGGCTGAGAGCTATGACTCCTCATGACTATTCCACCTATCAGACATTTGATAACAAGGAACATGGGGTAAGGGCGGTATTTGTATATGAACACATTGATGATTCAATTGATCCAACGTCCCAGCCAAGGCCATGCACAAAAACTGACAAATGTAAAGAGTTCAACTGTCCTTATGGATCCTTCCCTCCTTCCTACAACATGACGTGCATCAACTTTGACCATATTCAGTCAACAATGACTGAGCGCTATATCAAGGAGAACTATGGTATTCATGATACCGATCCCCTTGATGTCTTCTTGAACATTGGCTACACAGGAGGGTCTTCAATTAATTCTAGAAGGCATCAAAGACCAAAGGCTCCATTGTACCAGGGTGAGGGAGGTGTTGTGGAATGCGTCAAGACTTGTGGGGACCCTTCAGGCTGGACTGATGCTTGTCCTTGTACATTTGTTGTTAATTTACCATACAACAAAACCATCCAGCTTATCATGAGTAACTTCCAGGATGTCTCCTATGTTGGTCACCATCCTATGCACATCCATGGTCATAGTTTTGCTGTAATGCACATTGGGTATGCCATTCATGATGCTGTTACTGGCAAGTGGGTGATGCCTAACCCAGATGTACATTGCAAGGATTCTCTTTGCACTGTTTTAGAATGGAGTGGAGCTCAACCAACTTTCAATGTGACCAGGCCAGCTCTAAAGGACACTGTGATTGTACCAGCCAGAGGCTACACAGTGATAAGAATGAAGTCCCTGAACCCTGGCTACTGGCTTTTCCATTGTCATATGAACCATCATCTAGAAAATGGCATGGCTGGGATATTTGCTGAGGCCACTGACCGAATTGCTCCAGCACCAAAAGGTTCCCCAGTCTGTAATGGATTTACTTATACTTCCCATGAGTTTGAAGAACAGTTAATGAAGAGTAAGAAGTACCTGAAAATGGGTAAACAGGCTGAACAGCCAAAGAACACTCCATCTACAGATATGCTAACCAAGGACAAAGAGATTGGAGTGTGCAAAGGAAAGGGTGAGGAAAAGTAGATTGGGATATTTGTACACTGTATACCTAAGAATAATTAGAACACTTTAGAATTTTCAAAACTAACTCCAGATCCTAGTAGCAATATATTGTTATTTCAATCCATGGGATGCAGGTTTTTCTCTCTATAATCAGATGTGGGAACATTGCATTACAACTAGTTAAAATTGAATAAAATTCTATATCGCTAATATGCTATGGATATGGATAGATATGTGACCCATCCTTACAAAACAAGTGACTAGTCGCATTTTTTACAACAAAGGTACAGAACCTTAAGGTAAAAGTGGTGTTTCATCCAAAAATGAGTTATTGGCAGTTATTGGTCAAATGGATGTCAACTTAGATGAATCATCTTTAGGTAGATATTCACACTAAATAGTGTTACTTTAGCAGTATAAGTATGTATATGTCATTATAACCCATAGAATGTTAATGTCATACTGATAAATATTAAGATGTTGACTAACAATAACAAATGGGGTGTTTCAGCTTGACATGGTAACCATATTTAGATTTTTCTTTAGTGTACAATGTAGTATCAGGAAGGCGTGTCCAACAGCTTTCAGAAAATGTATCATAAAGTATATATCAAAATAGTATCTTCAGCCATAACATAACATATATCAATGTGATAACTGTGTTGAAAACATCATTTCCCTGAAATCTATCAGTTTCATGAAAATGGGAACAGATCCTTTATGAGGCATTTCCTCGGGTTGAGCTTTTTCAGGTTATACTTTTCAGAGATGACTTTAACATACCATATCCCTATATATATATATATATATATATATATATATATATATATATATATATATATATATATATATATATATATATATACGAGTTTATAACATCAAATGAACGCTCCTGACATCCTCTTTTCAAATCTGGGACTAAGTAAGGATGGGTCACACAATATGAATAGGTACTGTGATCTTTTTATCTATTCATCCATTTAAATCCAATGCAATTTAAGATATGTTGTTTCCTTTTTTCTTCTACAGAAGGCTACGAGTATATCAAGCTGGGTGACTTTGTTGGTACATGTCTTGGATGTGTTCTGCTTGGGTTCATCATTGCTGTGGTTCCTCTACTAATCTATGTTAAATGTGGCCACAGTAAATCTGAGAAGGACATCATTACTCCTCACCATCAGAGCTCAAATGCAATTGATTAAAGAGGAGTAATTTCTCATATTGACTATACTAAAATTTGATCATATGGTGTTTTGATGATCTAATAGGTGCAACTCCTATTATCTAATTTTATTATTCTATTTGAGTAGAAAAAGTAACCCAATATTATTTACTTACATTTTATTTATTTTTACTTTTTAATGCTAAGTAGAACTAGTGTGACTTGTATCATTTTAACTACAGAGAAAGTTCTATGGAACCTAACGAGAATGCAAGATAGAACATGAAAGGGTGTTTTTAGAAAGGTTGTTAATAGTGTTATAATATATTGATAAATCTTTTTTTTTTTTGAAACAGATTTAAACTTTATTTGGTCTTAAGGTACATTCATCATGTAAACATAGGCATGTTGTGTACATATCTCTGTCCGTTGGATATAATATCATTTTTGTGTAGTAACCTAAGTACATACGATAATATATTACATAATCACCCTTGTTATAAAGTAATTTATCGTGAAAATAACATGACCGAACAGTTAATGACCAGATTGTCATTTAGAAAATGTTGTTATCATCTGACCATTTAAATTCTTACCAGTATTCATAAATTATAAAGTATAATAACAATATTTTGAACAATTTGGGGCACTCTAAATCTACTTTAAATGCAATAATAATTGTTTCCCTCCCCCTGTTTTACAATCGATATTTACAACATGCATTGGTACAGTCAGATTCTAACTAAGTTATACATTGATAGAGTCGATGTAGAAAACCCTAAGTATGTTCTTAAATCGTCATTTAACATTGCTCCTTATGGTATAGGTTCCTAGATATTATTTCAGTTTACAGTTTGTATAATTATTTTACAATATCATTTATACATTGATGGATTCATTCAGGCATTTCTTAGATATAGCCTTGAATTTATCTTTATTTCTAATATTTCTGGTATCAGTTTCAAGATTATTCCATGTTTGGGCACATAGACATTCAGGAGATTTTGTATATGCTGTACAATTAATTTTCCTGTAATTTAATACAGGAGCACTCGAAAATCTTGTATTTCTTACAGTTGGTTTAATATATTCTTCCATTGTTGACCTTTTATAAGAAAGCATTTTAATATGATAAAGTCTTCTAGCTTCTAGCATGGGAGTATCCGTTTCTCTATGTACAAGGTTGGTAGGAGTCAATATATGGACATCTAAACAGGTCTTTAAACACTTATTTTGCAGTCGCTTAAGTTCTAATAGCAGCTCAGCCTTAGCTCCATTGTATAATATATCACAGTAATCAATAATTGGTATAATATGCATTTTATACATTCTTATTCTTGCTGTGGTAGATAGATATTTCCTAGTTTTATACAAGATTAATGATTTGAACCGAACATTTTTTATGACATTTCTCACATACATATTAAAATTCATTTCTTGGTCCAGGGTAACCCCTAGGTATTTGTACGATTGGACATTCATTAAAGTTTTCCCGTTTAGAACAATTTTTGGCTTATGTATTCTTTTCAACTTGATTGCAGAAGCAAAGGTCATGATTTTTGTTGTAGATTCATTCATTGAAAGTTTGTTAGCCGAGGACCAAAGAGAGAAGGAATTTAGTGCAGTAGAAAGTTCATTTGTTAATACATCTATATTTTTTCCTGATACGTATAGTACTGAGTCATCTGCATATAACAAGGTATTATGTACATCATTTTCAGAAATGCAGTCATTAATATACAATAAAAAGAACAAAGGACCCAAAATTGAGCCCTGTGGCACTCCACATGACAAGTTAGCACGTTCAGAGCGTATATGGTTGGCTATAGAACATTGTTGTCTCCTTGACAGGTGATTTTCAATTAAGGTTAGATTTCTATTTCTGACTCCATATTGTTCAAGTTTTTTTAATAATATCAAGTGGTTTACTGCATCAAAGGCCTTTTTTATATCTATAAAAGCAGCCATTGTTATATTGCCTTCATTTCTATTTTTTAATACATCATCAACTAATACTGAGATGGAATCGAGTGTAGATTTACATTTCTGGTAGCCACCTTGGTTTTTCAATAATATATGTAATCTATCTAAATGTTCACTTAGTTTATTGTATATGAGTCTCTCAAGAATTTTGCCTCGTACCGGTAGGACACTAATCGGTCTGAGATTTGGCACGTTGGACGGATCCCCGCCTTTTGGTAATGGAGTCACCGTAGCAATTTTCCAGCTATCTGGAATTTGGCCTGTATTTGTAATCAAATTAATAATTTTAATGAATTTTTGAGGAAACTTTATCATAGTTTTTTTAAATATATCAGTGGATAAATAATCAATGGCAGATGACTTAGATGTGTCTATATCAGACAAACATTTTTTGATTTCTTTATCTGTAAAATTCATGTCTGGCATGTCAACCTCACAGCGAGTACCCTTGAAATTAAAAATAGTTTGGTGTTGCTCAGCAAGTCTAGGTCCAATCTCTGCGAAAAAATTATTTATATAAGTAGATGTATCATTAATCAAGATCACATGGCCATTTTCATCTGTTAGCATAATTGATTTATTATTTCCTTTTTTTTGAAGGTAAGATGTCTTTCATAGTACTCCAGAATTTTGTTGAATCATTTTTAAAAATTTCAGACAAATTGGAATAATAAGTCTCTTTGGCCAGTTCTATTTCTCTGTTAACTTTGTTTCTACACTCTCTGGCTCTGTGCCAGGAGATGATATGTGACCAGGCAAGCAAAAACACCCCTCTGCAGGGAAATTCATTATCAAAGTTCATCTCAAGATCTTGAAAGTGAGACATCATTGCCTTGAATATTCCAGGTAGTTATGTCAGAACCCCTCCTTGAACATAGGTTGTTATTCAGATCTGAAATCGATGATTAAGGTCTAAATACATTAAAACCCATAACAATGTTTAAAAACACAATAAATCAGCCTTTTCCATAAAAAATACATAATAATATGGTGATTTTTTTTTATAAATTTTGTTCTAGAAGGAATTTTCCATTTCTGTTTTCAGTTTTAGATTTTGGTGAGTATCCCCGAAAATTGGCATAAAGATCTGCAAATTTTGATAATTAGAATGGTTGCCATGGCAACCAGGAACAGGCATATTGGTTGATTTTCTAATAAAAAATGTGCATTTACCATCTGAATACAGGCCATTTCTAACGAAAATGGTGCATTTTAAATGAGACCATTGAATTCTACATAGAATTTAGCTTAATGTATTTTTATAATGATTTTAGAGTAATTTTGCCCCTCCAATGCCCCCTGGTGGCCAAATGGGGAATTAAACATCCCCTGCGGAGGGGTGTTCTCCCCTGATGGGTCACATATCCATGTTTTGTCTTGCTAATTTTAATAATAAATTTTTGTCGTTGATCTTTTCAAGAAGCTCATTTGACATCCATGGACTAGGTTTATCTACAACTTTAAAACTTTTAACAGGACATTGTAAATCAAGCATTCTTTTGATCATATTTTCCAGTATGGTCCAGCAAATATCTTCAAAATATCCTCAGCCCATGTTGCAATCGTTGTTCTATTCTATTACGTGTACAACAAAGAATATATATATATATATATATATATATATATATATATATATATATATATATTTACCTTTTGTATGAATTAAATTGTTTTTAATTGTTTCTTTTCTGGATGCATTCCGATTCAGCCCCCTCTTTGTACTCTAATCTGCCTCGTAGGCATGTATCATTCCTATATCATTTATGGTTGTATATACATATTTGTATTTTTCTTATTTGGTGCTGTATATTTTGACACACATTTTATTATTCGTAAAAATACCTTTGTGAAACTAATTTTTATGTATTACAAAATTTGGTTAGAATGGAAATCATGTTGGATTAATAATGTTGCCACATATCACCTTGTAGAATAATGAGTAAACAATAAAAGAATTTTTAAAAAAAAGAAAATTCACACCCTGTTCAACTTTTGATTACTAAATTAATGTATAACCATAACACTGGGCTACTAAATCAAGGCCATTATTCCTTCATAGATCTCCTTATGTAAGATTGTAATTGTGTTTATTGACGCTTTCGCCCCCATATAGAGGTCGTTTTTATGCGCACCCTATAGCACTATTTCAGGGCTTGTAGTGCAATGGATGTTTACAATATTGGAGGTGCATATGAATGCACTTTTCTTTATGACAGTAACATGAACTAAAAATACCATCACAGCAACACTTTATAAATATATATATGTATATATATATATATATATATATATATATATATATATATGTAGAATGAGACCTGTTACCCAATATATATATATATATATATATATATCTAGTGTTTGAACTTAAACTTAGATACTATTCTCTTGAAAGCAGATTTTTCTTTTACCCTTTGTTGGGTGGGACTCAGCTGGTCCCATAATATTATGCACCGTATGTAAGGACTCTTCTCATAGTGGCAGGTCTTAGCCCTTCTGCAGGCAAATTTTACCTTTCTCTCTGCACAGGTCCTATTATTGACTTGTTCTACCCCTTCGCCGTTGAGATATTTTTTCCATATAAGTGTGACAAGTTGTGCATTCCTTCTATCAGATAACATGCAGACTCTACATGCGGAATGTAATTCAGCTATAGACATGCCTCATATTCCCTGTCTTAAACATATTCTCAAGCCCTGATTTTGCATTCTTTGGAGCTTCAATAACTCAGACTTAAGCCCTGCACCAGTGTAGAAGGAAAACAATACTCCAAAGCAGGTGCAATCATGCTTCTATATACTTTAGTACAGTGCTCAGCATTCAAGTATTTCCGAAGCTTATTTAGTTTGTACAGCTTATTACCAAGGTACTTTTTCACTTTAGCAATATGGTTATTTACAGTGAGACAAAGATCTATCTAGTTCTACACCTAAGTAGTTGTATGACTCGCAATGCGACAACTCAGAGGCACCCATGTGGAGGATTGGACCATATAAGGGAGCTAGTTTTGATTTTGACCCAAAGAACATCCCAGTACTTTTTCTTGCATTAATTGTTAGAAGTTAGATAGACACCAAGTGTGAATTCTATTCAGGTCCTCTTGTAGAAGCCTGACTGCCTCTGTAGGATCCCGATGCGATACATACACCACAAGGTCGTCAGCATACATCACACATTTTGAGTTTATAAGTACATCAGGCAAGTCGTTCACATAAGTAATAAACAACAGGGGGCCGAGCGTCGACCCCTGAGGTACCCCGAATTTGACCGTTCTTTCTGTAGATTTTACACCATTTGCAAATGTAGAATGAGACCTGTTACCCAAATAATCTCTGAACCAAATTTTATACCAGGGGTATATGTTTAGTGCATCTAGCTTTCTTATTAGGGTACAGTGATTTATACAATCAAACGCTTTGGAATAATCTATGAAACAGGCAGCAGTCACATGACCTTCATCCCTGCTGTCATAGAGGCTAGTTAGTACAGCAAAAACTGTGTCGCCAGTACTGCGGTTAGTTCTACTGGTTTTTATCTAAAATGTTGTTTTCTTCAAGGTGATTCATAAGAAATTCATGTATAATTTTTTCTAGAATTCTTCCTGGCAGTGGTAGCAGGGTAATAGGTCTCCAATTCTTTATGTCAAACAGATCACCTTGCTTCGGGATAGGGACTAGCAACCTGTTAGACCAGGCTCTTGGGAAGGAGTTTCTAAACATACATACAACCTGACAAGGTAAGAAGGTAAAGGCGTCTTTTAATATTCTAGAGTTCACCCCATCTATACCACTAGATTTATTAATGCTTATGTTTTTTACATGTTTATCCACTGTCTTGTGGTTCACTTTTTAGTAGATCTGGACGCCATGATGACAGGAGAGTGACGAGCTGAGCGCGTCCCTTAAATCACTGATTGAAGTATACAGATGGAGATATATGGACAATAGACGACTACTAGACTTCAATGAAGTATCAGGGTCGTCAATGACCACACATAGACGAGGTAAATACCTGGTAAAACGACCGTAAAGAGAGCTATGAATACCGCGATGACGACGAGGTGAGCGATAATAGGCGACACATATACAAGGTAAACATCATGGCCGGTCGTCAATACACCAAACCCCAGACAGTAACTCGCCATAGACGATCATCAGGGTTGGAAATTGAAAGATATCTTGATGATAATGTTCAAACTAAAGCTAGAGGTCCTGGAAGACCAAGAAAAGTTGATAGAGGTGGTAAAAGCAATGCAACAAAGAGGGCGAGGACGCCAAGCGCTGAAGGTGCAACTACGATGGCCGGTTTGGTCAGTAACGTCTCCCCTACATACCACCTCCGGCAGCACAAATCGAAGAAGAGAGCCCAAGAAAATGATGTTAGGATGAGATCTGAATATAATCCTAATATTATTGAACCATTAAATGAGGGTGAAGAGGGAAAAGATAGTGAAGAAGAAGAGAGTGAATGGTCCTCGGTGAGTGACGATGAAGTTATGGAACCTAAGGGCAGGAGCAGTAGAAGAAATGTCAGTATAAATACAGTGAAGAGGAAATATATAGGTTCCAAGAATCTCTTTAAGCTTGGCTTTGAGGAGATGTTTCAAAGGATGGACCAGAATAGGGCCAGTGCACAGCGTGAGTTCGAAGAACTTAAAGATAAGATGGATGGCTCAAATAAGCAGTTGAGTGACAGACTGGACAGAATAGAAGAGGATGGAAAATCAACTGCTACCAGACAAGCATCTGAAATCAAGAAGATCAAGAGTATAGTAGAACGAGCTGATGATGATGCAAAAGAGGCTGTTAACTTAGCTAAGGAGGCAAAAGAAATAGCAGAAGCTGTTAGAGGAGATGTTGAAGTGATGAGAATCAACCCATCTTACTCAGCTGCAGTGAAACATGACATTAACGAGGACTATAAGTCACTACGTAGGTTTAACCTTATAGTAACTGGCCTGCCTGAGGAGAAAGATGAAGTACCAGTAGATCAGGCCATGTCCTTGATAAGGGCACTAGAGGTTGACATAGACAAGACTGAGTTAAAGCTAGTTAGAAGAATATCAACTGCTAGAGATAGAGGAACCAGAGCAATGATGATATGCTTCTCTACAGCATGGAGAAGGGACGCTTGCCTCAGAAAGAAATCAAAGTTAGCTAAACCAGGCAGTAGATATGCTACTGTATATGTTAACCCTGATGAGGATGACGAGGTAAGAAGAGTCAAAGGCTATATGCGCAGAGTTGCAAAATTCTGCAGGGAGAGGGAGATAGCCACGGCATGGGCCAAAGGTACAAGAGTGTTAATCAATGGAATACTCTATGATGGCTATAAGCTAGACCTAATTCCCAAGAAGTATATCCCCAATGACAACAAGGACTTTAAACCTCAGAGAGTTGCTAATGTGAGAGACGATGTACTGCAAAGAGATACTGGAGATGTCCATCAACCAGGAACAAAAGAACCACCAAGAGCTGTGAGTGAAAATAGGACAGAAGGTACCCCTATTAGAGTTGATGAATTATATTATTGATAAGAATATAATTAGTGAGAGACAATACGGTTTTATACCTAACAGATCAACTGTAGATGCAACTTTTGGGTTAATACAATATCTAATAGAAGCTAGAAATAGAGGTGACTACTCCCTTGTATTATTCCTGGATTTAAAAAAAGCTTTTAATACTGTAAATTTAGATATAATGATGAGGAAGCTTCAGTGTATTGGTTGTGATAATAACTGTCTAAAATGGTTGGAATGTTTTTTATACAATAGAAAACAAGTAACCTTAGCAAATGGCATCACCTCAGATGAAAAAGTATTGGACTGTGGGGTAGCACAGGGGACGGTATTGGGCCCTTTCAACATATATATTAATAGTATAACTGAAGTAATAACCAATTGTGAATTCTTTCTCTATGCAGACGATGTAGCGCTGGTACTGAATGGTAGGAATACTGAGATTATGAGTAAATTAATGCAGAGTGATGTGGATAATATTGAAAAGTGGTGTAGACAAAATATTCTTACTATGAATGTCAAGAAAACCAAGGTCCTTTGGTGCCATTCAAACATGCAACATATTACTAGATACGATATTACCATGAACAATACAAAATTGGCATGTGTCGAACATTTCAATTACTTGGGTGTTGTAATTGATTTTGATTTAAACTTTAAACAACATTGTAAAAAGATGGATTCAATGGGTATTGCCAAATTGAAACAACTGAGAAATATTGTTAAATACCTGGATACAGATACAAGCCTTAAAATCTATAAGACGATGATTATTCCTTTGTTAGAATACTGTAGTTATATTTTGGAGAGTGGACCTGTTACCTTAGTAGACCATTTAGATGTCATACAAAATCATTGTCTGACAGCCTGTAAAAAGATTCTACTACCTCAGGATATACATGTTGTTGACCTATTATTATCTTGCAATGCGAAAAGTCTGGTAACTAGAAGGAAAGTAGTACTTGCATGCATGATGTATAAATATATACAAAAACCGGAGAATATAATAACCCCAGTAAGACCTCTTAGGGGCAATGATAGAATTAAAATCAGAGTAAATCGACCTAGAATAGAATTATATAGATCGAGTCCATTGTATAGAGGTAACATCATTTGGGATGATCTACCGGTGCATGTTCAGTCTGCAGAAAATCTGCAAAAGTTTAAAAAGTACTTATGGGAAATGTTAATATGACTCTGAATTGTGATTGTCCTGAACTATAGTATATGTGAATATTATGTGATATGTGACTGTTTCATGGAAACCACCTGATTAATATCAAGCGATTGTATCTTCCTATGGCTGATAATTGTAAAAGCTTCAATATGTTAAGATATTGTTGGCCAATAAACGCTTTTCAAACTCAAAAAACTACAGCTTCAATATCAAAAGCAGGTAGACCATCAGGCATATTGAGGACGGGCACAGTTGAAGCTGGTCTTGGCATGATACCTTGGTCTAGGTCATTATACAATGTCTCGCTTATTTCGGCGAAATATTTGTTGATGTAATCAGAGACCTCTGAGGGGACTATCATCGATCCAGTGAAACTGTCCTTTAATTGCATATCCATGCTTTTTGCTTTGGGATTAACCAATTTATTGATACCCCTCCAGAACTTTACAGGATCACCTTTAAATTCCAATAATAGACAATTTATCCAGTCCCTCTTACTGTGGTTTTGTTTCTTAGTCTACCTATTTGTATCACATTAAATGGCTGCCAAAACGATTTTGCTCTTTAATTAAGAGCTGACGGTCATTCATAACCTCAATAATCTCCCTGTTGGTCCAAGGCTGTGGTTTTTTTTATTACAGTTGTTTTTACTGGACATGTGATATCTAAGTATTCAGCGATAAGCTTAAGTAGAATTTCCCATTGCATCTCAGGGTCATTACTTTTGAAAAATTCAGTCCAGTCGCTATTTAGTAGGTATTCATGTAAATCAGATGGATCATAATGATGGTAAAACCGTCCTGTGAATTTGGAAAATACCATTTCATCTTTAAGCTTTTTCCTACAAGCATATACTGGATAATGGTCGGAGATTAACACCTCAGCCACACCAGCTTTGGTGATAATGTCACAGTATGACAATATATTGTCAATACAAGTACCACTATCAGTTGCCTTGGCGGGGTCTATATAGGTTCAATATATACATTGACTTCAGTTTAGGTCTATTTATGAATAAAACCTGTAGCTCAATGTCTGGCGTCATATGTTGCAATTCATTAAAAGATGTGTATATCAAGACAAATGGGTAAAGTAATGAGATTTGCATTCAAATGAATTCACCTGGCAAGAAGGAAAAAAACAAAATTAACTTTACTTGACTATGTCTGGTTTAATGTGTATCTTCCATATTTCGTAATTCTTTTTATTTTTAGAATGTTCAAAACTTCCAGCTAGTTTTCATCGGAACCGTAGGGAAAGGTAGGGCAATGGGTTTTGAGAGACTTCACCATATTCATTGTATACTTTCTGGGGTATAGATAAATCAAAATGGAATAGAATCTAACTTACTAATTGAGTATGATTTTATAAAAAGAAATATTTTCTGAGAGAAAAAGACCTACCATACGCTACCCACAATAGGGATATACATGAGGTATAGCTCTAAGCCAGCATACAGAGAGGTGCTGCTACCTGGGGAAAAGACATAACACTTGGAAAGCTCAAGAAGTGAGACTAGTCAATCAATTTAATTCCGTCATACACGGGCCATTACTATTAGCTCAATAATGAAGAGTCGTCTGTCTTATGATTATGCTTTTTTTTTTAAAAAAAATAGTTAAAAGTAGGAACTGAGGTACAACACACTCCGGGCTCTAATAGAACTAGAAAAAAATAGTGATGATCGACTACACCGACTGTCAGTAAGCCAACAAATAGTGTTTGTTTTTGTTTTGACAAATCCCTTAATTCATCGTCCTTGGCTAATCCCTTAGTGGTCCTTAAGGCCCTCTTAACATGTAAGGGCCTTTTCCTACAATTCTAGACATCCACCTTGCCGTGCACGTCATGATCTTAAACTCTGCAATTAGTGAAAAATATATGTCCCATCCCAGAAATTAACCAAATTTGCTATAAACATGTGCATTGAATCAATTACTTGGCAATACTGATGGTAGACATATTTTTTATGGTCATTTCTTAGGGCGTTTTCTTGCGTATTCTCACATGGGCCATTGTACAATTGAGGAACAAACCATGGCCTTTTAAACACATGCATGCATGTAGGCTAAAATGTATATACCGGTATGCATTCCTTTTTTCCTTTTTACATACTGTCACAGATTATCTATAGTGGGCAGGGGTAGACACTAACACTGGCCCGGTGGCCAATGGCCAGTAATTTTGAGTGTTGGCCAGTATATTCTTTTTCCCCAAAACAAGCTTCTTACTGGCCTGGGTGGCCAGTGGGCTTTCCTCATTCGATTTTGTGATTAAAGACAATTCAAAACTATGATATTTATCATGGTTTTTTTTTTTGTGTACCAGGGACCTCAATTTTTCAACCTTTTTATTAGTGTTTTTTTTTTCATTCCGGTAACACAGGTTTTCCTCCAGCCACAAATCCCGGGCCAACAGCTTTAGCTGGGAGCCAATAGATTTCAGAGGGTGTTGGCCCAGGTGACCAGTGGCTAAAAAGCTTAGTGTCTACCCCTGGTGGGGGTTACCAGTATACTTATAATGATTAAAAGGACAAGTAGACGCGAGTCATTGAATAATATGGTGTTTATATACGACCATGTTTTAAACACTTTAGGGAGCGTTCATTATCTATGGCAGGGGGGGGGGAGGTGAGCAAATGACGGGGGTTGGTCAAATTGTTTTAGAGGTATTCAGAGGGGGGGGGGTCATATTTTTTCAACATATTCCTGAGGGGCAGGCCAATTCCTTTTTTCTGGGGTTTTCGCGAACACAATGCTAAAATTTCACAACACGATTTTTTTTTCACGACACATCCCGAGGTTCACAATTCTTCACCATCTTATACATGGGGTTTATGCAAATATCATTTGATACATAAAATGATTTACCCTGAAAAACATGTAAATAGCCCCCCACCTCCATCACACTAATGAATGCTGTAAAGGTGTTAGGACGATATCAGCTCCCCTCCCACCCTACCAGTACTCTATGGTGGCCATAGCTTTTCATACCTTCCCATGTGACACTCATACCATCCAATGCCACCCTCACTCCGTCCCATGCTGCCCTCATACCCTCAAATGTGACGGTAACACATTAGCAAGGCTTTCCCTACAACTTAGGCCTATTCAATGTACATGTAGGTTGGCTTTTGCAAAAGTTGGGGAGGCTATGTCTTACAGCATATGTCAAAAGGTTGGGGTGCACCTTATACAAAGGTTTTTCAAAATAAAATTATCAATCCAGAAGCAGTAGGAGTGCCATATATGCAAAACACTCATCCCTGGTGTACCCTATACATGAGCTGTGCCTTATATATATAGATTGTGGTAATTATGTATTGTTATTTAGGGAATATCTAAATTCCAAACTTAGAGGTGAATCTCCTTACCAAGGCATGGCATGAGCGCTTTATATGATTGGGACTCTCACTGTATTCAATATTAAAAACTAAATGTGACCCATCCTTACAAAATGGTACGGAAGTCGCACATACAAAATGTTTAGTTATTAGCATATTCATTTACAGCTCATCAAGAGCTTTCATTTGGTATATAACACTTGCATATTTGAACCAGGTGGTCCTGTAAGGATCTTCCGTCAGTAAACTTAGTCGGATGAATTAAAAATAGATTAAAGTGAGATAATTGACATTTTAAACATATAATAATTTATGAATCCTATACAATTCCCATGTAATTCTATATAACCAAGAAAACTATAGTTATGTCTTCTAGGCATTTGGGGTTTAAATTCAGTTTAGTAGGAAAGGATTTTGAAAGATATCTACCCATATGTAAGAAAAATGCTAAAATATCAATTTTAAAAAATCTGATATTTTTGACACTATACCACTTGAGAAGGCTATATATAGGCTTCTAAATGTGCGACTTCAGTACCACTTTGTTAGGATGGGTCACAAATGACAAAGATGAAAATCCCAATGGTTTTCAGCTTTCCTTGTAGGAAAACTCTTGAAAAGGACAAGCAGATATCATTTTCAATAATTTTGGTGGTCAAAAGAGATCACAAAGCATTTTTTCTTTGTAATTCCAATTACCATTTTCTTATTCTATGTATCGGGTAATTAGTTCAGGGTGTCAGGAGCAGTGAATCATTATCAAATCACCTTATCTTCTTATATCTGGTACAAGGGTGTTCTGTCAAGAAAGAGAGAATGGTACACATTCTCCAATCTGTTGTGGACCATCAGAATAGATGACAGCAGTGGCTTTCTAGAAGTATACATAGAAAAGAGGTTGGCATGGGTATGACACAAACAGGACTGATGCATGTTCCTTGAGCTGAGAGGTGCCAGTAAACTTCTCAGTGGTAAAAAGGTCACCTACTATAATCACAGCAACTACTGATCAGAGCCTCCAGTTTCTAACCCTTAGTTTCACTTTTGAAATCGATGCTGTTGCGATTGATATCCATCACACCTACTAAATTAATGTTAAAAAATGAGATCAGAATGAAATTGAAACACTAGAAAAATCTCAAAAAGTTTGTCTTTGTATGCACAAATTTTGAAAAAGACTGCTGCAAGTGCCTGAATCATTACAGTTAGTCAGGAATAGGTCGCATGATATAGCTGGCTAAGACATCCTGTATTTCCATGTGTACAAGCCCGTACTAGCTTGTAAACACACTAAGTGGCAAATTTACCAGGGTTATAAACAGGGCAGGCTTATACACAGGGCAGGCTTATATTTCTCTACATGAAATAATGAGGGAGTGGCAAACAGTTTGCTCAAGACTTACCTATGGTTTGTACATCATTCTTTAGACATTTTCTATAATCCTTTATCTTTCTTTGCAACAAATATAGGGGTAGGGGAAATTGATATAGCTGAAAAAATATATAAATACCATATAAAAGTATGGTAATGGTCTAAAAATGCTTTATCATTGAGCACAGAGGCCATACACAGGGAAATATAGTACCCACTTAAACTGCTTCAGTAGTGGCCCATGCTAGCGCCCCCTATAGAGGAGCCTTCAAAATAGGTACTATTACAGATGTCAATCAATCAATGGCAGGGTATTCACATTTCAATTTTTCAAAAGATCGGGAATATATTGAAATAGGCTTTGCATTTATGCAAAATGAAAGCTCGCCAACGGCTGATAGCTTTTATGACATTCTACAACGGCCACCCCATTTTTAACACATAATTGGAATGGTTTAAATTCAGGTAGAATACACTTTAGCTGGCGCACATCTTGCTGCACATTAGGATTAGCATAGGGTTAGCATTAGGGTAACGTGCCGAAATCAGCACACCGGACTGACTGACTTCTCTCCACTAGGTACCTACTCAAGTCACTCTTTTTTAGCACCTTACTAGCATGACCACTTGTGAGCAACACAAGTGAAAAGTTATCACTACATGGAAAGCCAGTTCTGCAGAAAAGGCACTTCTTAGCCAGTACTACCGTTTCCCATAGGAGCAACACCCTCCAGGCCAAGACCGCCACATTTTTTCTGAAACGACAGGAAGTAGTACACATTGAAGGGACACATACAGACCTTACAGTGGAGGTGTATGTATGGGCAAACTCATATTTCAAGCCTAATCTGAGCATCATGAAGGCTTTACTACTTTGCATAGCTTTTCTGCTCCCCACATTTACATTGGCTGAGATCTGCACTGATGATATTTGTGAGTTTGAATTGGTTATTCGACACGCTAGGACAATGGTCTACAATTCAGGCTCCAAGTATTATGTTGTGGGCTTAAATGGCACCACACTTCAGGTGAAGGAGTCCTATGATAAGCTTGCACCAAATCCTCTGCTTGGTACCTTTGTCAATGAGAGTGATGTGATCACCGCGGATGGCTTTGTGAGGACAGTGGCCACTATCAATGGGCAGTTCCCAGGACCTCCGATAGAAGTACAAGAAGGATCACAGGTTTGTGTCTTATTTTCATAATCGATGTTATACACATACGTGTACCATTTACATGTAAAATTAATTGTTGGGCATAGTGGGATGTCATAATATTACATACATAAGTTTCATTGTATAAGGCATTGTTGGGCATCGAATGAAAATGGAACAATGGCCCTCATTAGAGATTGTGTGGTGTTCCTTCTACTGTGTGACTTTAAACACTATACAGCCCCAGAGTTAATGCAAGTCATCTAATATCTTTAGTTAATGTCTGAAATAATTTTTGACAGATCTCCCTATATCACATCATCATCAGTGACTAAACCTTACATGCCTATTCATACTCAATTTTCATTGCCAGGTTCATTTCACTGTGACCAGGTAGATTCATGTGTCTTTGAAAGACTACTCCATGAAAGATATCTAACAGTGTCTTGTGCTGAAGGTGAATGAAATTCCTGTATTTCTACTCTGTAAATTTTTAGAGCATTCTTTAAATAAAACTGTCCAAAAATGCCTAAAACCAATCAACCAACTCATTCTAAATAAGATGTCTGTGGTTCACCCCTGCTCATTCAGTAACATATCCTATATATCGGGCCTGATAACATCACTGATTACATTGAGATATTCATGCTTGGCTTGGCTTTAGGGAGCCTTTGTCACAGACAGAATATACCAGTCAAAGATGCACTCATTGCTTGTAGGTCAGCAATGTATGATTGTTTACTCTTTGCCGATTTCTTAACATTAGAACTTGATGAACCATAATGTTCATGCCTATGTCACAGAAAGATTACATTTGATGTTGGACGTCTGTACTTCTTCTATGAAGGTTGGCAGTATATCTTAGTGTAAAATTTAGACAGGTTAACATTTTTATTTATGCTATTAAAATGAATCTATGGAAAGGAACATTCTCTATAAAGGTATTCTCAAGGGGGCGGTCAAATTATTTCAGATTATTCACGAGGGGGGGGGGCACTTTATCTTGGGGTATTTACATAGAGTTTGAGTTTGAAACAAGTTTATTGGCCAACAATATCTTAACATACTGAAGCTTTTATAATTGTCAGCCGATTTAAAGAGAATACATTCAATGATGGCATATATTGTACAATAAGACTTACATTCAGTGTTTGACAAAGTGGTTTCCATGAACAGTCACATAATGAAGTTTTGTCCTATCCATATTATAACTCATAGGAGGGGGAGCATTTCCTTTTAGAATATCCGTGTAGGGGGGGGGGCATTTGATTTTGGGACATTCATGTAGGGGGTGTGCTGTATACATTAGTGTGGGGGGGCACTTTATTTTCAGACATTCGCCAAACGGAAATGCCATCCCCCGAGCCATAAATAATGAACACTCCCTTATTAAAAACCTTGGAGTCATATTACTCTGGGTTTGCCACAGAGAAGCAGGTACAACTATGCGAATATTATATTATCTAGATTACCACAGAATTGTTTTTTATTCTCTGACTACATAGTTCATCTAAAGGAAAACACTACCCTTTTTTCTCTTGATGAGCAACTCATTGACCTATTTGGTACATTTATATTATATTTTTAAAGACTCATTTAGCGCATGAAAATCACCATCATGTTAAGATCCATTAAAATTAAGCAACATTAAGGAGCAGTCATTTTATTAATGTTCATACAGTCAAAAATAATTTGTTAATGATTTGTATTATACAAAGGAAAATATGACATGTACATCATAAATGTATATTTACAGTTGAAATGAATGAACAAATTTCTAAACTGAACTCGTCCATTCAACCTATGCTTGCCAGACTTGGTGCATCAGAACATCCCCCAAGGGTTGATATACTCCTGAGGGGTTGACATAATGCTTGAGACATTAAATACAATAAACTCGCGACAGTTGACTTGGTAGGCATATATCATTTTAGAGTCAGTGCCCCCCATTGCAAGCTCAAGGCACATCTTTAATGTTGTTGATTGATGTACAATTCTTCGTTGCTGCTATCGTATGTTAGCAAAATCTCTTCTGATAATGATTTAACACCTTTTTCTAGTATACACTTGCTATTCAATTTAATCATGTAGGGGTGCCTTATATTTGGGAATATAAGACTGATTAATGCTAAGTTGGTCTGGATGACCTATAACATATATAGGTCTGAGTTTAAATGTCATCTGCATAAGCCAAACCCCTGTACCCTTGAATTCTGTCTTCTTCTAACTAACCTGAAACCAAGTTGGCTTAGTGTGGGCTCACTATAATTATGGGCGTAGTGCCTGGAGCCACTTCTTTTATTGCAACATTTGATATTTTAGAATTAATAAAGATATTCTCAAAATATAATCAAAATTGAGGGAAATTTCTTGGCGATGTGAAACAATGGCATTTGTAGTAAGAATATTGCTCCATTGGTGAAACAATTAAAAAAAATACATCATATCACCAATTGATTATTAATTATTGATCTTCCCATCAGGTTGCAGTGACTGTTGTGAATGAACTGCTCCGGGAGGAAGTGGTGATCCACTGGCATGGTTTAACCATGGACGGCACCTTATGGATGGACGGTGTACCCTTCACTACCCAGTGCCCCATACCCAGTGGGCAGAGCTTCACCTATAGGTAAGGGCAATTATGTTTTTTGGCCCAAACTTCCTGTTAAATAGGGAGAGGTACAGATATTAGCTTAAATTTATATATAATTTCGACCTCTGATATTCTCTCGATGAAAACTTTTAATAATTTTGGGATAACGGCTGTCAGTTAATCACATGGAGCCTAAAGACATTGATGTTTGGAGTCATCCAACTTCAACAGAAGAAGGTAGTTTTTAGGAACTGACTTGTATCTACACTTTTTCTGCTAAAGTTACTAGGGACATTTTATTGTCATACTAAGTGGTGCTTTACATTCTCCATTCATAATGCATTAGAGTGATGCTGAAACCAATTGAATCTGATCAAAACATTTGGTCATTTATTATAGGTTCATTGCCAATCCAATAGGAACCCATTGGTATCACTCCCATCTGACTGGCCAGAAAATAGACGGGATGTATGGTAAGAAGATTCTAAAACTAATATCCTAGATTATCAGTGCTATGATACAAAGTTATGCTGAGAAGTTATGTATAGCAGAAGATCGTTTCTGGGTTTCACATACTTATGTAAAGGTGATGTGATAAGGTAATTTTTGTAAACAACCATGGGCTGCCCAGCTGCTTAAACTTATGATATAAAAATGGAGTATAATTATTAAAGTTTTTGTACTGTCTATGGCAGGCCTTCTTGTGGTGCACCCTAAGAACAAGATACCAGTGCTATCTTCCTTTCCGCTACTACTGGGTGACTGGATTCATGTGGAGGGAGCAACCCTGGAGGTTCTTAGTCCAAGCAGCAACATCAGACCAAATAGGGGCACAGGAGAGGATATCTTTGTACACCCACGTTTGAGGGACTACAGCCATGATGGTGTCAACAATGCAGGGTTAAGATGGATCTCAGGCCTTATCAATGGCAGGGGAAGGTTTAATGATGAGAAGTTTCCCTTAACCAAGTACCATGTGAAGAGAGGTAGTACATATCTGTTCCGAATGGTAAATGTAGGAGGTGAGTTTGCCCTGAAGGTATCCATTGATGGTCATGTGCTTAGGGTCATAGCCTCTGATGGACATGACTTTGAGCCAGTGATGGTGGATTACATTCTCATTAATCCAGGAGAGACTATTGACTTTGAGGTGGAGGCCAACAATATTGAGGGAAGGTATTGGCTGAGAGCTATGACTCCTCATGACTATTCCACTTATCCCACATATGATAACAAGGAGCATGGGGTAAGGGCTGTATTTGTCTATGAACAAATTGACGATTCAATTGATCCAACCTCCCAGCCCAGGAAATGTACAAAAGCTAACAATTGTAAGGAGTTCAACTGTCCATATGGCTCTTTTCCTCCATCTTACAACATGACATGCATCAACTTTGACCATGTGAAGTCAACAGCGACTGAGCGCTATATAAAGGAGAACTATGGCATTCATGATACTGACCCAATTGATGTCTTCATCAACATAGCCTATACTGGAGGTGCTTCCCTTAACTCTAGGAGACATCAAAGGCCAAAGGCCCCATTATACCAGGGTGAGGGAGGTGTTGTGGAATGCATCAAGACTTGTGGAGACCCTTCAGGGTGGACTGATGCCTGTCCCTGCACATTTGTTGTGAATCTTCCATACAATAAGACCATTCAAGTCATTATGAGTAACTTCCAGGACGTCTCATATGTTGGTCACCATCCAATGCATTTCCATGGTCATAATTTTGCCATCATGCACATTGGGTATGCCATTCACGATGCTGTTACTGGTAGGTGGGTGATGCCTAACCCAGATGTACGCTGCAAGGATGCTCTTTGTACTGATCTAGAATGGAGTGGACTGCAACCAACCTTCAATGTAACCAGACCAGCTCTAAAAGACACAGTGATTGTACCAGCCAGAGGCTACACAGTCGTAAGGATGAAGTCCCTGAATCCTGGATACTGGCTTTTCCATTGTCATATGAACCACCATTTAGATAATGGCATGGCTGGGATTTTTGGTGAAGCCATTGACCAAATTGCTCCTGCACCCCAAGGATCCCCCATCTGCAATGGATTTACTTACACTTCCCAGGAGTTTAAAGAACAGTTAATGAAGAGTAAGAAGTACCTGAAAATGGGTAAACAGGCTAGAAGGCCAAATAACCCTCCATCTACAGATGCGCCAACCAAGCCTGAAGAGACTGGAGTATGCAAAGGAAGGGGTGAGGAAAACATTTCTTTTCATACTTCAAGATAAAATGTAAAGGAACATATACACCATAGAAAAAATAATTACCGAGGTTGATATATGATATGATAAGATTTACTGGACATGGGGGGCCTGGGTCTGGAATTCTGTGTACAAACTGGTACAATGTATATCCTTATGTATACCAAAAAGTTAGAGTAAGAGTTGGAAACTCTTGAAATTATGCATCGGCAAAAGTTTTTGAAATGCTGAAAAATTAGGAATTATTTCTCTAATTTCCTAATTTTAGCCTAGCTCAGTAATAAACACTTATTTTTTTGAGGTTTGAAAGTGTTTATTGTCAAATCACGATCATACAAAAGTGGTAGCATGACAATAAGATGAATTCCTCTATCTTTTGTTACACCAAATATGTTTGCACAGATAATGTGTATGATGATAAACCAAATAAAAATGAAAGATGAGCGCATACTTATACAATCATGATAATAGCTCTCCATTGTCTCCAATATGTGTACTTAATATAACAATGGCAGTTTACCTCCTATATAATACCAGTACTGTGTCTTCAGCACCTGTGTTGAGACTAATATGTGATGCATCCTTACCTAACCAGGCACATGTTAGGAAAATGGATTTCATGATTATACTGGTTTCACAGAGACTAGATCAAGAGCTTCAGAACACTTTTTGTTTCATTAAAATATCTTTATTTGTCAATTTTTGCTGAATTTTCAAAATTATAAATTGGCCATCATTCGTTCCGAGAAATAGAGCTCTAAACAAAGGTCTTTTTATCACTGTATACTCATACTGAAAATAGGGAGGCCCCACTGTATCAGTGTCTAGTCTGTATGTACCAAATATATGCCAAGTAAAGCTGGTATCAATTTAAAGAGAAAATGTTAAGCTACATGTGGATATTAATATCTGTTGTCTTTCTTTATTTGATACCTTTCTTTCAAAAGATTCATTAAGATTATATTGTAGATATATCGATGAAAATTGTCATGGTAAAAATCAGCGACAATTATCAATTTGGCCAATTTTCATCATTTCTACTAATTTTTTGTATTTATTCTTTCATCACATGAAAGGGAAGCAATTACCCAAAAAGCTCCAAATGACTATAATTAGCATTTTCCACCTTTTGACCTCATTATCTCTGGTCTATGATGGGCGAGATCTGCCTGATTTGGTTAGGATGCATCACATATATTCAACGAAATTCACTCACGCCTCTCGTCTTATCAATCTTTACGAGAATGACCACAGCTCAGCAATACACCCATCATATACCATTAAATACACTCAGACAATAAGTTAAGAGGTTGTACTACATATCTAGAGTCATTTAAAGATACATAAGTACCATCTTCAGTGTCCACCGTGACTTTGAATATATAAATTCACAAAATTTCTACACCAAATACTCTTTTTTGATAACTCACATATGTCTATTGTGGAAGAGAAATGATAGGAACTCCACACAAGATGATAGGTTGGCCTATTAACACTTTAACTTAAACCATAAAAAAAAACGAAAATGGACATGGTTCACTCACGCCCCACATTTCAACAATCTATACGAGAAGGGCCATACCTCAGCTGTACATCATAATATACCAATGGGGTCGCACACACAATGAAAAATGAGGTTGTACTACCTATCTAGAGTTTTTTATACACACATAAGGCCCATCTTCAGTATCCACCATGACTTTGAAAATATAAATTCGCAAAAATTTCTACACCTCTCGCAAATGCGCGCTTGACATGCGGTACAGAACAATATCTTAACATACACCAAATAATCTTTTTTAATAACTCACATGTTCTTATATATACTTAAAAATGATGGTCAATAACCCCCCCCAAAAAAAAAAAAAAAAAAAATCACAACCAATTAGGATATTATGGAAATTTTAGTGACCACATATATATCAGGAACATAGAATTTCAACCACCACAAAAATTCTTTCAAAATAAATCATTCAGAATCTAACCATTGACAATTGTGTGAGTTAGGGGTACCATAGGGGCATATCATGGCGAAATATGATAGAGCTGTGTGCATTGGATGTGCCATTACTGGCCAAAATACAGACAATGAGGCGTGAGTGAATTCAAGAAATATAGTATTAGAGTAGTGTGGGCTTTGTGCAAAGGTGAACTGACCTGGTTAATATAATAGAAGTAGGACATATCTAACATACCAAACACAAAAAGTTACCCTCAAACCTCCATGACAACCAGTGGGTGGCAATCTTGTCTTGTCATGAGGCGTGAGTGAACGTGTGAGGCGTGAGTGAACGCTACCACTAAAAGTGGTGAATATGGCTGTGTTTTTGATCCCAGAGGAGGGTTAACACACTAAAACGAAGAAATAATGGTAGAAAAAGGAATATAAGCTCAGAAAACCATGGAAAAAGGCCAAATTTGGCCATCAGAGGGCCTTAAAGTTCACAATGGGGCCAAAATTTCGCCATACAGACCCGTATTGGGGGTTCATCTCAAAACACCCAAACATGGCCAAAGATGCATCTTACACACGTAGGGGACTCTTTTCTAAGGAATTATCATCAATTTAGACCCAAGGATACATGAATTGGACCATAAGAAGGCAAAATCTGGCTAAGAAAACGATCGTTCACTCACGCCTCACTTTTCTGCAAAAGGGAAAATCTTGCCCTGATGCATCCAAAATGGCCCAAGACGTATCCCAAGTGTATCCCAGTGGCACATTTTACCCCCTAGCACCTAAAATACATCGTTTCGGTACCCAAAAAGCGATCTATGGACACCCACACACATCTTTAACAATATTTCGTGGCAATTTCATCGAATTTCCTTAACTTTTATGTGTAGTTGATGAACAATTTGCAGTGAAATTCTGCATGGACTTTTCTTCAAGCTCCATGCGAGATCCTCTGAGTTGATTTTGCTGAGACCCGGATGTGGGCCATTTCCCCCAGAGAACAGGAAGTCGTCTTCCTATTTTTGTGCTGTTTTTCCTGCCGCGGTTCACTCACGCCTCACTTTGTGATGAGACACCCCATACAGCCCAACCAGGTGGTATATGATCGTAGTTCTTTTCAGACATGATACATACAGCCTAAAAGTGTGTATAGAGTACAGAAGTTTGAAGTTTGAAACAAGTTTATTGGCCAACAATATCTTAACGTACTGAAGCTTTTATAATCGTCAGCCTAAAGAGAGGATACATTCAGTTTACAATCAGTGTTTGACAAAGTGGTTTCCATGAACAGTCACATAATGAAGTTTGTCCTATCAATATTATAACTCATACAGCATTCTAATATCTAATCTTTTAATGCCATACTCATATCAATATATCACATAGGTGTTTCTTGAACATTTGTATGTTGTCTACAGTCTGTATTGGTGCCGGTAGATAGTCCCAGATAATACTGCCTCTATATAGTGGACCTGCTCTATATAATTCAATTCTGGGTCCGTTTACTTTGATCTTTATTTTATCATTGCCCCTGAAGGGGTCTCATCGGGACAATTCTGTTTTCCAGTACCTGTATACATGTAATTGTACATCATACAAGCTAACACCCGTTTTCTTCTTATTGCAAGTGTTTTGACATTACATAGTATCAATAAATCATTTACATGGATATCCTGTGGTTGTCTCACCTTAAGCAATGGTTTTGTATTGTATCTAAGTGTTCAACTAATGTGGCAGGGCCACTTTCCAGTATGTAACTACAATATTCCAACAACAGAACTATCATGGTCTTATAAATTTGAAGGCTAGTATCATCATCTAAGTATTTAACAATATTTCTTAATTGTATTAACTTAACAATACCTTGCGAGTCCACTTTCTTACAGTGCATTTTAAAATTCACACCATTTCTCAATATTGACAACATCGTTCTGCATACATTTGTTCATAATCTCAGTATCTCTACCATTTAACACTAGTGCTACACCATCTGCATATAAACAAGAATTCACAATTTTTTACTACTCTGGTTATATCATTTACATAGATATTGAATAACAACGAACCTAGTACCATTCCTTGGGCTACCCCACAATCCAGTAGTTTTTCACTAGATTTAACATCATTAGCTATGGTGATTTGTTTTCTATCATATAAGAAACTTTTCAACCAATTTAAGCAGTCATTATCACAACCAATACTACGCCATTTAGTCATTAATATATTCAAATTTACTGTATTAAATGCTTTCTTTAAGTCTAGGAAAAGTACCACGGAGTAATCACCTCTATTTCTAGCTTCAATCAAATACTGTATTAACTTGAAAGTGGCATCCACTGTTGATCTCCCTGGGATAAAGCCGTATTGCCTATTACTAATAATATTATTTTCAATAATATAATTCATCAACTGTGAGTGTATTATCTTCTCTGTTAATTTAGAGAGTACATTTGTCATAGTTATAGGTCTCCAGTTAGATACATCAGATAAATTACCGGCTTTAGGCAACGGGACTATTTCCAAGTTTCATAACATCAGGTAGTAGTCCAGTATTAATAGACTCATTTACCAAACTTTGTAATAAATACGGTTTATGACTTAATAGACTTTTTATAATACTACATGGTATATCTTTAATACCGGAGCTTTTATGACCCATTATGGATTTAACAGTTTTAACACACTGATTCACAGTTACTTCTCTTAGGCTCATAAGGCTATTAGTTCTTAAATCATCTTGTACATATACAAAGTTAACTATTTGACTTGCTAAGCCCATGCCTATGTTTATATAATAGTCATTTACAAAATTCGCAGTGTGGTGTTTTCCAATACTATTACCATCATTGTCTATCAAACACATTGTAGGTTTTGAACTCTGACCTTTCCAGACTCCATTCAAGACTTTCCAAAATCGTCTTGGATCATTTTTGAACCTATTTAAAAGTTTTGTAGTTACATTCTTTCTCTTAGCATCCAGTCTTTTGTTAATATTTTTTTTAACCTATATGTAGTGCTGCAATTTACTTCTGCTTAGAGGTAAAAGACCGTGAGGCGTGAGTGAATTTGGTGTGCATTGAAAATCACTATTATCGACCTGGCTTGGGTAATTCTCAAAGTACATCAAAAAAATTTCTATGGAGGTTACCCCCCTAGGGTACCTCTTGATTGTATATAATAAGAAAAATTGTGCTCTTTTGCGAGGGTCTGGATGGTTAAATTGAAACAAAATTCACTCACGCCTCATCATGTAAAATTCATGTTTGAATGCACATAGAAGATAAATTATGCCCCAGGACCCACCCAAATCATATGGAAATCTGAGCTATGACCCCCCACTAAGAAATAAAAATATTATTGGTGGTGTAGAGGTATTTCCCTTGCTATTATATGTCCAAGGAACTGCATGTCCAGTAAATCTTGGAATGACCCATATATATATATATATATATATATATATATATATATATATATATATATATATGTGAAATATTGATTCTACTATCTATTATGGTTATTTTACTTTTTGCTCCTCCAGAAGGCTACAAACACATCAAGCTGGGTGACTTTGTTGGTGCATGTATTGGCTGTGTCATACTTGGCTTTGTCATTGCTGTGATTCCTCTTCTAATCTACATCAACTGTGGCCAAAGCAAATCTGAGAAGGACGTCATTACTTCACACCATTAGAGTACAAGAGCCATTGAGAGAAGGAGTAATGTGTTTTATCTAACTATCTGAGCCTCAACAGTGCTTTTTTGCTCATAACCCCAGTTCCTTATCCAGCCATAACGCACTCTGAGACCTTTTCTTCGTCTTCAAGAGGCTGCTAGTTTCAATCCGGACATGTTAATAAATTGGAGAAGTATACAATGTCAACTCCTCCATACGTTTCCTGTTAAAACCGTTTAGGTTCAACGGGGAATCGATCCCCGGCCGCTGGGACAGGAGGCGAGCTCGCTGTCCATTATACCAAACCGACCGGTGATACAGAGTAATGTACATCAAGGATTTCAAAAAGTTGTCCAACATACCTGATGTTTACACACCTTGTTAGCCTAAAATCCATTGAAACTGGTGGAGTTATTAACAGAGAACCATCCTTAGATATCCTAGATGAACATGCCATGCCAAATTCCTCCATTTTCTTCGAAATAAATAAGAATCCATTGATTTTCCACATCGATACGAGTCGGGACCCGTCCCGTCCGGCCATTCCTTGCTCGACGCGTGGCTGACCTAGTTCTTACATCCAGGCACCTACCCGCTCTGTCAACAAGAAGCAATGGCCATGTACTGGGCCGTGTGCGTTGGATCGGTATGGAAAATCAATGGATTCTTATTTATTTCGAAGAAAATGGAGACAAAATGTAGGCGAACACAAACTAGAGATCGTATATTTGGCGGTGGTAGAATAACAGGGCTTGACATCCTTGGATTATACCCGAAAATTCATTGGAAATACGAGGGTTTGACGGGTGGACTATTTGGCGGTGGTAGAATAACAGGGCTTGACATCCTTGGATTATACCCGAAAATTCGTTGGAAATACGAGGGTTTGAAGGGTGGACTAAAAACAATGGCTACGCTGGCTTGTCAAACCGTGCGGATCGGATGCACTTACAAAATGTCTTCTCATGGATTAATTCTTGGGTTATAAGGTAAGAAATTGATACAAAATGGAGAAATATGTTCGATAAACGCTTTAATGTATGTTATGGGAACGCACGAGTGGATTTACGGGTTAATAATCCACTCCCCCTTCGGGGTCGTGGATTATTAACCCGTAAATCCACTCGTGCATTCCCATAACATACATTAAACGCTAAATATTGACTACACTACCCTACAGTTTAGACATTTTATTTTATTGCAATCCGCTATAGCTGTCTGAAGTGTCTTGATAATATAAAGATTAATCTTTCCAGAGTTTCATAATACCGGTACATTTGATTTATCAAGCCTTGTTTACCTTTCATTGACCATGGACATAATTGGCATCAAAGTGGTATTTACTCGTGATCAGGCATTTCAATCTGTGTGCACCGACTAAATATTTCATCAAAATGATTATTTATGATAATCTAGGAATTTCATTCTCACTTCAAACGATTTGCTCCCAATAGTGCAGGGTAATTTTTTAATCACTGATATATAGAAGAAAATGCTGACTATTGAATTGGTCTTCCATTGTATAACCAGCATAAGGTGTACGTATGGTTCAATTCAAAATACTTATATATCGTATTATGGAGAAGCATTGCTGCAATAAATAAATCAGGGGTCCAAAATCGATAAAAACATTATGTCTACATTATTTCCACTTGTCAAGTATGGACTATATAGACCAAGGAAATGGGTGACTTTTCAGAAAGGTATAGTTGATTTTTGGGTCGGTTAAGGTGGAACATTATGGGCCTGTCTACATATCCTAGAGATATGAGTGTTGCAGCTCAAAATTGCTTACTGCCTTCTACACTTCTGATGCAAACCTCTCACCACAACCCAATACCACTGCCTGGTGTTATCATGTAATTCAGATAAAATAGCTTTCAGCTATTAGATTAAAAAAAATCTTTTAAGTCATGTTCAGCTGAAAATCACAAAATAGGACAGATGTACGTCCCAATTCAATCCATTATCTGGGTCAATACACAATAAGTGAGTAATATATACAGCTCTTAAACCAGCGTTCGCTGTTCCAGTAATGTAATCTAGGTTAACCACGATAGTAAACTGAAGAATATACCCTAACCTCATGAATAAGTCCATCAGAGACTCTACTTCGAACCGATTCCTAACATCAGTAGATTATAATTAATGTTTAACATTCTGTAGCACTTAGTTCCAGAGGAAAAAGATGTAACAGTAGAAGTACAAATAAAGTGAAGTTTTTTTGCCTAGCCACCGGCACGGGCCACACCATCTAAGTCCTTGTGTCGATGCCTGGTTACTCTGTTATTGATCTTCAGCGAACTGCTCAGCTGGAGTGGCGGTGCCGCTCCGAGCCTTTGGACTAGACTGACTCTCAGAGGCATCACTCCGTCTTATATAGAATCCCCATTGAATGCCAGCGTCCTCTGAAGGCGCTCGCTGGCTCTCTCCGAACTATTAATACCCAAGTCCGTACCGACGCAGAGCTACCTCCGTAGCTCGTGCCGCCGGTCCCAGATCTCCACGGCCTTGACCGCTACATACATACAATACATTGCACATAATTATGGAGACAATCATTGATTATTACTGGGCATATCATCGTAGCCGATGCCAAATATATAATATACTCATACATGTAAGTCACCATGAAAACATATGAAAATCATCACCAGAAATACTACTGTAAAATAAAGTCATATATACATTATCGTGTAAATTTTCAAACCTATATACTCAGTAATCAGATCCACCTTGACCCCTATCCTACCATAATTATACAATTTCGTACAATACATAGTATTGAGGACATAGATCTTTGTCCAAAATCTTTTGGACTCCATCTTCTCAATCTAGGGCACTTCACTCTGATTTATTATATGTCTAGAATTCAAACACACAGCAGGCCATAGCCACCAAACATACGGTTATAGCCCTCGTACTGTGAAGGCTAACAGAAGCATCATGAAGGCTATACTACTTTGTGTAGCATTGTGTCTGCTTCATTCTTTCACACGAGCTGAAATCTGCACCAAGGACATCTGTGAGTTTGAGCTGGTGATCAAACACACAAGAACTATGGTCTACAAAACAGGCTCTAAGTATTATGATGTAAGACTAAATGGTACTAAACTACAATTGAAAGAGACATTGAGAAATATCCCCCCTGATGATCTTCTTGGTACATTCGTGAATGAGAGTGAGGTAATCACCACAGATGGCTTTGTACGGACAGTGGCAACTGTCAATGGCCAGTTGCCCGGACCTCCAATCGAAGTACAGGAGGGATCACAGGTGAGTGTTTTATGCTGATATAAAAAAAATAATGTGTGTTTCCGCGCATCTGATGCAACGATCAATAAAGCTAAAAGAGGTTTTGGAATTTTTTTAAATTTTAGCCTGGCTGGTTGTCCCTGATCATACCCGATTTGAAAACACCGACTGTGAATAACAATTCTGGTGCAGGTGCTGGGATCGGGTTCTGCTTGAACACTAAACTACACACATCACTGATATAAGAGGGGTATCTATTGACCAGTGATACTGATGATCTAGGCTGAAAATTTAATGGTGTGCTGCTGAAATATCTTGAACAGAAGCTACACCACCAGCTATGGATATGACTATAAATAAGCCACAGCAGGGGTTTGATTTCAAAACCCTGTCTGTAAGGCGCACCTTACATTCAAAAGTGTTGTATATGCTGAAGATTTTTAAATCACAGAAGTTTGATATTCATGACTTTGGGAATCAAGGGAGGATGCCGTTGTCGTTGAATGTCGATGAATTTCCTATGGCTCGTCTGAGTGGTGCTTAAGAAACATATGTCTCACCCAAAGGCTGCCTCTTCAATGGTCTTTGAAAAGTAATCAGAGTTCATCTTTACATATATGTCAAGGTGCTTCAAGTGGTGATTAATCGATAATTCATCAATTAGCATACAAAATCACCTCTTAATCACCTGTCGTCAATGTGAAATGCTGTGCACCGCCATCTTGTTTGTTTACGTTTTGCTGAGGTTGCGCATGCACGGTGGACCTATGTCATCGTGCAAATTTGGCACTGGTTATTCATTGCAGGGGTGCAATAAGAGCTTCTAGTGCATTGTCAATGGGGAATCGATATTCACCTTGATATAAAAGACTATGTTTAAGGGCCTAGCCTCCTAGTGTTTGTGGACTTGCAGTTGTTTGCAGGCAGAAGATATGGGATGTGTCAATTATCACTCAAGGTCGAATCCCACATGGAAAAAAAGCTCAAATATCTCTTTTATTTTGAATCTGTTTTAATTTTGGGACATAGCCCTAACTCACAAGTTGATGTTTATACCTCTGTGGGTGTTACATTTTTAGGTCTAAAATCGGAGAAGAGTGCTTGTGTTCTATTTTCCCTGCTGTAGTTATATCCCTTGCGAATTACGGATAGGTCCCAAAATTGTACAGATTATATTAGCCACCTTTTCACCATGAGGGAAGACGGCTCAAGGAAGCATGCTCTATATCCTCTGGTAAGGATATGTATATGAAAAGGAAAGAACGCAGGATCAGAAAACTGGGGTTGTAAGGTTAAAGAGTATGGACTAGAAATGCTGACAGCTCTAACGGCTGGCCTGCTAACTTTTCTGCTTTCATTTTCCCTTCAGAGTGACATCAATTCTGTAATACGATAAAGGCCCATGACAAAACATAGGAGGCCGGATTTCCTTTCTCAGATTTCAGACCCATATTTCTCGAAAGTGCAGACATGAGGTGTTGTAGGCATCACACAACAATAAATCAACATTTTTAGGACGTCACACCGTCACCTTTTTATATATATGCCAATGTACTGAGAACTTTAGATAGTGTCGCCATCGCAGTTTAAACGCTGAGAATTACTCTATTTTATCGCAGTGGACTAAGGGCATTAGTGCCATAATCACCTGCTTGCACTGACACTATTTCAGGTCTTAAACCCATAGTCCACTTGGCCTCTTCCATGTGATTGAGCCATGCATTTCCTATATAATTTTCTGCGACAGACGTCTAGTGGACTATTGATGTTATGCAAATTATTTGCACTACTGGGGAATGTATAGAGGGTCTTCCTATTAGATTATGGTACATGTGTAGAGGTCGGCGAAAACGTACTTGGAAACACCGGGTTTCGAACCCGGGACCTCTCAACTTGCAAGCGAGCGCTCTACCACTGAGCTACATCCCCAGACCTGACGTTCTCTACCTTCCACCTACATCTGGATCGGTATGACACAAGGGGGCAGTGTTCACTGGCTGACCAGCCCCTGGGGGCTGGTGCAACCGGGGAACGGGGACAGATAGCATACCGCCATGGACTCACAGCCAGAGCTGGCCCCTACACTCCTTCCCACCAGCTTCAGCCAACCCTACTCCTCCAACCCAACCTCCAGCAGGTGACTAGTTTACCCCTAGCAGGTTGAAGCGTTAACTGTGTCATACCGGCCCAGCCACCGAGTTCCGTAGCCCCCCCTTACACGGGCAGGGCCACTCGGTGTTTCCACCAATGTAGAGGTCGGCGAAAACGTACTTGGAAACACCGGGTTTCGAACCCGGGACCTCTCAACTTGCAAGCGAGCGCTCTACCACTGAGCTACATCCCCAGACCTGACGTTCTCTACCTTCCACCTACATCTGGATCGGTATGACACAAGGGGGCAGTGTTCACTGGCTGACCAGCCCCTGGGGGCTGGTGCAACCGGGGAACGGGGACAGATAGCATACCGCCATGGACTCACAGCCAGAGCTGGCCCCTACACATGTATTTCTAGATTTAATGTCTATCACATAAAAAAATCTTCGGATGAGCACTGGTCGGTCAGAATGCAACTAAATGAGTGTTCCATCAGGCTGATTTCTGATTAACCAACACTAATCTGATGGGTTCTAGGTTAAAACTTATTAGTCAGTCAGTCAAAAACTACGGAGCCCCTAATAGGACATACTAAAAATAAATATTCTTGTGGATACTGGACAATTCTTGCGGAAACTGAACAATTTCTGGGTATACAGAAATGATTTTATTGTGGGTACAGAAACATTTATATTCTTGTGGGTACATAAACGATCTAACGAATGCACAAATCATTCTGTATCCACAGAAATCATTTTGTACCTCAGTGATGTAAGTCAGTCATGGGCAAAAATCAAGAAGCCATACATTTACTTGATATAAAAGCCTTTTTCCAAACAGTCTTCCTTGCCACTGGTATAGGGAAAGTGTATGTCATTCAAAATTTTCAGAAATCAGGAAATCCTGATAAAACCTGAAGACTTACATCCCTGGACTACTATCTGCAGTAATCCTCCTGTACTTGCAGGAATACTCTTGTACCCACAGGAATCCCCCACTACCTACAGGAATCCCCTAGTAGGAAATATTTTTGCAAGGAAAAAACTTTTTTTGGTGTGTCCTATTAGGGGCTCCGTAAAAAAAAAAACACATTACCCCTTTGAAATAGAGTTTGCAATAACAGTTAGAAAGGCATCCTGGTTACGCTTCGATTGTGCCTGGTTGTGGAATGAGGTTACATGCTATACGGATATGAATCAGTGAATGTGATGCCCAACTTGAGGGGTGCAGCATATTGTTTAAAGGTTTCATACACGTAG
Source organism: Acholoe squamosa (assembly GCA_949317995.1). Classification (NCBI taxonomy): domain Eukaryota; kingdom Metazoa; phylum Annelida; class Polychaeta; order Phyllodocida; family Polynoidae; genus Acholoe; species Acholoe squamosa. The sequence goes on from OX439041.1 coordinate 22,716,942, forward strand.
TTTGATGAATGCTGTTCATTAGATCATGACAAACTGTAAAAATCCAGTGTATAAAGTAAATTCCCATATAAGTCATACATTGTTCTAGAAAAGTGCAATTTTAGTACTGTTGGCATTATACCATCATTACTCATTTTGAAAATCATTGGTTTAGGAACATCCTATAAACCATAATAGGAGTCTGAAACAGTTTATAAGATGCAGCTTATACACAGGGTTTATCATTATCATGTTGCTATCTTTTGGCGATCTGGAGGGTGTTGCACATAGGGGAAAATGTATTTTTGCTTGAGAAGTGCCCCACCTGCAGAGGTCACCTTCTTTTCAGTCCTGATATTTTATTTGGTGATGCACAGATAGGCTGATGTCAGTTAGGGAGCCTTCATTATTTATGGCAAGGGGGGTGCAAATCTCGTTTGGCAAATACCTGAAAATGAAGCATCCCCCCATGTGAATATTCCAAAATGAACCGTCTCCCCCACAGAAATACCCCAAATTGGAGTGCCCCCCCCTATGTGAATACCCTAAAATGGAGTGCCCCCCCCCCCCCTATATGAATATCCCAAAATAAAGCGCCGCCCCCCAGCTGGTGTAGTAGAAGGTGTGAAAACTCCTGTAGACACAATTACTACCAATGCTGGTACTTACCAACATGGATTATTGTCCCAATGGATGCCATCATATGTGGCCCTATATTTTATTTCATACTTATAGAGTAATCATTTTTTACAGGGGGGCTGGTGGGTTTGCACGCAGACACGCCAAAAAAATTCTGACCTCCTGAATTGCCAAAAATCGTGTGCGCATGCACCCTCTTAACCTCTTAGCGTGCAGGCTATTTTGCTGAATACAGGTGCAAATTTTTTTACCCCACTCGTTTTTAACTCTTCCTTTACCAACTACGCATTAATGCGTAGTTTTGGCCGATTTTGGCCGATTTTGGGCCCATATTGAGTACACTGTAACTTCCACAAAATCCATTGAGACTCTTTGATTTTTTTTGTTAGACCTAGCTTGAGTTTGGTTCTCCACAGAGTCCAAATAGTTAGTCTCTTTTAGCATGGCAGTTTTACAAACTTGAGACAAAACCTTAAATTACCTTAAAAGTTTTCTATAGATTTAATCAATATTTAGGCTAAAAATCATTAAAAAAGTCAAATAGTATTAATTTTTTGGTGAAAATTGACTTTGTACATTTTTTCATGCTCAACAAAATGGCATGGAAAATATTTATGTATTTTAATGCATTATTGGCCATTTTGGCTGGTTACCATGGCAACTGGTGTGAAAAAATGCCGATTTTCCATGGTTTTGGTTGCCATGGTAACCGAAAAAGAATGTCTTCCAAAATTCATTATTTTAACAAAACAAAATATTTACTACAATATTCACTTTACATCATTGCAATTGATACAGGGAGCACTGAGATATTGCAGTTTGAAGTTAACTCATGAGATCAAATTTTCTCATCATATCACCACATTTATGATGATATATCTCATTAATCAAACTAGATAGAGGAAACTCGGGTGTTGTTCTATCTAACTGATTAGCCTAGCTTAACAGGTCACCAATTCCCTTCTAATTTGAATATTCACATAATTCCAATGGTTTTTGAGAGTTTATGTTATAAACTTAAACCCAAAAATTTGCTCTGAAATACTCTGGTAAAAGAAGAATTAAAAATGATCACTCCCTTAGCCCTCTGTATCCTGACAATACAGACTTTTGAATTAAAAATCTGTGAATTTAAGTACACACGAAAATGAGTTTTTTTTTACCTTTTTCATGAAAATTTATACACATGAAAATATCTACGTTTACAGCACACAAGTCTTTGTGTTGATCCTACAAGCATATTAGAATATATACCGTTTTCGATGTAATTACCGCACATACCCTATTAAGTGCACACCCCATCTTTTAGACTAGGAATTACTGTAAAAACCTGTTCATAAGCCGACCTCAGTCATAGGCCAGGGGTAGAGTTTGGGAAAATGTTATGAGCTGATCTTTGTTTGAAATTTCAAGAGGTTTCTCTATAATTTGTAGCAATAAAATCCGGTCATAAGCCAGGGGAGACTTTGGGAGAAAATAATTTAGAAGCTGATTTTGCTCGAAAATAGGAATAAAAATCTGGCTTATGACAAATACCAGTGCCCTGAAATAAAATCACCTACCAGGAATGTCCTAAAATAAAGTGCCCCCCTACATGAATATCCAAAAATGAAGCGCCTCTCCCACAGAAATACCCTAAAGTAGAGTGCCTCCCCCTTATCTGAAGAAAAATTATTAGACTGTGGCGTGGCTCAAGGGATGGTATTGGGTCCGTTACTATTTAACCTCTATATAAATGACATAACTCAAGTGATACAAAATTACGAATTTTTTCTATACGCTTGTAGAGGTATTACATTGTAACAATATGTACGGGTACCGTCTGGCGTTCCGGGTGAGTCCAGTCGCTGGGTGTTCCTCAGGTTCCGGATAGGTGGCAGCACCGATCCGGGCCTGTGGGGACATCTGGCGACAAACACCAAGGTCCGTATATAAAGACCGGGGCTCAGCCGCTACGTCAGAGGCCCTCCAGGCCTCCGAGCATATAGAACTAGACATCAATTAATATTAGCTGCCCCACCACCACCTTCCGGGTAGCCGCTAAGTGTCCTCTCAATAAAAAACGTTGGCATACACTTGAATTACCGCCTTACTCATTCTTTCCTGATCCGTAAGGCCCAAACCACTGAACTGGTAATACAAACCATTACATTGGTGCTGTGACCAGTTAATTCTGGTGTATAGCCCAGACGTTATAACGTCCGAACGGCTAGTACATGGGTTAGACAGCCTTGTGGAAGCTAACCCTGAGGGACAATCATTTGTCCAAAAGAATGGCAATGGGACATTAACAGTCCAAACCCATTCGAACCCACAGGATGTAGACGCTGCATCCTGGAGGGAACCCGGACCTCACTACACACTGGATAGTGCGGAAAATATACATGACTCTGTACGGAGAGAACAATCCATACAGAGAAGGAATCACTTGTTGACGAATTAAGCAATTCGATGTTCAAAGTTGGTGGTAGCACTAATCCAGAACATCCGGCACCGATGCCAAAAAGGGTAACGTTTGGAAAACTACCATACAGTATACCCAGACCCGGACTGCCTATTCTAGATTACAGCGCCATAGACGGCGATGTGACATATGCAGTACCGGAAGGTGAAGAACTTAAACAACCGGATGTCCTGTTGTTAAATGAAACTTATGTAACTTTGAACGAGAATCTAAACACCTTGGTCAAAGCGAAAGATGAAGTAATCAATGAAAAACTGCATCTGCAAGAGGACCTCATTGGTATGCGAAATGAATTCGAAACCAGAAAGAGTGAATACATGAAAGAATTAGAAAATGAAGAAATGAAACTTCAGGAAATGAGAAAGTCATTTAATAAAGAATATGACAATAAACACACTCGTATCCAAACATACGTAGATGCGAATGATCAGTTATGTTGTGATAAGGTCAACTATGAAGCTGACATTAGTCTGTATCAAAGTGAATTAGAAAAATTGAAACTTCAGTGTAATAAGCAAGCTGAAGACAATCAAACAATCCGGACGGGTATTATAGCATATAATAAACAACTGGAAGAAGATAGACAGAAACTCACTAATGAGCTTCAGGATTTGCAAAATACTGCAATGACTCTAGATAAATATGTAGAAGCCACATAACTGACTATAGGTAATATAGATCCGAATGTGGTATCTACAATGTTGGCAAATACAGTCCAAAACGTAACGCCCACCAGATACAATCCATTTGTAACTGATAGGGTGGATAAAAATGTAGATTCTGGTATCTACAAGAAACCAGATCATTCCGCATCCAGTGGAGTGGTTGATCCGAACAGTACAACAGTACAAGTCCGCTCAAATCAAGCATCAACAAGTAGTGCACCTACACCTTATGTTCTAAAACATGATCCAGTTGTAGGTCCGGCACCGCCAATACCAGATCTGAGTCATAAGATTAATCCGACTCAAGTTAATACAGTAGCAGGTGGACCAAACACAACTCCGCCATCCCAACCTCATGTACCGGGACCAATAAGAAATTTACTTACGCCACCTTCTTATTTTTCTCAACCCAGACAAAGCACTCCAGCGGGACCAAGATTGCCTAACCCCAACGCGGGCCCAAGCAATGCACCTAATAGTGGACAAGTTCCAAGGCCAAACCCACCACATCCTAATGTGGTAGGGGGCACATACTTACATAGACCAACTCCTCAAGGATATAATTATAATAACTATAATCCTGGAGGAGGGGCGAATTTCTTTTTCAGGAAGTTCATACAACCAGGGAGGGAATCAAAATAATTCCTACCCTAGGTATGTGCCTTCTGGATCACCCGGAAATACTGGCTACAGTAGAGGCTACCCTAGCAGTTCCTCTGGAAACTATTCTAACAATGGACCCCCAGTAGGTAACCCTGGAGGCGGCCCCGGTGGACCTGGATCCAGAGGATCAGGATCGGGAGGAGATGGCAGGAAACCAAATCGGAGGACATCCATGCCAGCAGGGATGCAAAACATCTTTGATAGAAGCCAATGTATCCAAAATTTGGGCATTGACTGCTACCGAAAGGGAGATGGAAGTTATGAACTGGAGCATGCGAGAGACAGATAGACTACGAGGATGTAATAATCCGGCTCGTAGACAGGCAAGAATACCCCCTCCCTACGATTCAAATGATCCATGGAAGGACAACCGCCAGAAACGGTATCGAAAAGTGAATCCGAAAGGAAAAGGAGGATCCGTTGCAAATAAAACAGCTCCCGGACCGAACCAGGCTAGTAACATTACAACTACAACTGTCCCTACCGTAGCAGCTGCTGCTGCTCCTGCCGACCTGGTGGAGACTCTAGTAGCACAACTAACTGATGCTCTGAGAAGGCCCTGAGTGGATAAATCCCAGAGGAGGTGCTTCAGATGTCAGAAATTAGGGCACTATGCAGCCGAATGTACAGCTGATAAGCCTGCCCCTCGTGGACAGGGAGAAATCTCTGGAATAACCACAGAGGAAAACTGAGGAGGGGTCCCTCGATAGGCAGAGAAGGGGATCCCGATGACAAATCTTGCCATGATATCACCAACTGTGACAATAGTTCGCATGCAGTAGCAAATTCGCCTAGCACCGGAGTGGTTGTAGACACCGGGAAGGTTAGGGAGGCCGATACAACAGGTGCCCAGGGAGCACAGGGGAAACCCAGTACCGGTAACGAGAGATTCTACGATCTTATACCGAATGGCCATGATACCCTCATATTAGGAGGAAATGCTCAGACGGCCAATGGCAGTACTATGCAAATGTATGGTAGAACTTGTGTGAAATTGCAATTGGATGGAATGCATGACTATGTCATGAGTGCCACCATTGCGGATATAGCAGATGAGGGGATATTCGGGTTGGATTTCGCATCCCTGTATGGTGTGGGCTTGGAGCCACAATCAGGAGTGTTGAGTGTGAAATACCGTATCCTGTAAAAGTTAGGTGTGTACTGAGACAAGTAAGTAGTATGGCTAGTGTGGCACACACTGTCCGAATTCCCGCAGGTGTAGCCTGCGATGTGCTCTTAAGGAGGATCCTGTGATGCGCAATAAGCCTGCAGTGATAGAACCGGATGTAGTTACTTTATCAAGCATCGGATTAACTTCTGTAGATACTATAGTAGCGAATGCATCCTGGGCGGTAGTACTGGTTTCCAACACTGGCAATGCTACTATCTACCTGAAAAAAGGACAGGTCTTTGGAAATGTTACACTTTCGGAAACAGTAACCGATAGTAAGTTGAAGTTATCCAAGGTAACGGATGATGATGATATTTCGGATGACTTATTAAAGTTGTATGAAGAAACTTCATTAGAGAATCCGGAACATCGGAAAGAGTTTTATGATTTGCTCCATCAGTATAGAACTGCCTTTGCCAAACCCGGTGAAAAATTGGGTACGACAACTAAAGTAGTACATAAAATAGATACTGGAGAAGCAGAACCATTTAAAATACCGTATAGACGGTTACCTTTAGCAAAGAAAAGAGTAAACAAGATGTAATAGTCCCATCCAATAGTCCATGGAGTAGTCCCGTATATATGGTAACTAAAAAAGATGGAACTTGCAATCAGGATATTGGCAAGAGGGAATGTATCCATCCGATATGGAGAAAACAGCATTTTCAAGTCATATTGGATTATTCCAATATAACGTAATGCCTTTTGGCTTGTGCAATGCACCAGCTACATTTGAAGCAATGATCAGGTTTCGGAAATGCTGGTGATAAGACATCACTGGTAAAGACATTACCACCAGCATTTTTGCCAGTGATTGCACTGGGTGATAAGCCTGCACTGGCCTTTTAGCTGGTGGTCATATCAAACATCAATACCATTTAAATCTATATAATAATTTGTGCAACTTATAACCAATTTGTGCAACTAATTACCAATTTGTGCACCTAATTCTTATCTCTAAACTGAAGATGGATGTCCCTTCTAGAATCTTGCAATTTTTCAAGCAAATCCATGCATGCACAACTGGGGGAGAAATGATTTAAAGGGTTGAAACATACCTGGGGGGCACCCTCTAATTGGTAGTTACGAAGTGCATCCTAAATATCTTATATTTTTAACAAGTTGAAATAAAAAGATATGAAGAAATTTCCACATCTATGACGTTTTTGTGGGTAACTACTTCTTATATTTTGCTTCAAGAGGCAAAAAAAAAAAGAGAAGAAAAGCATCCTCCTTCTTGTCCTCAACCATTGTGTTATTAATTTCTTTTACTATATCTATGTACATGGTTACTGTAGGATGTATAGGGAGTGTCCCCAGGAGTGTCCCCCCACCCTGAAACACACAGGCTAGAGCCCTGATTGTATGGCCTTATCTCCTGGTTGCCATAGTGATCACTGATAAGAGATTACTGTAGATGTGGGGGAGCACCGCATTTTTGCCAGTGCTGACTTATTTCCCATGGCTGGATAAAGATGCAGCACTGCCACAGAATCCAGTGCTCAGATTTTACCCGGTAGTGGGGAATTTACAGGATTTCCCAAGCCTGATGATGGAAACTCTTTTTAGTGACCTGTTGTGGAAAAAATGCTTAGTATACCTTGACGACGTAATAGTCTTTGGAAAGACATTTGAAGAATGTTATAACAATCTCAAATTAGTATCAGAACGAATTATTTCTAATGGTCTCAAATTAAAACTGTCATATGTTCAGAAAGTCCATAAACTATTTGGGCCGTATCATCTCAGATGAGGGAATAAAAGCTGATCCAGATAAAATCGAATCAGTTACGAATTGGAGTAGACCTAACTCACCTAAAGAAGTGAGATCATTTTTAGGCTTCTGTTCCTATTACAGGGAATTCATTCCTAATTATTCTAGAGTCAGTTACCCATTACAAATAATAGCTAACTGGACCCCAGGATGTACCAAGGAAAAATTTCCTTGGACACATGAACAGGAATCCGCTTTTCTAAAGCTAAAGGATCTGTTCACGAGTACTCCCGTATTGCGATATCCGAATGAGACGGATCATTTCATACTGGATATGGATGCTAGTAATGACAGCATTGGTGCCGCCCTTTCACAAGTCCAAACTGGAAGAGAGGTACCCATTGCTTTTGCTAGCAATACACTGAGTAAAACTCAACGCAATTACTGCACGACCAAATGTGAACTGTCAGCAGTAGTTGTATATACAAAGAAGTTCAAACACTTTTTATGGGGGACTGACTTTACTCTACGTACGGATCACTCCTCTTTAAGATGGTTATTGAACTTCCGAGATGCTGAAGGAATGTTGGGTCGATGGTTAGCCCATTTATCCGAATACGGGCTAAAACATCGCCAGATTCAGCTTAGACCGGAGTGAAGCATTTAAATGCTGATGCCTTGTCTCGAATACCAATCCGGAAATGTGATAATCTGGATTGTACTGACTGTGGGGCTCACAGAGCAGTTTTAGCAGGGATTCGGAGACCTTTCGAATCCCTAGTCGCCAGTGTACTGGAATGGTCTATGGATCACATACGACGGTTCCAGGAAGCTGACTCGATAACTGCACAGCTACTGCAATTGGTACCTAAGGGTATACGTCCAGTCAGACCGGAGGTCTCTCTGGAAAATCGAGAAATGAGAAGGTTTCTTGCTCAATGGACCGAGCTTGAAGTCCGGAAAGGCGTGTTATACCGTTGGAAGCCATATAATAATGGTGGGAAACTCATACAACATGCAATAAGGCTTGACATCTTGTATTATTGTTATGGACATCGGACCAGTGGTCATTTTGCAAGGAAACGCTCATTAGCACGACTTTCTAAAAAATACTATTGGCCCGGCATGTCGCGAGATTTGCAAAGATGGGTAACCACCTGTCCGGACTGTTGTAAAAACAAACCCGGACCCGGGATGAGCAAACTTCCCTTATCTCAAGAACTTTTCGGAGTTAGATTCACGAGAATCAGAGTAGATATCATTAGTGGATTTAACACAACCGCTAATGACAATACCTGTATGATGGTAGTGTGTGATAACTATACGAAGTATACTAAAGTTTTCCCACTACCGGATCACAAAGCAGTTACTTGTGGCGAAGTCTTTGTAAAAGGTTGGGTACTGACTTTCGGTGTACCACTTATGCTACACAGTGACCATGGTAGAGAATTTGAATTGAATCTCTGGCAAGGGATGTGCGAATACTTGCAAAACTAGAACCAATCCATATAGGCCACAGAGCGCTGGATTGGTAGAAAGGTTCAATAGAACCCTTATTCAGGTCCTAAAGTCACTTGTAAATGAAAACATGGACGATTGCGACGAGCAATGCCATTTTGTGACACATGCTTACATCAGTAGAGTACATTCGAGTACCAACTGTACTCCTAACCTTTTAGTGTTCGGAGAGGATTTAATAATGCCTGCGGACTTGGTATTCAGAGTTGTAAGTATGGATCCGGAACTACCTTGCCATGTAGTTTTTGTGGAATGTTTGAGGGACAGATTCAGGAAAGCATATGAGTCTGTCCGAATTGATTTAGAGAAAAGTGCCAAATGGCAGAAGGTAGGATATGATACCGATTTGAAAAATCGGAAATTCAAATCCGGAGATAGAGTGCTGAGACTGCACAGCCACTTAGACATGTAAAATTAGCGTCTAATTGGGATGGTCCTTTTACAATAACCCAGGTTATTAGTGATTGTACTGTAATCATCAAATCAGACCTCGGACAGCTGTACAAGTCGAACTTTGCTAGACTAAGAAAATGGTCTGGGAGGGAGACCTCTACAGAAATGTATGGTGAAAGATTCGATAAGATTTTGAATCTAAATCGGATAGTGAACCAGGTAAAGAACCCGATATCGAAGAGAGGCCAGGGTAGGCCTAGGAAGATATCAGTACCGCCATCGCTAACACAGACTAAGCGTAGTGGAGTAAAAAAAGTCTCGGCAGGTGAAGACAAAAAGAAGAAGAAAGGTGTTTCGAAGGCCAAGAAACACATAGAGAAGGCTCTTCGAACTGTCAGGTCTGAAAATGAACTATCCAAAGAGGGGATGGTCTTCCGCCGCAGCCCTCGACTTGCCCAGAGGACTGCAGTAACCTAACCTGTATACATAACGAGTGTAATGTTTACATTTAGGGAAATGGATAACAACTGACCTGGAAGGTCTAATTGTCATCGCTGTATGATGTACCAGTGGATAGTGGACGGATAATCCGGTGGATTTGCTTAAGCTTTCCATAAACTCCAATTAATTCCCTAGATGAGTCGACAGCATGAGCGATAATTACCTAAAAACATTCGGTTTGTTTATGTTCCATCAGTAGCACATGCATTGCAGCATGACGTTATCGCGTCCACTCTCGGCTGACCTCTTGTGACCCTGCTTGCAAGCGTGGAAATGACGTCACGAAAGCTGGTGAGAATCGAGGCGGACGAGTGATCGTCCATCTGCAGATTTATAACCTCTAAACAAGCTAGCTCCACCCACAGAGTCGATTCTTCGGAAGGCGGCTCCGCTGCCTGTCGGCCCCGACACCGCTACAGTCGGGAAAAGGAGTGTTGGACTCCTGTGGAGATTCCTTCAGTCATGGCGGAGGAATCCGCAACCGTAGCCAAGCTATCCGGTGACCCGGATAAGCTGACTTCGTCCACAGGTGCTTTCCCGGAAGCATTGTCACCTGTTACACAGGCAGATAATGAGCTGATGGAAGTAGAGGAATCCACCAATTGCTCATTCGAGGAGAAGCTGGCTTCATTTTCTTTGAATGAGCCAGAAAAGCCAGTATCACCACTTCCTACCGAAGGATCTGGAGATGCTTCGAACCCAGAAGAACAGCTAGGTGCAACCGGATTCGACACTGCCCAGGTAGACGGATCCAAGGGACATCTGGTGACAAACACCAAGGTCCGTATATAAAGACCGGGGCTCAGCCGTTATGTCAGAGGCCCTCCAGGCCTCAGAGCTTATAGAACTATACATCAATTAATATTAGCTGCCCCATCACCACCTTCCGGGTAGCTGCTAAGTGTCCTCTCAATAAAAACCATTGGCATACACTTGAATTACCGCCTTACTTATTCTTTCCTGATCCGTAAGGCCCGAACCACCGAACTGGTAATACAAACCATTACACGCTGATGATGTAGCAATAGTATTAAATGGTAAGGATACTTAAATAATGAGATCTCTGATGCAGAATGATGTTGGAAATATTGAAAAGTGTTGTAGACAACATATGTTAACAATGAATGCTAAAAAAACAAAAGTTCTATGGTGTCACCCAAATAGACAACATATTGTCAAGTATGATATCTTTTTGAATAACAACAAACTGGATATGGTAGAGCTTTTAAACTACCTAGGGGTTGTTATAGATTTTGATCTAAATTTTAAAGCACATTGTAAGAAAGTTGACTCACAAGGTACAGCTAGGTTAAAACAATGAAGGAATATTGTAAAATATCTTGATGATATTACTAGCTTATGGATTTACAAAGCTATGATTAGGGTACTAGCATGTATGATGTACAGACATGTAAAAGATGCTAATAATAATGTTGTCCCAAATAGATTGTTAAGGGGAAACAATAAGGTTAAAATTAAGGTCAGTAGACAGAGACTCGAACTATATAGACAGACCCCCCTATATAGAGGCAATGCTGTTTGGGAGTTATTACCAATGGACGTAACATAAGATCATAACATAAGAACCTGGGCTTTGTCATGATAAGAATTATAAAGATATATATTTTCTATATGACGATACAAGACCAAGATGACTACTCATGGAAACCATTTATTACACACTGTATGATAACTATGATAATGTGCCTGTAGACTGTTGTATTACTTACCAACTGGCTAAGAATTGTAAAAGCTTCATTGTGACAAGATATTATTGGTCAATAAACCTATTTAAAACTCAAACTCAAACTCGCGAATGGCCCAAAATGAGCTGCCCCCCCCTCGAAATGCTCACTCCCCCTGCCATAAATAATTAATGCTGCGTTAGTTACAAGGTTTTTTTAAAGGAACATGATAGCTACTCAAAACAAGAGCACTAAAAAGAAAGTCACATGGTAAGGGACCTGCTTGTGCAAAACACAGTCTAATGTTGTCAGTACAAGTTGAATGGTGAAGCAGCGCATGCCTTGTTAACATGAGAGGACATCCACTTGGTACTCTCTAGATGCATTGATAAAAATGAACCACTACAATTGGTTGTATAGCAGCCTCCTGTTGTCAGCTGCTGGGCAGTATACTTTCTGATTTTATCCTCTTCTCACCAGGTGGCAGTGACTGTGGTGAATGGTATGTTCACAGAGGGACTTGTGATCCATTGGCATGGGCTCACATTGAAGGGGACACCCTGGATGGATGGGGTAGGCTTTCTTAGCCAATGTCCTATACACAGTGGACAGAGCTTCACTTATAGGTAAGCAATATCAAGCTATCTGCCAATCACAAACATGTTACCAAACTAGGCATTATACCATCAATTCCTCATCAACCATGCAACTAATGATATCCATCAGTCCTATACTATGTGCTTTGGCGTATTTAGACATTGTTGTTTTTTGGCAGCATAGATATGCAATAAATAATATGAAGATGACTTTGACGTCACCGATAACATGAAGTGTTTGTCTAAGTCTTCAATTCTCATTGCTTTCTCTTACTTTGCTGTAGATTTTCTTTATTTTGGAGATGTATAATGTCTGGTAGGAACAGGAAAGTTATGAAAGATTTTTAAAATCCTAGAAGTTTGATATTCATGACTTCTGAAATCATGGGAATATCTCATTGTAGTTGTGCAGTTTGATGAATTTCCTATCAGGAGTCTGACTGAGGCTTAAGCAACACATAATTCATCCAATGTCTCACCCAAAGGCAGCGCCATTCTCATGAATGTGTTGAAAGATTATGCACATGCTAATTAATAATCATAATCTTTCCAGATTTATTGCAAATCCAGTAGGGACCCACTGGTATCACTCCCATCTGACTGGTCAGAGATTAGATGGAGTCTATGGTAGGTAGACTGATGTCCTCATTTATACGCTGTTTCAGTGTTATTCTATATATTGCTTTTGCTGTCATTCAGCTAAAAGATACACCTTGAATTTGAGAACTGGAAATTTAAATGATACTTTTATTATCTAAAGGAAATTATGAATAATATCTCCAAGTTTTCATGCTATTTATGCAGAGGACAATAGAAGATTTATTTTGCTGTCCATTCTAGGTCTTTTTGTGGTACATCCCAAGAACAACCTGCCAGCATTGCCCTCATTCCCCCTGCTACTAGGTGATTGGTATCACCTGCAGGGAAATACACTAGAGGTCGTTAGCACTGCCTATCCTGCCACAGGCTCAGGAGACAATGTGTATTTACACCACAAATTAAGGGACTACAGCCACGATGGAGTCAGTAATGCAGCGTCAAAATGGATCTCAGGTCTCATAAATGGTAGAGGCCGGTTTAATGATGAGAAGTTTCCCTTATCCAAGTTCCATGTGAAGGCAGGCAGTACGTATCTGTTCCGAATGGTGAATGTAGGAGCTGAGTACTCACTGAGGGTGTCCATTGATAGTCATGTACTGAGGGTAGTTGCTTCTGATGGACATGATATTGAGCCTGTGATGGTGGATTACATTCTTATCATGACAGGAGAGACAATCGACTTTGAAGTGGATGCTAACCATATTAAGGGGAGGTACTGGCTGAGGGCTATGACCTCCCATGACTACTCCAGCTTTCAGACATATGACAACAAGGAACATTGGGCAAAGGCTGTGTTTGTAAATGAACATATTGATGACTCAATTGACCCCACCTCCCAGCCCAGGCCATGCACAAAAACTGACAAGTGTAAAGAGTTCAACTGTTCCTATGGCTCCTTTCCTCCCTCCTACAATATGACATGCATCAACTTTGACCATGTCAGGTCTACCTTGACTGAGCAACTTATAAAAGAAAATTATGGCATCAAGGAAACTGAGCCACTTGATGTCTTCCTCAACTTAGGCTACTATGGAGGACCATCAATTAATGCTAGGAGATACAAGAGCCCAACTGCACCCTTGTACCAGGGTGCTGATGCCATTGTGCAGTGCAAGAAGATGTGCGGTGAAATTCCGGACTGGAAAAGAGCTTGCCCCTGCACCTATGTAGTTAATCTACCTTTCAACAAAACCATCCAGCTTATAATGAGTAACTTCCAGGAGGTTTCCTTTGTTGGTCACCATCCAGTGCATATCCATGGTCACAACTTTGCCATCATGCACATTGGGTATGCCATTCATGATGCGGTTACTGGCAGGTGGGTGATGCCTAACCCAGATGTACGCTGCAAGGATGCTCTTTGCACTGATTTAGAATAGAGTGGAGTGCGACCAACCTTCAATGTAACCAGGCCAGCCATAAAGGACACTATAATTGTACCAGCCAGAGGCTACACAGTTGTAAGGATGAAGTCCCTGAACCCTGGATACTGGCTCTTCCATTGCCATATGTTTCACCACCTGGAAAATGGTATGACTGCAGTGTTTGGTGAAGCAATTGATAGAATTGCTCCACCACCAGCAGGTACTCCTCTCTGCAGTAGCTTCACTTACTCTACTGAAGAGTTTAAAGAGCATATGAAGAAGAGTGAAGAGTTGTATAAAATGATAAAGCAGGAGGGATCTTTGAAAAGTTCTTCAGAACCTACCAAGGCTCCCGAAGATCCAACACACAGAGGAAAAGGTACAGAAAGCTCCTTGAAATAGTTCATGTTTATCAGTTTTAGAAAAAAAATAGTTACGTAATTGATATACCTCGTTATTGATAACTATAGGTTTGTATGTCATATATACTGCAATGATAAGTATACATTTGTTAGCCAAATCCTGCTTTTGAAAAAAGTAGTTACATATTTTCTAAGATGGTAACATTTTAGTCTCACAACACTTTTACCTTTTGACTTTCCTCACTACAGAAGATCACACACATATAAGAACTGGAGTATTTGTTGGGGCATGTATCGGCTGTGTTATGGTTGGGTTTGTCATCACTCTGATTCTTTTCTACATGTACTGTGCCCAAGACAAGTCTGTGAAAAATATTCACTTCTCACCATTAGTATCAAAGGTACAGTAATCACTGTTAACCTGCTCATGTGAATAAGCAGTAGAAGGCTTCTTATTCTGCTATACAGTAATACCTTGTATAGGCATGAAGGCCTATACTGGATGTATATTTAGCTGTAGCTGTAGGTGGTTTGACTGCGTACTTACAGGGACAGTTAGTGCCGACCAACAGTTGGGGCTGAGAGTGATACCTCACAAATAAGGCACGCCCTGCATATAAGGTGCTCCTATAACTTAGAGATTTGATTGAAAAGAAAAGAATTAATAGATATATGTGTAGCTAACCACCCCCTAACCCCGATTGACCCTATCACAATAATCACTGAGTATAAGCTGCTGCCTTTTTCACAGATTATTCCGGTAATTATATGGTGACCTATATATCCACAGACTTTCTGGACTTCCTGCCCTCTATAAGAAGAAAAAAGAAGAAGAAAACAAGCTCACTATTTTGTAAACCAAAGCAACAGCTCTTTCATATATTACCTGTTATATCTTAGGAACTAACTCAAGGGTGTATCAATATATAACTTGTCATATCTTAACACTTTATTGGTACATTATCTAATATATCTCAGAAGTCAATTCTTCATATTTAGTAATTCTCATGAAGTAACTCCTCCATATGTTATCTACGGAGGTCCGTATTGTAACATATGGACCTCCCTAAGTCACATACAGAGATCCGTATGTCACTTTTAGGATACCCCCCGTATTTTCCCACATACGGTGCTCCGTATGTAAGAAAGTCCGTATGTGTGGGTCCAGGGCCCAGCAGTAAATATGTAATTGAAATAAAATACATCATCCTAATTTCACTCTCAACATTTTAAAGTATATGGACAAAATGTTTTATTTTATTATAAAGTTTGCCCAACCATGTAACATTTTATGAAATTCCTGCTGTCATCATTGCGTCTAGCTATCCAAAAGACTGTAATATATATCAAGGTACCTTATAAACAAAATACAACAATAACTCTATTTAAATGCCCTAATATTTTCGCTGTAAAGATGCACCATATATTTCTTTAAGAGGAAACATCATACATATTTTGTGAACCAGCAGTATCTGCCTCACAACTCAAATTTATTAACAAAAACTTTCATCATCAACATTACATGTTCTGTTTTAAATTGATATGATTTCATTCTGTTGCATTATGACCCAAAGTAATTGCATCATGGTTCACTCTCTCTGTTTTATTAGAGGACCAACCAGGAGGCTGAATAAAGCCCCCATTTAGCAATTAAAAATGGTGAATAGTTAATTCAATAATATTCGTAAACAGTAACACATCAAATTAGGATCCATCCAAAGACAAAAATAAATCTGCAAGATGGGAAGAATGACACATATTGTCAAAAACACAGGGAGGAAGCACAGTAGATATTTCAACGATTATTTAGAATATTAGCACTGAATTGTCTTCTTTATGACAATATTACAAGCAATTTACGGAGGTTTAATAAAGAAACTGGGGTATCAACAATTGGAATTCAAGTGTGACTGCAATACGTCGAAAATACTTCATGGGTAAATTACAAATACCTTGTTAAATAACGACCAGTCTCAAATAAACAAGTTGGTACATTAATAGAAGCTCCAGAGGGGGGGGGGGTTAAAGTTAAAATTGACAAGTACTTTTGAGAATTATTTTGATTCAAAAGATATGCAGTGGGCCAGCCCAGCACGTCACAAATATTAGAAAGTGAGACATGTCTTATATTGAGAAGCAGCCTCAATAAAGAACATGTGTATAGGGCCAGGTCAACTGGCATATTATCAAGTATCAAGATGCTGGGAAAGTATCGTGGGACGGCTACTGATTATACAATACTTTTGTAACACACACAACACAATGCCAGTATTCACCAGGATGGATAGTCCACATTCAAATTAAGTACATTGGTTTAAAGAGACATAATTGAAATTAAAAAAAAAATCAGGGGTTGCCAAATTGTTGATTTCCATTTAGCTCCCTTTTTTGTAACCCTCCTCCCAAAAAAGTAAGTAATACATTGTGACATAATTCGGACATGTTGATAATAATATAGCTCGAATTCTTGAATAAGTGTACATGAAATAAGATGCAATGAAAATCGTCAAGTTATTTCTTCCACTGCCCTGCAGCCAGCATAACGTGACATAGTTTACCAACCTAATCAGATGCTCACTCTGAGACCCTGTTAACGACTATTCCTTATACCTCTTTAGAATCGAGTATTGGAAAATGGGTCTAAGCTCCCCTGTCATTGTCACTGTAGTCATAATTTCTGTCGGTCACTCTTTGTTCAGCACAGAAAAAGGAACATGAAGGGAAGATTTTCTCAATAATATCGAACATTGGCGTGAGATATATCCGGCTTCTTCCCACATTTAGCTTAGTTGAACATTGATATGGTAACATTAAAGTTTGTTAACAAGTCGAAAAATTAACAGATTTAATAAAGGAATGGTACAGTTCTAGAATGTGCAGATAGTTGGTAAAACTGAGAATCCATAATTCAGGACTGAAAATGACAGCAACATCTCCATGAAGGCTCAACATGATACGCCAATACAGAGCAACTGGTGCGTTACTCACCTCCAGTTTCATAGTGCTTCATAGAGGTGGGTCCAGAAATTTGAAACTCGGGGGCATGCCATTGGCGAATTTCTTTCCCGAAGGCCTTTAACATATAATATTAAATTTAATATTAGAAAAATGAAACGTCCCCCCCCCCACAAATTCGAAGGGCGCCTTCTCTAAATCCACAAAGTGCTACATCATGCTGACAAAAGAAAAATAACCATGAAAGAGATTAAATGTTAATGAATGTCTTAAAACCGCTCTAAATATTTAATAATAGTGAATAAGTTGAAAGGTTAACTCACGTAAACTATCAATGATAATAATATGATCAAAACCCCACAACTCATCTATCATAATGAAATTAATAATTATATCATACAAAATCCTCCACAGTTGAAACCTTTTTGTATTTTGTGCTTTTCTTACAAGGCCAACCAGTATTGTCATCCTTCAGCTTATTGTACAGTACCAATGTCACCACTGCAGCTATTGTTATAACTGTGCCTGTGGATGCGACTGTAATTGATGCTGCTCTGGAGGTAAGAGGAGATGGTGGTGCCTCTTCTGTTGCTGTTGTATAATGCACTGGAGTTGATGTCACTGTTGTTGGCTCAGTATTTTTAGATGTCATCGACACCCCTGTTGTTGGCTCAACGTAATGCCATGGAAGGGTATCAAAGAATTGCCAAGTCTTTGCTGCTGTCTTATCATATTTGTATTTGACACATCGGTCTCCTGATTCGGCCCTGAAATTTAAGCATTTATTATAGGGCACACCACTTTTTCAGTAGGAAAATTAGAAATACTTACACATGAATTATCATTTTTCTTCAGGGTTGTTCTTGCATGCTTATCAGATTATATCATGAGAATATTGAAGATGATTATTATAGAAGTAGTCTACCGTATTCATGGTTGTGACTGACAAGAAATTACATCCAAGAACTGGCCCACCTAAGATGGTCATGAGCAGCCATCGGCCTAAGGCCAGTAATATAAAACAGTGTATTTGGTATGATCTTGATGTGATGCGGAATTTAAGATTTTATAAACTAAGAAAGGATAAAAGTTTAAGTTTTTATCGAACATGCTCATATTCCCTGTGTTTATACAAGGCGTGTGGTCTTTCAAGACCCCTTTACTTACCTTCTGAAACAGTGTGCAGGGTGGCTGTACTTGAAGCAGACAGCGATTTGGAAGTATAGACCACCGACGAAACCAGTATCAAAACCTCTTACTTTTTCAAGACATCCCCGGAATGCAGTATCACAATCACAGTGAGAGCTGAAAAATAAATTATAGTGTCACAATTTTTAAAGGTCATTTGAAATATAAGTAAAGATGTTTAGATAAATGAAGGGTGTTTGCCCCTATGTTTAAAGATTCCCATAACAATGTTATATTAAGAATACATCCCCCAAAAAGTTGAAAATACTTTCCAAGGTCAGTTAAGTCTAGCGTAGATAGTTGAGGAGCATACGCAGCCACGCCCTGAGGGCAAGCGATATACGTACGAGATCCTCGGGCGTATAAGTGTCACTATACACCCGAGGATGATACACATACAGGACATTTGGGGCTCCACATGTGCATACACATGTATAACATCTATGCGTTAGGTTGCCACTTGGCTGGCGACCTGCCTCTATGTTGGGGACATAATAGAAGCAGGCCATGTCTAAGAAGTTACCAGTCTCACAACAGGGCACCCTAACACCCCAATGGTTAACCTGTCTCTCCTATACAGATGTTTTAGGAGAGAGGTGTCCCGTGTATCATCCTCGGGTCTCCCATGTATCATCCTCGGATGGTCCCGTGTATCATCCTTGGGCGTATAGACGTCTTTATATACCCGAGGAGCTTGGGCATATATATCAATGGCCCACTCTGAGATATGATCTGACAGGGAGAATTTGAAGAAATGCCATGTGGTACCTTGTAAATCCATGCTTGCCAAAGATTATTGTTGGACACTAAAAGATTATCTGTGTAGCGTATTAAACTCTACACATTTACCTGGTGTGTTTGAGAGGGTTGTGGAGGCCATGTTTGGTCCCATTAGCAGGGATATTATCCTTACAGTGGTCGTGGTCCCTGCAGCACATGTCCAGGTCCCTGAGCCTGCCCAGGTCGGAGTAGTCCTTAGCAGAATTTCCATCTCCACACCACTTTGTACCTGTGCAAGATGAAAATGGATAAACTCAAGGATTAGGAAATATACAGGCACTGATACGCAGAAATAAGGTGAGAAGAGAAGAGTTCAAAGTTGTAATGGTAGATCACACATATTAAAAGAAGTAGATTCACCGCAGTGTTGTTCCCTTTTATTTTGAGTGTACCTACCTGGGTATATAAGCCGCTTTCGTCTGGACTTGGGTACAAAGATATCTTTGAGTTGGTCTCTGCTGAGATCTTTGATGTCGAGGTCATAAACAGAATCATCATACTCTTTGAGCTTGTTGAGTCCCCCTTTGTTTACTTTATCATCGTGGGTGATAGTGTGTATATATTCTGTATTGTCTTTAGTGGTATCAATATTGTGTCTGTTATAGGGAGTCCATGGCTCAACATCAAAGAACTGCCACTGCCTTTTCTGTCTGGTGTCAGAAGCATACTCTAGGCATCTCTTGTTACTCGGATCTCTGAAATTGTTGTATCTGTATTTAAGTCTGTAGATTATAGGATATGTTTCCCTTCACTCATACTTTGTCAGGTTTTTAAGAAATTTGATGTTTCATGTTTCAAGAAAATGTTAGACAGGCAGTGTACCTAAATCTTATATTTGACTCCCCCTTTGTGGTTAGAATTTACGCTTTAGGCCAAAGATACATTAAAACCATTGGCGTATTGTATTTCATACAATCCTGAAAGAGAGAGTTAGAGCAACTATAGCAAAGGTAGATCCAAAATATTGGAAACAAATATATTTCTATGCCTTAGGTGTGACACCTAATTTTCATACAGCCCTTGTTGACATTAATTAACTCTGCACCTACCTGGTCACACAGTGTGATGGGTAGCTGTAGTTGAAACAGACAGCGATCTGGAAGTATAATCCACCGACCAAGCCTGTATCAAAGCCTTTTGATTTGTGCAGACATTTCCTGAAGGTGGCATCACAGTCACAGTGTGAGCTGGAAATAAATAAATAAATAAATAGAGCAAATCCTAAAGGGCAGTGCAGACATGATATAGTAGATAAAACATTGCCACTCTATGCTGTATGCCCCATGACGAGGCATGTAGCACGCCCATTCAGAGCAATGCAAAACAACTCATTGCCTGCAACAGGGCCATGCAATTCATCGAAGTGAATCATTTATCTTGCCATATGATGTCACTATGATTCCATGCCAAACAGGGCAATGTGACATTGTGCCATCACCTGCAATGTTATATAATGCCATCTTGTCCTGTAAAGGGACAACAAAAAATTGATCTCGAGGTCAATTCAAAATAGTGCTTATTTTACCGCTGTTTAGAATTAACATTCTCCTCTATATATAGGTAAACCGTGCAGATATTTACCTGGTATGAGTGCGATTGTTATGAAGGCCATGTTTGGTCCAATTAGCAGGGATGTTGTCCTTACACTTGTCGTGGTCCCTGCAGCACATGTCCAGGTCCCTGAGCCTGCCAAGGTCGGAGTAGTCCTTAGCAGAATCTCCATCTCCACACCACTTTGTACCTACAAATGCATGAAGGCATGATCATCAAATAACATTGATTTATCTATAATGGTGTCAATATACTTCTGATGTAGGGATTCCTAAAAGCCAAAACGGCAGGAATTCTATGGCTCATTCTTTTTAATGTTTTAGTTCTAAGACTACAATTTCATTAGAGGCCAGATCAATGCACCTGATATAGGGCACAGATAGATTTTGGTAGATGCTGTCTCCATAGATAGTGTAGAGGTACACGTTATTAAACCATAGGAGTTGGGTACCGTCTGACGTGGCGGGTGAGTCGAGTCGTCGGACGTTCCTCAGGTTCCGGATAGGTGGCAGCACCGATCCGGGTCTGTGGGGACATCTGACGACGAACACCTGGGTCCGTATATAAAGCCCAGGGCTCAGCCGCTACGTCAGAGGCCCTTCTGGCCTCCACACCATGTAAACCACTGTCTTTTAATATTAGCTGCCTCTTTGATATCATCCGGCAGCCGTGAGTGTGCGTTAAGTAATAAACCTAACCGTTGGCATACACTTGGAATACTGTCTTACTCTTTCTTTCCGAACCGTAAGACCCGAACCCCCCAGGTCCGTAAGGCCACAAACCCTTACAATAGATAAATTTCTCTCTCCCTTTTGGGATTCGCCACAACAACGTTAACAACAACAAACAGGACAATGTCAGATCACATCATATTTGCGACTTTTAGATCAAACCCTGTGAAAGCAAACGACATTTCAATCAATATATTAGCCGCTCTAATAGACATATGACCGACAGATAATCAATGATGACAGTCGCCCATTTTCAACATGCGGAGGACGGCATACGACTGTCACATGACTAACTAATACTGAATGACAACATCTTACTTACCAGGATAGATAATTCCCCTTTTCCAACGAGACTTGGGCTCAAATATTTCTCGAATTTCACCTTGACTCAAATCATTTATCGATATGTCACTAAGCCTGAAAACGAGATGAATTACAGTTAAAAGAAGAAACACTAAATGGTATTAAAGTGGTTTATAGTGGAAATAGAAACATCCGTCCGCTATATATATATATATATATATATATATATATATATATATATATATATATATATATATATATAGTACTAGGTCACCATATAATTATAGTAGTCTATTAATGTTCTACTCTGACATCGCTTGTCACTGAAGAAGATCCGGAAACAGAAAAGTTCTATGGACTTCCACTAAGGATTAACTTTAATAATTATTAGTCAAAATACAAATGCACTATTCATGAAATCTGTACTGTCTCAAGGAGCTAACCCATCTTTGACACAAGACCCTACAACTTACTAAATATCTAACATGCAGTATGACCAACCTGTCTCTGACAGCTTCCTCCTGGGCTTCCTCCTGTGTAGGACAGACTAGGACCAGGAGGGTCAGGGTCAGCATTAGTAAGGTCCTGCCAAGTGCCCTCCGGGTGGGATACAACTGGTCTTGGTTCATCTTCTTCATAATGTTGGCGACACCTAGTGTTTCCCTGACCTGGGGAATCACAAACATTATCCTGTTATGCCTGTATTGTAGGATTACCCATAGATCAATATCATATCTTTTTTTTCCATAAAGGGCCTCTACACTCGTCCCTGGCAGCCCTATGCACCCGATCTCTGCCTCCCCACAATGTAAAAAAGGAGAAAAAATTTGGACGTCGAGGGAAGGTGAAATGAAATGGGAAAGGGGGGGCGAAGGCATTACAGAACATTCTCTTTGCCTCAGGATTATTTGCTACTTATTCCTTCATAATAGAAGACCTATGTATATCTTTCACTTAATACGCCAAGTTAGGTAAAAAAAATAAAGGCGTGTTTCCAGTTACATACCACAAACATCTAGGGTCTGTAGGTCAGATTTTTTTTTTTATCTTTTTTTTTTTTTATTTTGTATAGAAATGTATGGGCAGACATGTTGGATTCTATGATATTACAGTAGAATTATGAAAAACACAAGAAATGTGAAGCACATGTAAAAGATATGAATAAATGTTAAGAACTCTATACCAATAGATGGGGACCTAGATAAGCTCAACAAAGATTAAATGAAAAAAAAATATGAAAATACGGGAAAAATCGTTAAAAATTGCCAGAAAATGTCAAGAAATCACAAAATAAAAAAGATAATTCCATGCTCGGTCCTGTTTTGCTAGGGTCGGTCGGGTAACTGCAGGAAACAAACCTTTTATTTTTTTAGGCCTTAGTACAATGCACCATGTGATGTACTTGTGCCTACTTACCTTATACCTAAATCCCTTATTGAATGCTGCAATATCTAACACTACTCCATCGTCTACACCATTCAGTCTGAATACAGTGACGATGACTTTGACACTCCCTCACCTCCTACTAAACCTTTGGTCTGACTGCGTGTATGTTGCTAGCCTGATTATTTAATACATCCTCGATATTATAACCCTATGCTTTTCTTGGTAGAAAAGGGGTTTCCAGGCTGGTCATTTGATATGATATGTCACGCTATCCACTGAATCTACACTTTCCCAGTCTATAGTGAAACTAGTATGTTCGCTGAAAAATATAAAAGTGAATGTGTCCTCGAACGTGTCCAAACCTGATCTTGTATATCGTGTATGTATTGCATGTGTATGTGTGTGACAGGATCTGCGAAAAGGGAGCTTATTTCGAGGGGAATAAGTTCCCTTTTCCCAGTCCAGGTCATATATATATATATATATATATATATATATATATATATATATATATATATATATATATATATATATATATATATATATAGACCCAACAGTCATGGGGAGAAGCACCAGATCCAACGGCTAGCTTTTTGGTAGTTACTAAAATATATTTTCTTTCTACAAAATACGATAAAATAGGTTATCTGGCCACAAAACATCTACACAGCTACTTCCCTCTCTGCTGTCTGAATATGTGAGGTGATGTGTGTGTGGGGGGGGGGGGGGGCGGAGTCTTGTCAGGTAAAGAGGGTGGGTGGGTGTGTGGATGGGTCAATGTCATGGTGAATGCACAATGAGGACAACCTATAAGTCTATAGAATTTCTAGCCCATAACAAACACTGGTAGGAGGTTAATACCTTTAGACCTACTTGATTTTATCGTACATGAGGAAAACGCATCAATCCGAATATGAGCACAGAAACTGGTCATTTTACATTTTATTTGAGAAATATCCCAGAAGTATATATACTCACACTGGTTAAAACGGTAACTTTTCTCTATCATGTTTCCACTTTCTCATTACAAAGATTATATCAGACGGATTTGTATGTTTTATTCAATTATCCATAGACCAGGGTAGTAGACTGGGGGGACGTTATATATATTAGTTTAGTTTTAGGGGTGTTCATGACTTCCGTGCAGTATACAGATACTACTGTGTATCATACCATTAGTACTATATCCATAATTATTGTTTATTTGTAACAATCGGATAATATACTGGTGTCCAAACGTATGGTCTCTCATCATAATGAACTATGAATGCTCTTCATTAATTAACTACGGGTGATTGATTGTTGTTCGTGATACTACGACTATCCAATGTATTGTGTCTCTGTTTATCCTCCTCCGATGTATTTATTGCAATTTCCTCTTGTTAAATCATTGATCTTATTGAATACCTCAAAGAATGTTATAAAAAAAAACCATTCCAACCCAACTCATGAGGGCCACACTGGCCAAATCTGCAGTAATCTTTATGATGATCTTATCTACTATTTCTTTCTACAAATGATGACAGGCGAGATATATTGTATCAGACACAACTTTTTCAAGACACACTGAGGAACTCTCTGCATGATTGACTTTTAGAGTTTCTAATTAATCAGGGCAATAGCTATGACCTACCAATATTTGCCTTTTGTACAATAAACCATAGATAACCTAGTACGATGTGTAGCAGATACCATAGGCACACTTACAGTGCACCCCTCAGCCAACATCTATGTGCCATGTGTCTACTCATTGAAAACATTTTTTGGCTAGCCTCACTTGTTTGACCAGCGGATCAACAGCAGGGTACACTGTCCCTCAACGTTGTTTTTTTTTCTCAAACAAAGTACGCTTTCAAATCTATCAAATGGTACAGGCATGTAACATGGCAGAAATTTCAGGATACAAATGTGATTATTAAGCTCCATCCGTAGATAAAAAGGAAACAACAATAACAATAGAACAGACATACTTTGTACTATTACCTCATCATTAATTTGTGCCTCTGTGTTGGTGATACCTGTACTTCAAGTACTGGCCATACTGTGTGAAAAAGCCTGGTGCTTATTTCTTAACATACTACGACTGGACCCTCCAAATCGTACCAGAATTTCAATAGGAATCGTATTGGGATGTCAAGTCGTAGGGCAGTGTGTGATCGTAATGCTTTAAGAAGTGACCTCCAGAGGCAGTTAGGTCATGCCATCTATTATTTCATGTGTTTGTGCTAAATAATAAATCTGATTTTAGTTCTCATCTCTGCATGTCTACTTCATATAATAAAGTACCTACGTGTTGCTTCTATTGACTCCATTATCTAGAAAGCACTATATGGAGGCTCCTAATAAAAAAAAACTACCATGTCTACTTACAACACAGTCAGCACACGATTCAATTCAAGTTAACGTTATGTGAGTCCATCATGTTTCAGATAATAGTTTGTTAAGACCTTAACCTGGCATGCACCCAATACTTATAACATAGAGCAAGTAGTGACACCAGGGTCTAAATACCTATTGACAGCAGCTTTCCAGCACCAAGCTTGACTGCCTCCTACACATAGTGACATATTCACAAATGGCATAACGTTGTTGCTTTGGTAACACTAACAGCAGCACTAGACAGTCATCATACTTACCAGATCAATCTGATTCTACATATAGTATCACCGACATGACTTCACTCTCTGACACAGCCCCATGGTGATCCCGTGTGTGGTCTCACAGTTGGCGAGGCGTGGCTAAGTGTGTGTGGTTGGTGTAGGTGTGGGGCTGGTGGAGGAAGTATACCGTCTGGAGGAGGAGGGTGGGGCAGTGCTCACTGCAGCTGGAGCAGGAGGCTCTGGGACTGCCTATATAGATAGTTGGTGCTGTCCTGTTCTGCTGTGGCCGCTACTGCTGCTGCGGCAGTTGCTTATGTTTCTACTACTGCTGCGTCTGCTTCATCTGCTTTTACCAACCCACTGTTCCATGAGATAGACTGGTGTGTGAACCATGGAATCTATATAACTTGTTTTTAAATGCCAATTTCAGGCAGCTAATTCAGGAAGCTGGGTCAATACTTTTGAGTTTTAGGTGAAGTGAGCAGATTTATGGGGAAGTTTCTGTAGTGTAAAGATGTGGCAAATTTAAAAAAGAAAACAACATTTTAATCCTTTAATTTTCTACAGAGTATAGATGAGATAATGAATTTGTTATCCTAGGATAGATCCAGGTATCCTGAAAGGATATAGAAATATGCATATACAAAATTGTGTACATGAAATCAAGGGGAGGGTCTACAGAACTCTACAAATGGAATTACTGTGGAGTTTGAAGAAATTCTTTTTGGATGAGAAGGCCAATGAAACATTGCACACACACTTTACGGAAGCCCCTTAACTCAAATGTTTTACAGTGAGGCAAGGTGACATTGTCATATATGTGGAGCAAAACTCATGACTGGCCATACAATCAATGCTATCACTATTGGTAGCACCATTCTCTGCTGCCATCTGGAGACTACAAAAGGAACCCCCAACTCTAGGGTCACATCTAACATTTTCATATTTCACAGTATACTTCTTTCTTTGTTATTGGGCATAGAATTATTTTCTAATTCATCTTCAGCCCCTCCCCCTTCCTACAATCATAATTAAGTTTTAAGATTATTTTATTTAAGAAAACCTTTCAAAATTGATAGTTTTTTGCATTAGGTAATAATATCTTATATCTTAAAATGAGAAGGTCTAATTTCTTCATATAAGATTTATCATATCAGCAGTGTTTTCTCACATCGAGAAAAAAAAAGTAGAAATAAGATCTTGTTAGAGATTGGCCAAGAAATATTAACTAGCATGCCATGTAAGTATTAATTTCTTAAAACTAGAAAAACTGCATCATCTGCTACGAGGTGTCAGCACTACCTGATATGATAAGGCTGAACACCTTTTCTGTTCAGAATAGGATTATATAAGGGTGTTCCACAGCATTACATTAAGTCAAAAGACCTTGAATAAAGGTCCTGCTCATTACTGCAAATGTGGCTTGAGGAACTTGCATGTAATCTAATGAACCTCTGCCCCTGGAAGTCATTTCTCAGACCCTAAGTTTTGGGCACCCTCAAATCGTAATGACATGACCTGGATCGGAAGGTAATTCTTGGTTACACTGGGTCAATCACTACAAGTGGTGCACATATAGAGGGAAAGAGTATGCATCTGAATAGCCAATCGTAGCTAATATAGGGCCACCCACTACCCCTTACTACGATCTGACTGGATCGTAGGGGGTGTTCAATACGTATTGGGGACACTAAGATCGTAGTGTTTGAGAAATACCTAGCAGAGGTACTGATATATACTTCTTTTCTATCTAATGCATTTCCATATTCAAAGTTTAAAAAGAAATGCCCATCCTCTTCACAGACAAGACTATTTATGTTTTTTAGATACTAGAAATGAGAAAATATAACTTATCTCAAGAAAAAAATATATGAGTTAATTTATCTGAAATAATCCTTTTCCATAAGATTTTTTTTACTTGCTTTAAGAAATATTTCAGAAAATGAAATCTTGATTCAGGAATGAATATCTTGATATACGGTAAGATATTCTTAAGATTGTTTTTTTTTTCTCATTTCAAGTACCTACCAAGATTTCAGGAAAAGTTTTGTTACCTCATGGACAAACTTGTTTTACGTGAATTTTTAATTGAAATATGAAATTATTTCTAAAAATGAGAAAGTTATTTTTTGCTGTGTACCTATTTAAGTCAATATTGGGCTGTCCCATGGTGGTGCCCTGTCTCTTACAGCCGAGTTTGAGACTTCCACTCTATTTGTAGCTTACATTATTGAAGTCAACATCAGAGGAATTTACAGTGGAAGGACTAAATACATGCTGTTTACTGAAACAGCAACGTTGTGTAGTAAAGGCACATTAGTAGAACATTTTGTAGTGGGTAATATCTCTGAGAGTTTTAGGTCCTCAGACTTCCAAAGGGCACTGAATGAAAGATAATCGTTTGGGCTTTTTTACCTGCTATGTCTCGAAAATCCATGTGTATAATATATATCTAGTGTATCACCCTTACTAAGAACATTCCATTTAGTTCATTTTCACCTTGAGATGACCATTTTGCACCTTGAGATGACCACTTGATACACAGCCTTTGAATGGGGCCATTTTCATTAAGCCATAATTTCAGAAGTGTCTTACATAAATATACAATATAATGTTACTGTTGATGGTGCTGTATTGTAATGAAAATGTATGTTTTGCAGCAGCTAAATTGGAAGGGATATTTCAGTAAAGATTATGTTCATCGTAGTTGCCATTCCCATCCAATTAGAGGTAGTAATCCTAGCCCTGCATTAAAAAGGCTTTGTTTTATGATTATCTATTAATATCCACCACAGTAACATTTTGCTTGACTTAGCATTTATGTTCTTGATGTCATATGGTTCCTTTGCATACTACTCATAATAGGAAAACAGCAAAGTTTGAAACCCATGCATAGAGATATCATTTAGAAAATGCAATGTCCTAAGATATTATGAATATGAATCTTTTGATGTAATCCTACATAATCAGTGGTTTCTACTCAATTAAGACATAACTCTCTCTGTGAGTGGTGGTCGACTCAATGTGAAATGGGGGTCATCTCATGGTGAAATTGGCATGCCTTGGAAAATGAGTCTTTCAGTTTATAACATTTCTGAACATTTGTTTATGTCATCATTTACTTATGATATATATCTGTCTAGAATCAATATATTGTACATGTGAACAATCTCAATGTTCAGAATCTGCTAACAAAGTTAAAGATTTCTGGAGAAATGGCCAGCTGGCCATGATAAAAACCAGTCAAACATGGATACTTTCGTGTATTGTTATTAAGAGAGTAACCTAATTCAGTTTACATAGGATATCATAACGAGTGGCCGTAGGCCATGAGTTACGATATCCTACGATACACTGAATGAGGTGCCCGTTAGCCCATTCCTTACTGTCTTTATTACACGTTTAATCAATAAAAAATCAATAAATAATCAATAGAATATCAATAAAAACAAGTTGAAAACAAAAATCCTTCCCTGAGACGCGAAGCCTCAGCACCCAGCTTGGCTTGCTTTGAATGCGTCTCACAGTTATGGCAGCGGACAAACGGCGAAAAAAAGGTACGCCCGGATCGGGACTCATCCCGCCTACCTCTAACAGCTGAGCGCAATGCGCTAACCACTAGACCACCGCATATCACACCTCGGCGCCCATCTTGGCTTGGCTTTGTTTGAATGCGTCCCGCGGTTATGGTAGCGGACAGCCCGCAGTCGGCGCCCCGCAGTTGTTATGGCAGCAGCAGCGACAAAGCTGGGGGGGTCACAACCCAGACTGCCGGGGATTTTCACACTTTTAATGTATAGTAGTTATATGTGAATAACCTCCCCGGGCTTTGTATCACATTAAGACCTGGTTCTACCCAACCACTTCTCATCAGTCCCTGTGGCGCAATGCATAGGGAATTTGGGATCTGAGACTGCAGGTTCGACCCCTACCCTGGCCATGAAAATTTTGTGGGTTTTAAGATGTAAAATGTGACATGTTGTGACATGTGACATGTTAGGAGTGCCGATATCCTGGATATCAGCACTCCTAGGACCTGCAATATCGACAGGTATCAGAATGGGAATATCCAGAAAAAGCACCCAAAATCACAGAGGTCGTGTAAAACAATGATAACTACTCAACATATCATAGATGGCCAGTCAATGAGATACTATAACTCAAGGTATGTAAATGTGACTGCCAGCTCCATTGTCATACATATATATATATATATATATATATATATATATATATATATATGGTTTTGACTTGAAACATAATCTGTTCTCAGTAGATTGAACCCAGCTCGAAAGTTTTTCAATGCCCAAATGCAAGAATAAGAAGGCCTGATATCATCGAGAACGTTTTTGTCGATGACAGAATGACACACTATTACATGTTAGGTCATTATGAATTCTGATCATCCAATAGCATGATAAAAAAGATGATCTTAGGGCCGAATTATCAAACCATTATGTACTATTCATGATACAATACCAATAGTGTCGCTGGGATCAGGAACACAAGCCATGGAACATTTGGCAGCAGGATATATAGTTTATGACCAGCTTTGGCCACTCTCACCCCCTCTTCATGTCAGACAGAATTCACCACCCCAGTAATCACACATAATGATGCTCATGCACCACTGGAATGGGTTGATTCCTTCCATTTCCACCACATGTATGCTCTGAGGGCTTGTAATTTCCCTGATTTGGACAATGGTGAGGGATGCTCTATTTTGTGTGTATGAGTGGGGTGTTGGTAGGGCATGGCCCCTGTGACCCCTCTATATATGCCCCCTGCCTTGTCCACCCTGCCCTCTGGCTGCAGAGACCAGTATAAAAGCTAGATGTAGATCTATATTGACTACATTTTGAAACATTCTGCTGCACCTCTGACCTTGGATTCTGGTAAGTTGTTCATTTGTACCCTTGGGTATTTTCTGTATGTTTCATTTGCATGGATGATAATCATATACCACTGTTAGCAGGCTTGGGAATTAGTTTAAAAGTGGTGGGCTCTGTTAGGGCTAGTAACAGAATAGTTGCAATTACCATAAACTTGTAACATGCTTTATCCTTGGGAACTAGAGGAAGATCTCTTGGCTTCCTGCAACCTTTCCTTGAGTGACATTCAAGGAACACTAGTTTATAGAGAAAGGGTGTTATACCATTGCCTTGTTATAGTGCAAGATGGTGCACAAGTATTTAAAAAAAAACTGGTTCCAAAATAATATTTACACACCACCCTCTGCACACAGCCGATGCATATTTAGATGTTACAACACTATAGGCAATTGATAGATATAGCAGAGGGGAATATCCTTGCATCACAAGTACTAACAGTCCATACCCTCACTCTTACATTTATTTTGAACGTATCATAACCAAAATAGCTGTCATGAACAAATCGCTGCTACTCAAGAAACAACACTTATTTGGGTACCGGTACATGGAAACACACTATACGAAATGCACTATGGGAGTAGATGCCTATCAGGCTTTATGCAGGCCATTTACATAAATGGAAATGTTTAGTGGAAATTGCAATAAGTAACATAACTGTCTCCCTCTTACGATAGTCTGAGAGATTCAAAAATAATTGTGGTAACATTGTCAAAGGTATACCAAAACGCCCTGACCTTTAACAACTCTCATCAATTTGATCTGTGGAACATGTACAGCTGCCTACATAAATTGGTGTGTCGGAATAGGCATGGCAGCACATCATTACAATACCTACGGTAATATATAAGTGTCAAGTAAAACTTGCACAGTTACTCGAGAGATAAATAAATTAATCAAAACCTTTATCACTATTTAGTTCTACCTACATTGGGAGGGTCTTGCCAAAAAAAGAAACGTAAACCAAAAAAGAAAACGTACACGTTTCTAATGCTCACTAATTATTGTTTAGATTCTCAAAAAGGGTTTCCCATGCATTCTGCTGTAATTCTTTTGTCAATACTATGAAAACAAGTTAAGCCATACACGTTTTTCTCAGTACTCTCTGATAATATTTACAGAGGTCCTTCCTCGTTATCTTTGGGCAAGACCCTCCAGGGCTCACTTCTCTCTTGTGTTTTGGCCTCTTATTGCTGAAAACTGACACAGTATGTATGATTTATCATGGAATAAAGATAACGCTTGCTATCATTTCTATTTCTTTCAGATGGTACAATAAGTCTTCCCCAAGAAACGACAACCCAAAAATGGCCCCCACCATGCAAATTTTGGGTGCTGTTATCTTGTTATGCAGTCTGATCCTGGTGTCAGCACGTGACTTGCGCAGACGTGGAATGATTGAATCAATAGCTGATGGCTGTAGAATTGGTAAGACAGAACATTACATCTGTTGCTTTGAATGTAGCACATGTGAAGAAAATGGTGTCAAAGACGTTCCGTCATGTCGGGGACGCCGCCTTGTGGATTACTGGGATTCCAAAAGGAACACAGACATGGATTACTGGATGGAGCGCCGCCTGGCAGAAGATTTAGACACCAAGAGGGAATCAGCTGACTACTGGCAGGACAAGAGAGAGGCAGCCGATTACTGGCAAAACAAGAGAGACGCAGCCGATTACTGGCAGAACAAGAGAGACACAGCCGATTACTGGCAGAACAAAAGGGACGCAGCTGATTATTGGCAGGGCAAGAGGGAGCTTGATTATTGGTTGGAGAAGAGAAGGGGACCTAAGTGTAGGGTGAAGGTCTTTGAGGGAGTACACAAGTGCTGCGTCAGGAGGAATGGATGCGCCTGCACCAAGGGTGTCGTAGCTAGGTGTGGTTGAAAAGAGCTTGTACGTTTATATATAATTTATCTTATTGGAGACCTTAAGCTCGAGTCCACGGCTTGGGTCAATTGCTATCAGAGTCTGGCTTGTGAAAGGGTGGGGGATTGCCAATGCTTTCCCCTGGGAGATGTATGTATTAATTTGTCTAGGTGAAATGTTGGGGTGGCCTAAAGGGCATACAATTGCTGCTCATGTATTGATGGATGGAATGCTCTCAGGAAGATTTCTTTTAATGAAATGAGACTTTGATCACAAGATGTACCACCAATGGTCTGACCATTAGTTAATTAGTGCTTTTAAAAAGGTTATTCTGAAATGAAGGAAACTCGTAAAGTGCAAAAAAAAACAGGAACGATGTATCTGGA
This sequence comes from Acholoe squamosa, assembly GCA_949317995.1. Taxonomy (NCBI): domain Eukaryota; kingdom Metazoa; phylum Annelida; class Polychaeta; order Phyllodocida; family Polynoidae; genus Acholoe; species Acholoe squamosa. The sequence continues at coordinate 22,749,893 of OX439041.1, forward strand.
ACTGGAACGGATGTTTTACTGCAGACAGTCTTTGGGTGGTGTCTTTGGATGATTGTACACAAGTGATTCTATAATAAAGCACATGAATGACATAAATACGTGTCTTTGTTTTTCTAAACATTATCAGGGATATAGATAAATTTGAATATTTTTTATCTCAATCAATAGGCATGAGCAATAGACGAAATTTACAGTGGTATAGGTTGTGATACCATCACTCACACATTCATATTACTATCAAAGTATACACTCCCTGCACTCACTCACTCACAGACAAACTCAATCACTCACACATGGACACATAGCCATCCGCTAATTCATATATACACTTAATCACTCACTCACTCACACATTCAATAGCTAACTCTCTCAACACTGCTCAAAGACAATATGTGACACACCAGGTCATGCACCCCAGTGCTCCCTGTCCACCCCATTCACACTCACACAATCGCTCTTTCAATACCACTTGCTCACATGCTCAATCACTAAGTTACTGACTTTATTTATTCACTATCTTCTCACCAAGTATGGGACTCAAACGTTAAAGTTTCCCTTAATTGCTTTGAAAGGTCATTGCTAATTTCCTACCACCTCAAGTTATAATAGTGATCCAGATGACAGGTTAAAGCTAAGATGAAAGGCTACGGGAATGTAGGATTATTGCTTTGAACAATATTTCGAAAATCATGTGACTGTTGCCATGGAAACTACAACAATAGTTTTCTGAAATCTTCAATTTTTCGTGACCTTTCACCACTCTTACAACTATAGAACAGAAACTATTTTAGTGTGCACATAAGCAGTCCATAGAAGTTGTAAATGTAAATTTTGCATCTTTTGAGACTATTTTTTATAACTTTAGCCCCTTTACGTTAGAAAAATATCAGGCACCAAACAGGCTGCCAGATTGCTGGATATTGGCATTTTACATCCGAGTAAAATGAGTATGGTTTGAGACTCAGCCTGATCCTTGGATGATACTCAGGCAAAGCTAGAGTATCCCAATGGGATCAGCCTAAGGATCTGCCTGAGTATCATCCAAGGATCAGGCTGAGTCTCAAACCATACTCATTTTGGCGACATTGCCTGAGTCTGGATCTAGACTCACGTGAGTAAGAATATTTTCTCAGTGTGACCATAATGCATTACAAAGACGGTTGCATAAACACCAAAATATGTGATTGATTAAAATGGTATAAACCCCCTCTTTGTGACACATATGATGCCTCTCAAAAGTTGTAAATGTGGCAGAATATAGGCCTCAGCTATTCTGTTTAGAATTAATGATGTGCAATGGTTCTACTGCATGATCAAAACGGAAATAACTGGTAAAATGCATTTTAAACAAAGAAATAACTTCAGTAAACACATGCTGTAGATCAGTCACATACTTGGTGAGAAGATCCGACTCAATCATTAACTCACTCATGCAGTCTGTCATATGCCCTCACCCACATACTCATCCAATCATTCCCTCATTCATGCTAATCCTCTTCCCCTATGGTTAACTCCTTCCTACCCCAAACCTTATTATCTATTTCCTTCAACCTTCTCCCTGTTTTATTACGCCTTATAATAGTTAATGCCATATCCCTTAACCCCACGACATAATTAAGATCGTCACACGGATTCACAAGTTGTCAGCTAATCCTCTCTAATCATGTCCTGACCCTCAACGTCCAAAGACTCACTGCATGGTTAAAACATCAATAGACCTATCCTGACTGGACCCAAAGTGTCATATCCCTGTGTCATAGACACATAATGGCCCCTCACTGACCCCTACATGCATGCAGAGAATAGGAACAACTTTGACAACGGCCATACCCAGTCAGTAAAGCTGACACCACTCATGTTATTTCTGGTTGGAATCCTCTCCAGGTTGGGTTGGGGTCCTGAGGGTAGCTTGAAGATTTTGCTGAAAGTATGTATACATGCTGCTCTTTTACTGTTTATACTCCACCTGACTCTGCCCCCTATTGTTCCTACTCTAGGTTTATTTCCATATTCTACAGTGTGGGGGCCAACAGGAGGTTTTATGAATTAGGTCATTCTAGCAGGAGGTTTTATGAATTGGGTCAGGTCTGGGAGGAGGTTTTGTGAAATAGGCCAAGCGTAGCAGGAGGTTTTATGAATAAGGTCAATTTTGAACAGCATATGTAATTCTTGGGAAAATTCTGTCCCATATGAGATTCATATCCATGCACCGGACAGTGCTGGGATCCTGAGTCTTATGTGTTAACCATTACACAATGAGTCCTCAGCTGATACTGTGGGTGTTAGAACATCTAATGAAGACCAATATGTTACTTTTATGACTGAGTTTATAGATAAACAGGGTGATTTCACTTTGTTAGTTTGACTGGTCAATCTAGTGTGGTGGTTAAGGCCTGGGTCTAGAAATCTAGACCACACAGGTTCAAACCCCTGGTGTGATTTTGTTTTATTCTCGGTTGACCACTGTCATTTTTGCAACAAATTCTAAAAATAATGTATTATAATAAACATCCTCTGATTGCCAAAATGATTGCCAAGGGGGGCTTCAGGGAGCCTTTTACAAAGACTCCATTTACCTTGTATGTGTAAGTTAAAAACACTTTCCCCATGCAGTCTTAAACCCACATTCTGTGATTCAAAGTCAGACATGCTAACCATTATACTATTGAGACTGCTGGTGCCTATATTTATGGTTTTACTGATACATAAACTTCAGTGGATGGAGTATAAGTCAGAAAACCTCCTTAGAGTTGGAGATTTTGCCATAAAACCTCCAGCTCTGCAGAGGTTTTCCATTACATATCCTTTCACTTTGATTATAGCTTAAGGCAGCCCTATTGAATAGCGCCTGGCACTTCCTTAGTTACAAAAAAAGTGGACTTTGAAAAAGAGGTGATCGACTGACCGGTTAAAGCATGATTGATAGATTTTCCACCAAAAGGGTAGGGTAATTCACATTATGAACCTCTGCTTCCACCCTCGGACCCCACATTGTTGGAAATATAGCCTGTGGCAATGAATAACTCACCCCACACTAAAAGGTCAATCTCCTATCGACTAACAGAGATCAACTACTCATTGGACCCCTGTATCATTAACCCTTTAAGGGACTTGTATTGCTTCAATGAATCATACCCATTATTTTTGTGGCCAAACTGAAGGTTGCAGCACTGGCAAACAAAATGCATCCATGCATTATTCCAATCGTTTGGTAGCGTATAGAGCCCATCTGGTCGGGGCCATATATGACGCAGGCCTGGAAGATAGACTCCCTAGATCTGCATTTATGCATCATGAAATTAGAATGGCATAAACATGTGCGCCATTTTGCCTTTAAAGTGTTAATTACTACTACCTCCTCCATGAGCTGCTCACTCCCCCAACAGGAACTGGTCCCAATTGCAGCAGGCAGAAACCACCCTATCTCCCCTCATCAATCACAAGTCATATCCGCATCAATGATTCCTCCCCAATGTATAAACAGTGTGGGTAGGTAATAGATATAGGCTCATCATGGTCATTGGAGGCCAGTGACCACTATAGAGATGATGGCTGATGTAGATGTAATGTTTATTAACCTATCAGGACCTTTGATAGGGGAATTCATGATGGGGTAATACAACTTTATCTAGGATTGCATTCAGGATGCACACAGAGTGATCCAATAAAGACTATTGCACTGCTATTTTCCCATGTTACGGAATGATATAGAGCAATGCTATTTCTGTGGATAAAATCATGAACAAAATCATTCTTATCTGTGCAGAAGCTCATTTTGTAGAATAAAACATGTGTTTCAACATTTCAGACTTAGATTCCTCATACCATACTGGGTACTTCCTTTTCTGCAGCCACCAAGACCTGCACTCATGTCGGGGGCATAATTCCATCCCTGTGAACAGTAGTCATAGCCTTAATACTTGCAAAACTGACGAATTTTCTTGCTTCACGCTATGGCATATTTCGTCAGTTGGGAGGCTTCATGGCCTAGACGAGTCAGAATGTTCAGCTGACTGTAAATAAGGTTAAGAAGTCATGACATCAAACGCAGTGATGGTGACCGCCCGTCAGCTGCCTGTCAGCCACTAGTATGCTGTGATGATTGAATTTAAAATATGTGGGCTGAATTAGTAACCAGTATAATAAACTCCAAGCTCTAAAAGAAATAGACAGCCGGGGACCCTAAGGATACTGTCCTTATGCCCTCTATCAGTGACTGACGGCCGTCAGTTGGCCGTCAATCTGACATCAGTTGGCCATAAGTTAATTTTGTTTTTGTAGGCCTGTACAAAGATGAGGATTACATGACCATTCTGACTCGACTAGCTCATGATGCCTCCTAACTGACGAAATTTCCCATATTGTTAAGGTTACTCACGCCCATGGTCTAAGAGTAACTAAATCTCCACCAAACTTTCGCCCGAGGTTCCAAATCAAATTCACTTTCTGATGATACAAAGAAAATATAGGAGACCCAAGGTACCTTTTGAGATATTCACACGTGAATTCTACCATAGGATTGTTCAGTATATACCATGATATGGCTTGAATGTCATTATAGAGTGACTAAATTTTTGAATAGCTTTCCAAAAATTACTCTTCTCTTCAGGAAAATTCGTTTTGAATATAGGTTCGGGCATTGTTATACCTTTTTGGCTATTTAAAATTAAAAAAAGGTTAGGAAATGATTAATCTATCCACATCTATGGTACATTTACTACCTCTGTACGGGCATAGCTACACCCTGCTTGGTGGCCTAATGACTTTGGTATCAAGAAGTGACTGTAATTGCAAAATGCTTTTTTCACAATGAAACAGTTGTCAACATTCCTATTTCTCCTTTTCTTAAAATCAAAATAGGGTCCGCCCTTCATTCTTAGAAATCACATCACGCATTGTCTCTAACTTTGAAATCTGGCATTTTCCTGAGTTTGGTTAGAATCTGAAAGTGCCTTTGATTCTAAATGTTTTGGACTATATATGAAGTGTATGATAATTACATATATACACACCATGGCCGAATCTAAGAGGTAGCTCCTTAATGTACATGTATACGTTTTCCCCAGGAATTCCGTACAGGGACGAGATCATTTGGAATAGAGCATACATTTTGGTCAAACTCATGAGGGTAGACCGACAATGAATGTTATGGACTCTTGGGACTCAGATGTAAAACGTATGTCTTTGGTTATCCGGAACAAAAAAGTACCAGATCTAGAAAATAAAATGTGGCAAACGTGGTATAGCACCAGTTTATAGTTCCCTACACCTAGCATGGAACCAGATAAATAGACAAAACATGGAATTAACTAATCTGGGGTAAAACAAAAAGAAGAAATTAAAAAGAAAAAAGGAAATGAAAATAGCTACCACTAGGCCTATGTAACTTTAGATGACTATGTAGGTCTAAATGCACACATGGTACCAATCTAAGCACAGTCGTAGAAAAATGCCTGCAAGTGAAATGATCAAGTGAATTTAATCCTGAAATGTTACAAATCAAGAGTAGTTCAAAGGCAAAATAAAAAAGTTTATCATGCACTTTTGTCTTTACTTGTGTAAAATAGGCAAAAACATGTTATAGTCAAATGGACATGAGTCACATTTCTATGTAGAACGTCAACTCATGTGGTTCCACCATGCCATGGTAAACCGCATGCACATGTTATCTAAACAGTAGTCATTTGTTAAGGCGACGCTTAACCCTCTAGAGATGGCAATATTCACCAAGGTGGCTTTTGGCAATTATACATTATGATGCAGTTAGGGTGAGGGACTCGCTGCACTAATGCATTGACTCCCTCGTGCTCCCTCAGGAGGTTGATTCATAAAAACCCACCATGTAGAATTACAATTCTCATCAGGATCTAAAGTCTTTTTGATGAGGTCTACCATACTGATACTTGATATTTCTATACCATTGCTGAAGTCATTTAGCCATATGCAACACTGGGAATACATAATTTCAAAATAGGGCTATCTTCCTTCTCTAAAACGTTTGATCCTAAATGCATCTTATGGCCATAGATAGATGGTCAGTTTTTTTTTATGAATCGCATTCAGATAGTACGGTGTCAGTGCGTTACTCGCCAGTACTGCATATAAATATGTACTATAGGGGTAAATGTATGAAGTAGTTCAAAACAGCATGGCGGCCTCAGCGATTTACAATATCAAAACAGTGCGCCCTTGACGTCATAGCCTGACTGTCCTCTGTAGTTTCAGACAGGAGGGTTCTTGCACAGAAATCCCTCTAACCTGTCTGCACTTTACAAGACCCTGGAGGTTTTGCACATGTATAAGCTAAAGAGAGCACTAAGTAGGTACCCTCTCACATTAAATAGTTACGCTCTGCTTCAACTTGTACTCACGACATTAGACTGAAAAGCCACCTGAATTGTTTAAAGATAGTGTTTATTTCACAAACAGGTAATTCTTATATTGTCGTTTTGAGTAGCTATCATCTTTAATAAAAGTTACCTGCACCTGACTGACATGAGCATTTTGACCAACACAGAAAAATGTCAGGCCTGAAAAGAAAGTGACTGCTGTAGGTGAGGCACTTCTTGAGAGAAACTACCTATTCTCTTATGTGCAACACCCTCAATAGACCTTAATAAGGACCCTTGCGATAGACCTTAATAACGACCCTTGCGAGACTCAATAATGTAAATGAACCATGATTAAAAGGGCAAAGGGAAAAGAGACACTTTTATGGAATTCCATTGTGTGTTACAGAACAGTTTATGCCCTGGATATGCTCACGGTGCCTTGATACCAGGGTTATCTCTATTCAAATCTTACCAGACATGGGCAATTAGTTCTAATAATGCGACCTTGATCGTACTCTCCTCAGTCTAACCTAGACAGGACATTTATGTGCGTTTGAAAGAATCTTAATTGGTACTATTAGATGAACTATAGGCTGGCTTGGGCTCGAGTTCAGTTGAACACATCATTGGCAAGGTACACTGTAGTAGTTAATCAAAACCTAGTATGTCTTTTAAAAATGTTACCCGGGCAACCAAAAATAATTTTCTTAGAATCTTAGATGATATAACCTTTCAATTTCTTATTCTCTTAAAGCTGTTGAGGATATAGAGAAAATCTTGGGAAAATCTGTATTTTATTAATATGAATTTCGGCTGAAAAGTCACGGGGATTACAGCAATATGTTTTTGCATTTTAGTCTAAATCTTGGATCCCCTGCTGGTGATTGTGACAGCATGTAGCATTCCCTTTGCTATAGAATCCTTGCCATAACAATTAATAAATCAAATACCCAACATACACAACGACAAAGAAAGAGGAAGAAATATATTCCATGAACGTTTATTTAAATAAGGTCCTGCTTTGGTCACCCTCAATACGTTCCGCCTTATAAAATACCTACACTGATAGAATCTGATACAGCAGTGGTGTACAGAGACCTGTTAAGATAAATAAATAGTGCACATAAGATTCAGCTCAGGATGGTAGCACAGGGATCTGCTTTTAACACTTTACCACCTGCCTAAATATTGTATAGAAATGAAAGAAAATGGGAAGCAGGGACTGCTGAGGAAAGATACATAGATCGGAGAGGAGGCAGTGTATACAGAAAGAGAGCAGGGAAGTAAGAAAGTGAGTGAACAATTCAGCAAGGCGGACAGGAGAATGAGAGAGAGAGAGAGAGAGAGAGAGACAGACAGACAGACAGACAGCCCGACAGGCTGACAGACACGCAGACAGCCCGACAGAGAGACAGACAGACAGACAGTGCGAGAGAGAGTAGGGGTAGGAGATACAGGATAGGATTAAACACCTTTATAAAATTTATATCTGTCTACAGTATGATAGGGACAGTGAGTTATTAATCCCTGTTGGGAGCAGGTCTCTAAACTCTGATTCACATAATGAATAATCTTTTTCACAAAAAGAAAAACACCCCCAGCATCTACCCACGTGAAGCTGACACCAGCTATAAAGCCTATCCCACATGGTATGATACAGCTACCTACGTGACAGCACCCAGAGTCAATGACCATTGTCATCGTCCATTTTGACTGTGCCTACTTTTGTCAGTAGTCCATTTCCTCTCTATTATATGGCAGTAATACCACAGTGTTCTGCCCTGTGTGGGTGGGAGGGGAGGGTTGGTGGGTGGAGGATGGGGTAGGAGGAGTGGTGGTTTACATGTTTGTGTAGACTGGTATAAAGTATAGCTCCCGGCCACATCATAGTGTACAGGATCAGGGTCTCAGGAGGCCAGGGTAGGAGCTGCTCCGAGCTGCTCATCACTCAGATACCACATTAAGGATAGCCTCTGCCCGAGGAGAGAGGAGCTACTCCATAACTTCTTATTCTGGTTAATCTAAGGACAGGTGAAGGCTGATCACAGGTAAGTTTCCATAGGGCATGTGTTATTGCTATTTCATAATCAGCACCAACAGTGTTAACCCTCATATTGACCTGACATTGTGACCTTAAAGGTTATATTGTCATGGGTTTCGTACTTGTATATTACCTATTTTCACACGCCTGGTAATGTGAGTGTCCATAAGATTTAAACCAAACAAAAAAAAGGAATATCCACACTTCTTTCTTTTTCAAACATCCCGTATGAAGCTAAAACATATAATGGTAAAGGTGAAAGATGAGCAGTTTGAGCTGACCGTTTCTTCACGAGTGGGTCCGGGCCATTCCACACGCGGCCGATAGGCCGAGTGCGGAGCGGCCTGGACCCGCGAGTGAAGAAACAGGAAGCTCAAACTGATCAGAGTTCATCTTTACATTTATGTCAAGGTGTTTGGGTTGATAATTAATAGACATTTGATCAATATAATCCATAATTAACTCCTATTTACTATTTACCCATCTTCATCGCGGAATGCTGACCGCCGCCATCTTGGATGTTTATGTTTCAAAAGGGCTGCGCATGCACTGTGGGCGTATGACGTCATTGTGCGGATTTGATGCTGGTTATTTAACGCAGGGATGCAATACGCGGTCTCAGTGCTTTCTCTATGGAGCTTCGATATTCACCTTGACATAAAGAACTAGTCTATTAGGGATAATTGTACCAAGGAACTATTTCACAAGCATTATATACCACTTACTAGGCAGAACGTGCAGTGCTTTAGTGCAGCTTGATTTATTCAGGGATATTATGATTTCAACATCTTTTTCATAGTTGCACGCATATCTGATGATGTCCCTAGTGTATGGGATGATCATCCAACATACCCAAAGCAAGATCAGTGTTAGTGGGACTGGTTGCTTTGAGAAATCTACTTACTTTGAATATGAACCTTAGAGGTGAAATATCTTTGGGTATAAATATCAGAAGAGCTATTTATTAACATCAGTAAGGCTATTTTGGTACCAAGTCAAATCAAGTATGAATGCTTACATAGTATTGACAGGCATTGGGCTGTGGTGAGTGCCAATAACCTGATATGAGGTAATGGAGCATATGTAACCTTTGTGGTAGCCATAGGCCATGGTGGCAGCAGCATGCCTATGGTGTGTACCATCCTCTATAGCATTATAGCTGGGCAATCCAGGGAATGCTGACTGATAAAGGTGAGGGAAGGTGAGGAAGGAATCTCCAGATTCCTGCCATACCATCCCCACCTACTATCTAGATAAATGCTGATACCAGAATTTCTTTTTGGAAAGAAAGAGTTTGAACAGCACCAAACTCCTAAATCTCCACATACGCTTCTAGAGATATGTGGTACCACCACTTAAGTCATTATGTTAGTAGGTTGAGACAATGTGCTGCTCAGATTTTGATATTATATAGTCAATTACTTTTGCAATTAGTCTATTGTTGGCACTGTCAGAGTCGAGGGTTTTGCATTCTCATTAGGTGCGTCAGGTATATACTCCCATTGTCTCAGATACCCTATCGGAAACTGTTTGTCAGTTCCATAGATGGTTATTGAATTAATTCTGTCTTTTATTCTTGTTTTTTTTTCTTTTCTGTGTGACAATTCATTCATTTCTGTTTCCAGATACATAACAATGACACCATCTCGGTTACCCATCCTAGGACTACTTGTCCTTCTGTCAGCAGGAGTCTGTCTCAGTTCTGACACAAATTTCCTCAGACAGATTCGATCTCTCACAAACCGTTTGAGGACACTCCGAAAACAGGCCGACAATGCCCAACGTGCACGCTTTGTGGGTCAACTAGCCACTGACTGTGGGATGGATTGCAAGCGGAATAATGGTGATAAGACAGAGCCACAAGCAGAGAGGGTGGAGGATCAAGTCCAGGAAGCCAAGAAGAGGTTCATGGCTCTGGGTGCACAGGATTGTGGGTCATTTGAGTGTGTTCTCAGAAAGAGGCTGGCGATGGAAAAGGTGAAGCGTTCTCTGGTGGACAAGCAGGAGGTTAGTGCTTTCTTCTTTAAACTTAAAGTATTACAGATTTTCTCTTAACTGTGATGTGTTTAAGTTCAGAATAGGATATCAGAATCATTATCTTAGCTGTATGGCAACATGTAAAGGGGCACTGCAGAGGTTGACAATGTCCAACACTACCATGGTTTTTACTGGTCCCCTGAACTGCACCACCTTATGTTTCTGGTATGATCCAGAAACCCAGTCTAGGGTGGGAAGCCTTCAATTCAGTTCATGACTCTCACCTACTGTATAAAATAGTGAAAAACAAACACATAACTATTTGATTTCTAGCATGTTGTTAAAACAAAACATGTTAGAGGAGAGTGATGCCCTAAGAAACGATCTAAAGGACATACCTGAAGTTGGACAGTGCACCAAATGGCTGTATTTTAATTAACATGATCTCGCTTTAACAAATCAAAGGTTGTATGCCACATTAAACAACTGGTATATTGAGGCTTTTGGTGACAAAAGTGCATAGCACGTTTAAACATTTTTCAGATTCAGGTTCAATTAAATTTGAATGAAGGACTTTGATTTACAATTCTGAAATTTGACAATGATGATACCTGTACGAAATAGCTCTATTTTAAATAAATGAAAGAAGGAAATGAATGAACTTACAGAACAAAGTGATAATCCTGATGAATCTGGCTTAAATCGCAAACAAGTGAACCATGAAGGAATATCTATGCCCTTCATCAATAATTGTTTTATATCACAGGGGAAAGCTAATATTTGCTCTTTTACAGGAGCTATGATTGTTTATAGCAACTAATATCAAAGGTTCACCCCATTATTATGTATACACATACCAGTTTTTTCCGGCATATAGACCACTTACTGATTTACCAACTAAGTAGCCCAGCCTACTTGTGAGTGTACAGAGGGCAACGTCCATTACATATGATGTATTGAAAATACCACATCAGGGCTAGCAGCAGGGCAGATCATGATTGTAAGGTTAATGGGATAACATATCTCTGTCAGTTACACTCATGACACTGGCCAAAATAGCTGGCCAAGATATAGATAAAAGAAGAGGGACAATAGGTAACATAATCCATCATTAATGCAGAACAGCTGGCAAATCCTAACAACAGAAGCACTAACCTTGGATGGAATTTCTTTGACATACTGGAACACTGAAATAAAACACACAGATACTTGTGGACTTATCAATAAGCAGTATGTATATGTGGTCATACACCATTTGGTTATGGCATCAGTAGAACTAACCTATAAAGTGGGAAGTAAACTAGAAAGTGGGACATTATCAACAATTGACATGTAACCACACATGTATTTGCTCACCCTTTCTTTTATACTAGCCACCCAAAACATTTCGTTCTCATTTCTTACTTCTTGTTTGTAAACTGTTAGCTTGGTTCTTTAGCCATACCATATCATACTATACTTCTGAATGCCGTATGAGTCAATGTATATGCATGGTATAGTAATGTACTGTAATTTGATAATGTTGAGTTTTGACATTTCTTGGATGTGTCTGAAGATGAATAGATCTAAATCCTAGTAGTTTTTTTTTAAATTTTGACCACATGTTACAGTGTTACCTGACTTGCAAAGCTATTAACTCTTTTTATTATTTCCATGTCTATGATGTTTGACCTGTTATGGCTCCTCTTACTTGGACCTCTAGATTATAAGTTATAATTCACAGTAAACTATGCCATTCAGCTGACTGAATGAAATCCTGCTCACTGCAAGAAATTGCAGCCTCTGACACCATTACGTCCTCAAGTTATGTTTCCACAATTTCGATCATGATCATAAAAGAAAAACCTTTCCTTGGAAAAGGTCTCTTTTGATTTCAAAAAGACAGTCTAGGTTTGCATCCACAGACTTGACTGAATGACAAATAAGCCTTTTTAAGCCATGTTAATCTAGTGGGAATAAAAATTAAACAAAATAAAACTTCCCAACCTGAAAAGGTCCTTATCGACAGACATGTTGTAAGTAAGAGTGTTATTCACAATAGTGACTGGTACTACAATGAACTCCTGTTCTTCCAGAGGCTTATTCCCCAAAATTCTGGCAAAGGCCGCCAGAAACGTTATCTTGATATATTGCTGGACACAAACCCAGGACCTTATGACTTGCCGTCACAGCCGTCTTCAAAGTATGGCAACTATGGCTCCAATGGTTGGGACTATAGCAGCAAGTACAATTACAACCCCTATGATGACTACTACGATGACAACTACAATTATTATGACTATGACTATTCTGGATCCGGTTCTGGTTACAATGAGGATGACTCGGAATGAGACCTGATATCAAAATCATATGATTTATATATATGACTTTTGACAACAAAGAAGAAGTCTATTGGGGATAATACATGTCTTCATTTTGTAAAATGAAGACATGTATTGCTCACAGTTGGATCTATTGTAATGAACACCTTCATAGGTCATAGGACTATCCAATCTTTGATATAATGTCTTGGAATGAAATCGCTGTTTTATTTCCTTTGCCTTCTAAAAGGGTAATTCAATTGCATTTTCTATCAGTGTCTGTTGCATGTCATAAAGAAATACATATGGCCAGACAACCGTTTGTTCAGTTTAGTGAACTATTTTCTACAAAACCTCCCACTTCTAACAGGATCAACACCAAGTCATGACCCAAAACTAGCCCAACTTGACATTCATGGTATTTTTGGATGGAGAATAACAAATTGGGTATTTTTGAAAAATGATTTTCACTGATTGAGCAGTTTATTCTGAGATTGGGGGAAGTATTCTGACTCTGTAACACACCCCGGTGAGTTGGCTAAGGCCAAATAAAAAAAAAAATGGTTTGTTTCCAGTAACCCGACCAACCCTAGCAAAACCGGGACAAAAAAACTTTTTTTGGTGATTTTGAAGAATTTTGCCTTATTTTTTCATATTTTAAAGAAGATTTTCATTACTTTTTGAGGATTTTTCCTGTATCCTTTCCGTGTTCTTCCCCTCTCTCACAATTGTCATTTTCCTATCATTATTTTACAATGAATTCAAAGAATTTGATACATCCATTGATATGTGCCCTAACATTTCCTATATAAATGTAAAAAAATAAATAAAAATCCGACCTACTGACCCTAGCTCTTTGTGCTTTGTTACTGGAAACACACCTTTTATTTTTCTTGGCCTAAGGACCTTGGATCTCTTACTCCTGTAGAGATGTTGAGAAAGCCTAGTTTAAAACTGGGGGAAAGGTATGCTTTCAATGCCTGTGAGCATTTTTCTGCTTAGAATTTCATGATTTTTTCTACTGTTCCAAATAGCTTGACATTTCTGTTTTGCAATCCACATCAATTGGAAAGCAGATATTTCCGAGCACTTTTCTTCTGAACCCATCCTAATTCTCTCAGGTTGATTCTATATGTAGTATCAACTCCAGACTGGACCTTTCACCATGGTCAACCTTTGAAAGGCTGACCTTCTGTCACTGGTGATGGAAGTTAGCCTTTTAAAATATTGATTATTGTAAAGGGATAACTACACTTTTAAAGAACAGATATTCTGAAGGTGGACTTCTACACACATGTGCTATTTCTGAAAATATCCACATGGTGGAGCCACTAGACAGACAGTGTTTTGAGGGAGACCCTTGCCCTTACGTGAGTATCGACCTTCAATATTTCTCAAGGGGAAACACTATACGAGTGGGTGGCCTACGGCGTAGGCTTTATCAACCTACAGGTCTATTTCTCTTAGAGATATAAAACTAGCTGAAATCGTTGTTGTACTGAGGTAGGATTGGTGTTCAAAGTTTGAAGTTAACAGAAGTAAAATGTCACTTAATCACTCATCCTATTCATGTGAAACAGTTTGAACTGTGATGTGCTTACATATTTATTATCAATATAGGCCATGAAATACAAGGTATACATATAGAAAGTTTATTTTCGAATCTACTACAATCCTAAAGTTTGCTGTACACTCTGACTTCATATATTTTGAGAATGATTTATTTTGATTAAACAAACATTTGTGAAAAAATAATAAGGTTGTATGGTTGTGTGTATAAGATTTATATAATGCCAGAATACATTCATAAGGCCAGTCCACCTGCCAATGAAATCAAAAGGGAAGAATACTGCTGGGGCCAGACTATAGGGAAACTTGGTAACCAGGGAGGTATTGCAGTTAGGGTAGAGGCACCCTGAGTCAGACGGACACCTAAAGTCGGACACCTTTGGCATTGAATTACATAAAAGATATGAAAAGTTCAGCTACCATTTAAATTAGACATGAAAACTCAGGTATCATACTCTCTTACAAATGGGGAATAACCTGTAAAACATCTGGCATACAAGGTTTTACAGCTGCACAAACCCAGGGTGTTTTTGTTATATTCTGAGGATGGAGAATGGCAAGTGAATGGAGATACTTGTTTGATTTGTCAATTTGTCATGTCTTAACCTCCATGTTTATAGGATTTCTATACATGTCAATGGCCCTATACAAAATTTTGCTAAAAATTTTACTTGACAAACCTGAATACATCCCTCATCCCTCACCCCACCTGGGATACAATTATATTATGGTTTCAATACTTATATAATGGATATTTCATTACAAACAGAATCCTTCATAATGTACATGTACTCCCAGATACGGATATTTAATCTGTGTTTGGTTTACCTACTATCTAACACCTAAACATAATCACTACTCCATCTACCCATAGACATCTACCCATAGAAGTCATGCCTGTAGACTGACCTGTTACAGGTATGCAAAATTAAACATCTGAGAGTGTCCTGGAGAGGAGTATTGCATTAGCTTGGATTCCTTAGTGTCATATGCTATTTCAGATACAGTGACCCATTGTGTCTGTATCAATTAGATAATATAGTGTCTGACTCTAGGGTCACCTCTGGCATGAGCTGTCTGACTTGAGGTGCAATTTGATGTTTTGGAGACTAAAATTGTACAGCTCATTCATTCATATGTATTGGAGAGTTTCATTAAAACTTTCGTCTTGAAGATAAACTATCATGTATCAACTGGTGAAATGGAAAGTAGAATTCACCACTTTTAAAGATACAAGATTTGAGCACCAATTATGTCCACCTCCTGTGTGGCCAGGAGCGTCTGAAATGGGTGCCTCTACCCTATACTGCCCCAGTGGACACAGAATGTTGCATCAACATTGACAACCGGTTGATATTGTGTTGATTGTATTGATTACCAATCTTCAACACTTTTTCAATGATTCTATTCCAATGTTGTCAACCATCACCATTTCAATATCCAATCAACAGTTGACATATCAATTCAACGTTGATTCAACATTGATTTGTTAACATTGAATCAACAACATTGATTTCAATGTTGATTCAAAGTTGATTCAAAGTTTACATGTCAACAAAGAATCCCCTAACAACTATCAACATTGTTTTAACATTAACACAATGTTGAAACAACATTGAATCAACATAGAATTACAAATGTTGAAACAGCACCCAGCAAATCTGTGTCAACTTTTGTCATGCTGCACCAGCCCTCACCCAATGCGCTCTTAGGACTCAATGCGTGGGTGATCACGGACCATGACAAGATATGACGCATGCGTGAACATCCCAGCCAAATTTGTGAAGTTGAGTCAACCTTCACCAACAATGACAAATGATGACATCATGTGTCATCACACATTATCACACACACATGGGTCATGACACAGTATAACATATATTGACGCATAGACTAATTTGTGGGTGGGTGATAGGCAGGGGGGGTTGGAGGTGGTTGTGGATTTCTGATATTTCATAACTTTATTAACATCAATTCAGCTGTTCATGCTGGTTCCCATTGAAGATATATCTCCTCTGCATGTCATGTGTTGCCCACTTTGCTTGAAAATGGATAGATATTCTGTCAGCTGTGTAAGTTGAATTCTCCTTGTATCATTCTTGGGAATGTCTGTTGAAATTAAAAGAAAGGTTTATAAACAAACAGCAGCAATGTAACTTTGACCACCCACTCACATCCAAGTTGATAAACAATGACCACTCACATATGGCAGCCTGAATCCCCCAGAATTTCCCTGAGCCTTGCTCACATAGAAAGTTCTACATTAATTTGGGGTGTTGAGACAACTAGTTGAATTCAGCAACAAGATAGATGTTCAGGTATTGTAGATAATATCAATGTGTTACTGTATAAATGCTTATCACATAGGATTTCAAGTCAAATCAATCTAGAACTGTGTGACCACCTACCACTAGATCTGTTCTCCATGGCTGCCTCTGCCTGACTGCTTTGAAAGCAGGAGAACAAAGGAATGGGAGGGAAATTTGAAATGGACCAATCAAAACACAGAATAGTACATAGTGTGTCATTGTGCGTGAAGTTGTGTCATGGTGGGTGAGAGTTGGCAAATTTTGACGCACACTGAAAGCCCCAAGGTCGTCAGACTGACGATACCCAAATCTACAACCTAGGGTCATCAGATTGAGCACCCAGGGTAGTCAACCTGATGGGTTTAGGTCAACACACTCATCCAAGGTAGTCAAACTGATTACATAATGTTGTTAGAGTGACAACCTTGGTGCTGACTACCTTGGGTCCTCAATCTGACTACCCAAAGCTGTAGATTTGGGTATTGTCAACTTGAGCACCTAAAGTCCTCAGCGGTGAAGACCTTCAGTTGAAAACTGAAGGCCTAATTATCAAACATGAGTGGCACATACCTGCCACCTTGTGTATTTGTTACATATTGTCAACAGAATGACATAGACTCATACTGGGGAGATGTAGACTAAGGGATTTCACTCCCTGTAAGGTGCTGCCCTCTCTCTGTACCTCTTCTGATGACCATAGGTCCTCAATCTGACGAGTTTAAAGATCTGGAGGGTTTTCAGTGCATGCTCACATCTCCTCACACAGTCTGTCATGCTAATGTTGAACAAAGTATCTGCCCCTATTATCACTCAATACAGAGTTTTTTAACCAGCCTATGAAGAGTTCCTGTATATTTGCTCTAATCAGCTGTGACCTAGCTGATCACTAGACATTAAACCTTCATATGCTATCAAACCAGGACAAACAGATACTTAGATATCATGTAAAACATAAGCAATTCCAATTCAGTGCTATGTCCCATAGACAAAACAAATGAGCTATTATGTCTAATATATGCACTAAATCACATATACTTGGCTATCATTACGTTCCTGATTCATATGTATTTCATGTCATGTAAGAAAGGAACTTGCTCTGTGAAACATAAATTCTCATATTGACACTTACTCAATAGGCCCACTCTGCAAAGTACAAGCCATGAGAATCCATACAGGTTCCATAGTCTCTTATTGTTGAAGGCTTGGTGGAGAAATATCATGCTAGGTGAGAGTTGACAAGTATTGACACATGTTGACATGTGCTCACCCTGGTCCCCTCACATCTTTATTGAAGTAAGTGAAGACATGTGAAGCTGCCTGAGAGTTGACAAGTATTGACACATGCTCACTCAGTTCCCATCACATCTTTATGGAAATGAGTGAAGACATGTGAGGTTGGGTGAGAGTTGACAAGTATTGACACATGTTGACATTTGCTCATCCAGTTCCCCTCACCTCTTTATGGAAATGAGTGAAAACATGTGAAGCTGTGTGAGAGTTGACAAGTATTGACACATGTTGACACTTGCTCACCCAGTTCCCCTCACATCTTTATGGAAATGAGTGAAGACATGTGAAGCTGTGTGAGAGTTGACAAGTATTGACACATGTTGACACTTTCTCACCCAGTTCCCCTCACATCTTTATGGAAATGAGTGAAGACATGTGAAGCGGTGTGAGAGTTGACAAGTATTGACACATGTTGATGCATGCTCTCTCAGGTGTTACTGGAGTAAGTGAAGGTTTGTCAAGCTGAGTGAGAGTTGACATTGTATCACACAAAATGACATTATTCGTTATCACTCAATGTACTCACACATTCCTCACCCAGCATGACTCATGTTCACTCGGATTTGCTGGGCACCGATGGTTAGATGTTGAATCACAGTTGATTTTGATTGTGTTGTGTTAACTTTTAAATTCAACTATATATCAACCCTGAATCAACAGTCGATATGTAAATATTATAAACAATCTTTCAATGCTGAATCAACGTTGATATGCCCAGTGGGTGGTTATTTGAATCATGGGCCCATGCAGAACTGAGTCAAAGTCTTTTAAATCCAGTATAGGGACAGCCGCACTGACGTTAGGCCTAAAATCGCTGTTTTCATTCTCTCATCTCATCTGAGAGGGCCCTAGAATAAGTGCTGGCCGGGATACTAACAGGGAAATAGTAAGTGGTGCCATCTGCTGTGTGTGGGAAATAACATGCTATGGTAACGTCGAAGCAACACCAGTCTTCAAGCAGATTTCCCCATAGCTACCAAATCAGAGGTTTAGCCTAGCATGTCTTTATTAAAACAAGTCATCCTGGGGTCATTTTTCACAGAGTTCTTATCTGATTTATAAGTAACATTCCACAGCATTCTTCCACACCCCTGGTAATATCAATAACAGTGGGTGTGGTTTTGATGGCAACGTGGACCAAGTACCAATTAACTGTAAATAAACACAATCATAATGAGAAACCCTTCATGGGAGGTATAGTACGGGATGCTGTGTAATTCCGTAGGAATTTGCTGTGCAAATTTATTTCTTTGCATATTTGGATAGGTAATGGACATAATTTACAGAAAATTTTAGGGTCCATTTTTTCGGGATCCATAATACTCATTTTTGTGCATTTTCAAAACGGCTGCCACTGAGTAGACTTTGGCTCATATTTCAGGTATGGATTAGATGATTTTAATGATCTTAACATCAAAATAGGGGTTTTCGAGGATGCTGATTTCATAAATGATGGTTTCAGATCAGTTTAAGGTCATTTACAGGGTCATTTGATCAAGGTCAAGGTCATAACTGCAATGAAATATCATATTTTAGGAGGAAATGAGTTAATTTGATAAGCTTTACACCTAACTAGGTTTTTTTTAGAATGCTGAATAAGAAAATAAGGGTTTCATACCGATGCAGGGTTAATTACAAGGTCATTTGATCAAGGTCAAGGTCGTAGCTGTGATAGAATATTATATTCAAAGGTTAATCATAATTAGTGGAAATGTAACTAGGGGTTTTTTAGGATGCTGATTCAGAAAATGGGGGTTTCATATCAGATTGAGGTCATGCACAAGGTCATTTGATCAAGGTCAAGGTCATAACAGTGTTTATGGAGGAAATGGGCTGATTTTGATCATTACATGCAGATAGGGTGTTGAGAAAACCCCCATGTAGAGTCATAACGAATGCATTTAGGAGAAGATGAAAGGGTTAGGGGTAGTCCAAAACACTTCTTACAGGTTCCAAGATAATATTTTGTGTGAAGAGAATTAGGAATATTAAAATAAGGTAGGGTCACTGTTGTTTTGTTACAAGTATGTTCAGACTTTCCCTACAAAACATATGGTCCATCCATATAGACTCACAACTCACTGTCATTCTTGACTCAGGGATCTGTGAGTAGCCTTCAGCACCACTGCGATGGAGTGTGCCCCCCTTTGACCAGCTCACTCTAAACGAGTAACTTACTAAGCCTTCCAGCTCCTCTGAGACTCTGGCCTCTGGCACCACAATATATATTACATATGTAGAACTTTGCTTTTGGAAACAAGGAATGGTGACCACATAGGTTGACTCAAACACAGATCTGATGAAACTTTGTATCATGCACATGAAGTTATTACAAAGAGTATGAGGCATATTTTGATCTCAGGATCTCTCATCAGAGACCTTGGGGTGTTGTCTAACAGTGTGGTGCATATATTTTGCAGACAAATATTTCAAATGGTTTTACTTCATGCAGGAGTTCAACTCCCATTTTGGAGGAAGATGGCATATCTAATTCTCCAAGATTCTAAACCTTTAAGAAAACACTATCCAATTTTGATAAATGCTTGTTTTGATTGCCTTTCCATCAAATAAAAAGATTCTGGCACAATTATTGAAATATACATGCGTCACTATAGAGGAGAGCAGCTGGTGTTGCAAAATGTGTTATATTGAGAATAATAAAAGTACAGGGTAATGATACTCCACAAGGGTCTTCTATTAGGCTATATATTGATATTTACCAAAGGAAATAGCAAACCATACCAGATGATAAGCTACAAAGACCATCTGTTTGCACCCTTACAGTGCTGTGCAAGCACAACTGTAATGCATTTTGTCAATCATGACGTCATTAGATGTACCCACTTGTTATAGCCTCAAGCCTCAAAACCAGTCCAGGGTGCATGATAGAGCTAAGTCATTTAAATAAAGCTACAAGTTGCAGTAAGATGGCATACGGTTAGATAAGAGCACATTGTTAAACTATGGCAGCCTGTGGTTGCTATGATATACATGTTGGCAAAATAAGCATCAGTACCATACTGCTCATCTTTGAAGCAGGTTGTGTGTGCTTACAGTAATCAATATCAACTATTCTCATACCAGTAATGATGACTTTAAGATTCATGACTTAATGCTAATAACTTAATTCCACTTTACATACTTGATAATCTATGTGGCAATATCTACTCATGTTCAAATGATTACATACATGGTCACCTGTTACAGAGATACTTTTCTTTGAGCCTTGCAGCAATAAGCTTCAATAGATAGGAGGTGAAACTCAGAGCTTTACCTATGGACACAGTGTAACAGCCCCCCCCCCTCTACCCCCCCTTAAAAGTAGGCTCCCTTTTGTGTTCAGTACTGAGTCCTATGTAGGATAAGGGGGGTTATAAAGATGTCAGGAATCTTTATCAGAGTGATATCAAATGGGAACAAGGGGCCACCTATACCAAAAAATCCTGCTGAATCCAAAATTTGTGATCTTGATTCTCAAAATTTGACCAAAAGTACCTAAAAAGGAGGTTTGATTATGAGAATATTTTAAAAATGTACAAAGGTTATATGGAAAATGATTGTAACTTTTTATAGATGCAACATGCTAATCAAAGTCAATACCTCAATCTACATATCCTAATGTCTGCCTATCTCAACCTGACAAGTGCTCTACCTGTGTATGGCTCTGCCTGTCCCACATACTGCCTATCCCTTAGTCTAGGATAGGTAACCTCAAGGATATATAGCATGAGTGATCAGTAGATGTATGCTTGAGGTAGACTGTTGGATTTGTTCTTTAGGGCATAGGTTGACTAAGAGATCATAATAAAGGTTGGATGTGAGCTATCCCAGCTGATCAAGCTGTGATAGGTAGGAAAGCTATAAAGTGAGTTTGAGGGATAGGTATTGAAGAGGATGCGTAGCAAGGAGGATAGGTAATAAACAGTTTAAGAGATAGGCACAGAGGGTACCTTAATTGTAAGGTGAGCATATTCAAAAGATACATTGGTGCTAGGTAATATCACAGATGTGCCAGTCAAATACGAGGGATGTGCAGAGTTGGGGGATAGTCACCATGAGGGATAGGTAAAGTGAATAATAGGCAGATTGAGGATAGGTAGACTAATGGTAAGAATGTACAGAGAAAATTAGGTACAAAGGTGAGGGGTAAACTTTAATCCTTTAAGCCATTTGAGGGAAAACCTAATTAAACTCTAGATGTTTCAAGGGATAGGTAGTATGAGTGATAGGTAGACTAAGGGATAGGCAGTATGTGGGAGAGGCAGAGCCATAAGCAGGCAGAGTACTTGTCAGGTTGGGATAGGCAAACATTGGGATATGTAGATTGAGGTACTGGCTTGGATTACCATGTTGCATCTATAAAAAGTTCCAATCATTTTCAATGTAACATTTTTACATTTTTAAAATATTCTCATCATCAAACCTCATTTTTAGGTACCTTTGGCCAAATTTTGAGAATCAAGACCATGAATTTTGGATTCAGCAGGATTTTTTGGTATAGGTGGCCCCTTGTTTCCATTTGATATCACTCTGATAAAGATTCCTGACATCTCCATAAACCCCCTTATCTTACATAGGACTCAGTACTGAACACAAAAGGTAGCCTACTTTTAAGGGGGGGGGGTAGAGGGGGGGGGGGGGTGGCTTGCACTATAGGACTCTATGGAGTAACATATCCTAGGGAACCTATACTATTCTTGCTTGCAGCTCACTCTCAAAGAATATTTGCACAAACATGGATGGAGATATAAGATATATGCCACAGCACTCACTTATCTATGTCAATTATAGTTTGCAGTCCCCCATCATGATGTCAATATTAGATCTATAGATCATTCTCTTCATCCACCCTACATAGGTCAAATGCATGGCTCCCCTTCCTCCCCAAGCAGTTACAACTTTGAATGTTGAACATGATGCAACAAAAGTTGATTACAAATAAATTGATCTGCATTTTCTTTTATTGTTTTACTCTGGCTGCACTCATTTCTATGACTGCTGAGTGCTTGATGATCGAGATGCTGTTGACCTTTAGGGCTGTATAAGTGTTAGTCTTGTTAAGTAACAGAGGGACACAGGCTGAACATTCACAAGCCTAGCATGATTTTGCTGTTATTCCCAGTTCTTTGCATATACAGTAAATCTCGGTTACAACGAACCCCTTGTTACAAGCCTAAAAAAATTGTTGTAACCAAATTTCGATGTAACCAAGTTCAGCAAAATTGGGGGGGGGCTTTACTCTTATAGTGGAATTTTAGTTATAATGAATAAAGTTCACCAATCATTACCATACGTTTATATAGTAAATTCCATTACAATGTATCTTATTAACAAAGAAAAGGTCTTTAAAAACAAACAAATTCATTTTTTTCATTTGCTTCTAGAGTAAAGAAATGTTGACAACGAATTTCACATGATCTGAAGTCGTTTATATCTAAGTATATTAGGCTGTATACTGGGTAAGTCAAGGAAACAATAATAGAAATTTAGACCAAAGGTATTGATGTTGTAATCATCAAAGGAAAGTTTGAGCCTGTACACAGGGCTTCTAAAGCCGTATACTGGTGCCATAGTCGGTACTGGTGGTGGTGGGGGGTGCATCAAAGGAAACTAGAGCTTTACACAGGGCTTCTCACACTGTATACTGTACCATAGTTGGTACTAGTGGTGGTGGTTGGGGGGGGTGCATCAGAGGAAACTAGAGCCTTACACAGGGCTTCTCACACTGTATACTGGACCATAGTTGGTACTAGTGGTGGTGGTTGGGGGGGGGGGTGCATCAGAGGAAACTAGAGCCTTACACAGGGCTTCTCACACTGTATACTGTACCATAGTTGGTACTAGTGGTGGTGGTTGGGGGGTGCATCAGAGGAAACTAGAGCCTTACACAGGGCTTCTCACACCATATACTGGTGCCATGGGCATGAAAGGGAACATTGGAGGTCAAAATAACTTCGTTATAAACAGGTTAATGTCAATGGCACTTCATTATAAACAAGTATTCTTCCTATAGGAATGTATAGGAAAGGTTTGTGATATGGCATTTTTGTTTGTTATAACCAAATTTTGTTATAAGGAAGTTTGTTATAACCAAGTTTCACTATACTATAAATATTGATCCAGTATTGAACACTTAGTGTAATATAAGGTAGATCATCATGATTAGCTTATAATATGATGTTCTATCACAGCTACGACCTAGACCTTGATAAAATGACCTTGTGAATGACCTTAATTAATCTGAAACCCTCATTTTCTGAATAAGCATCCTCAAAAGCCCCTAGTTTGATGTACAGCTCATCAAAAGCATGTGATTTCTTCCTAAAATATGATATTTGGTTGCAGGTATGACCTTGACCTTGCTCATATGACCTTGTAAATGACCTCAAATTGATATTCAATCCTCATCTATGAAATCTGTATCCTCAAAAACCACTATTTTGATGTAAAGATCATAAAAATCATCCAATTTATACCTGAAATATGAGCCAAAGTTTACTTAGTGGCGGCCATCTTGAAAAGTGCCCAAAAACGGGTGTTAAGAATCCTGAAAAAATCGGACCCTAAAATTTTCTGTTAGTTATGTTTTTTTTCCCTTTCAAATCTGCAAAATCAATTTGCACAGGATATTCCTACGGGAGCCTTTTTTGAACACAGCATCCTGCACTAGTAGTCACACCCAGGGCAATAGATCTTACTCTGTACGAATCAATCTTGAATATTTTTCTTTTTTTTCAGTGCTTTTCACCCTTGGTATTCATTAGATCTATGTCTGCAAGCATTTTGAAAGCATTAATGTTATGCAGATCTATACTGACTATAGTAAAACTACACAAACATAGCTTCCAATTAAGGTTGGAATCAAATGTCACAGTTTTTAGAGTCCCTCGATAATCGTTCCAAGCCTACCCAGCAAATTGTCGTGAGTCCTCATCAACCTGTGAGAAGTGGCTCACACATGTCGCTAGATGGAACATGACGTCGATATAGCACAAGATCACCAGGAATAGAAATTGCTATGCCACGTGAGTCTAACACACAGTGGTGAAAGATGACGGAATGAGTTATCACTCAAAAAAGAGGCACCATTGATGACCAATCAAGGTGACAGATGATGACAATTTGCTGGGAAGTTATAGAATTGACAATCAATTTTGACGACTAGTCATCTGGCCCATTAAACCATGAAGGGATATCTATCTCCTCTATCTATGATAAAATTACATCACAGAGAAAAGGTAATATCAAATTTCATAGAAGCTTTGATCATGTAAACTTATATTAAAGGGTTATGCCATTATTTTGTATACATCTAGGAAATCATATCAGTTTTTTTCCTCTTTATCTAGACCACTTACTGATTTTCCAATTACGTAGTCGAGCCTACTTGCAACTTTACATACTTAGCACGCCATGCGGTCATTGGGGGCGCTCCAAGCGGCATGCATATATAACACGACGCATGCCGCCCGGAGGCCAGTCTGGTTTGGGCTGAGCTAGGAGCAGGGCATGCCTTTGTCTGGCTGCCTTGCTACCATCATCAAACTAGACTCCAGGAATGATGTTGCTGGTTAGAGCTGCAGGTTTCCATTGTGGTAATTGATGAGATATACCTGCCTACATTCCATATGCCTTACTGAGATTCAGTCAATAGAGAACTTCTATACTTTACCACAGTCCTGCCTTCGTGTTGTCCATACTAGTGTTCAGGTTACCATTACAATATGATGTTTTGAAAATACCACATCATGCTGCTACGTAGTGGGCACATAAACACTGATTGAACATTGAATAAATGTTTGCATTGTTTGTATATCTACAGTTGATTCAGGGTTGAAATATGTTTGAATTTGAAAGTTGACACAACATCAATCAAATCAAATACGATTCAACATCTGATTCAATGTTTGTATTCATATGTTGATTCAATGTTGTTTCAATGTTGAAACAACATTGATAATTGTTAGGTGATTCTTTGTTGACATGTCAATGTTGAAACAACATAAAAATCGATATCGTTGATTCAACATTGACAACTCAATACAATCTATTCAACAGTGAGTTCAATCATTCAACGCCAGGCGGCGCCAACCTTGGAAACCGCTTGTTCCCGATGCTTCACGGGGAATTACGTAATATTTGCTACGGGAATGTTTACAAATATTGCTGTAAAAGTCTTAATATTGGTCATTTTGACTAACCAAGCACACATATGGCTTTGTATTGATGAACCCCACCTGATTCCCAGTGGGCACACAATGTTGCATCAACATTGACAACCAGTTGATGTTATGTTGATGGTGTTGATCAACCTGTTTTCAACACTTTTTCAATATTTGTATTTCAATGTTGTCAACCATCACCATTTCAACATCCAGTCAACAGTTGACATATCAATGTTGAAATATTGTTGTCAACTCAACGTTGATTCAACATTGATTTGTCAATGTTGAATCAACAATATTGATTTCAATGTTGATACAATGTTGATTCAACATTGATATGTCAACAAAACAACTGTCAACGTTGTTTCAACATTGTTGAAACAATGTTGAGTCAACATAGAAACACAAACATTGAATCAGCGCTGATGGTTAGATGTTGAATCACAGTTGATTTTGAGTATGTTGTTTCAACTTTCAATTTCAACTCTATTTCAACCCTAAATCAATGTTGATATGCAAACATTGCAAACGTTGTTTCAACGCTGAATCAACATTGATGTGCCCAGTGGGTTGTTATAAAAAAATTAGGCTGCAATATGAATATAAGTCGATTTGGTACCCCTGTAATGGTAAGGAATAGGCAAATGGCCCACCGGAAGTCCTGTATGTTCGGGTTTGTGCATGATGCCAAAAATCTGTACTACGTACCATGATAGGACCCGTGTATGTTGAATAAATGTTGAATTGAGAACAATATTTCAATGTTGATGTTGATTTCAATGTTAAACTGGTGACAGCTAATAAAATTGAAATACTGTAGTGGCCGGGTTCTCAAATAAGGCCAGATCTCAAATAAGCGCCGGGGTTAAGGGTATTGAAATTAATGAGCGCCCAGGTACTTAAACGGGCCACTATGGTAGAATCAAAAAGGTGATGATCAACATAGTATCAACCGGTTGTGAACGTTCATGCAATGCTCTGTGGCCACTGGGCAGCAACTGGGAAGATCATGATTGTAAGGTTACACGATAACATATCTCTGTCAGTTACACTCATAACACTGGCCAAAGTTGCTGTCTAGAAATTGATATCAGATCTGTAGAACAAGGAATAAGTAAGCATAATCTATCCTTAGTGCAGAACAGCTGGCTTATCTTGACAGCCCAATAATTATACCCTTGATGGAGCACTCTACTAAACACAAGCACACAGAAACTTATGAACTTATCTGTAAGCATTATACATATGTGGTCATAAGCCATTTAGTTAAGGTATCAATAGATCTAACCTACAAAAAGGGAAACATTGAATACTGACAGTAATACCACATGTACATAGTTCACACCTTGTTTGAATTAGCCACCCAAAACATTTCTTTTCCACATCGTACTTCTCGTTTTCAAACTGAATGCTTTTTGCTTTAAATGACATATCATATAACAGTATACTTCTGAATGCCATATAGATTGAAATAGATGCATGATATAGTAATAAAGTGTAATTTGGTAACTTAGAACCTTGACATTTCTTGGATGTGTCCAACATGAATACATGTAAATTGTGATAGCTGTTACTGTCATTATCTTATAGGTTTATTTGACTTGCAAAGTTATTGCCTGTTTTCATTATTTCCATGTCTATGATGTTTGACCTTTTATGACTACTCTTAATTGCACGTCTAGATTGTAAGGTGAAATTCACAGTAAAATAATAGCTTACATCTGACTTGATGAAATCCCAATCACTGCAAGAAATTGCAGCCTTTGACACCATGGTATTATCAAATTAGGATTTATTAATTTTGATTCTAGGTTTGTATCAACAGATTTGACTGAATGACAAAACAACCTTTTAAGACATGGTAATCTCATGGGAATAAATAGTAAATAAAATATAACTTTCCCAACTCAACAGAATAATCCTTATTGACAGATGTGTTGCAAGTAAGAGTGTCATATCAGCATAATAGTGACTGGTACTACAATCACATCCTCTCCTTCCAGAGGGTAGTTCCACAAAATTCCGACAAAGGGCACGAGAAGCGATATCTTGATATACTGCTGGGCACAAACCCCTATGACATGCCATCTTCAAAGTATGGTAACTACGGCTCCAATGGTTGGGACTACAGCAGCAAGCACAATTTCAATCCCTATGAGGACTATTATGATGACGACTACAATTATTATGACTATGACTATTCTGCATCTGGTTCTGATTACAACGAGGATGACTCAGAATGAGAACTGATATCAAAATGACATGATTTTCATACATGACATTTGACAACCAAAAAGGACTTCTGGCAGAGACACCCTAGTACTAGCTATGCACTATGTATGCATGAATAAAATCTATGATTTTGGAAAATGAAGACACTTATCACTCACGGTTAATGGACCTTTTTGTACAGAACACTTTCATTGGAATATCCAAGCTTTAGCCAATGTTGTCTTGGAATGACATCTCTGTATGTATTATTCCCTTTGTCTTGTAATAGGGTAATTCAATTACATAGTCTATTGCATGTCATAAAAGAAAGCAAATTTGGCTAAATTCAATTAAGCACTGGTTCAGTTTAGTGAACTGCTTTCTATAAAACTACCCTCTTCCAACAAACGTTTCACCAAAACATGGGCCCTATTTGAAATTCATAGAATTTTCAGATGGAGTTTATTCTGAAATTGGGAAGTATTCTGACTGTGCAACACATCCCGGTGAGTTAGGCTAAGGGTCTTGGATCTCTTACTCCGATAGAAAGGCTATAGTCAAGGACTTCATCCACTTTAAAACTAGAGAAGGTTGGCTTCTACATAAAATGTGCTAGTTCTGAAAATATCCACATGGTGGAGCCAATAGACAGGCCATGCTTTGAGACCCTTGCACGAGTGTCGACCTTCAATTTTGCTGAAGGGGACACACTATACAAGTTTACTGCCTACCATAGGCTTTATAAACCTATTGGGATTTATTTATTTTAGGGATGTGAGACTGTTTTGGTTTTAAATTATTGTTGTATCAAGATAGGGTTTGAGTTCTAAAGATAAGAGTACTAAAGGCACTTAACCACTCATCCTAGTCATGTGAAACAGTTGGAACTGTGATATTTGAACATTTTTTTCATGATCAACATAGACCATGGCATATATACATATAGAAACTACAGTCCCAATGGTTGCTGTACACTGTGACTTCATATTTTGAAAATGATTTATTTTTATCAAATAAATATTTGTGACCAAATCATAAGGTTGTCTGGGTGTGTATACATGTAGGACTAATGTAAGGTCAGTGATGTATTCATAATGCCATTCTAGCTTCCATAGACACTGATAGAAAGCAAAAGGGGAAGAATACCACCGAACGATGGTCGACATTGAAACAACAAAGGAAAAGGGTCCTCTGTACATAAAACCCATTATGTACACCCCTTTTCCCTCATCGTTCCACTATAAAAGGTGACGGTGGCACATTTGTTTCGTTCTAGAACTAACTTTTAAATGGGTATCGGCATGATTTCATCTCCCTTACTTGATTTGAAGTCTGCGCTATAGGTTTAAAACTGTATTATATACCAACAACATTTCAGTACACGGGGAATTCTGTCAGCAGAAAATAACATAAATTAAATAAGTTGTTTACTTTGTATACCAGTTCTTGAGTGTACATGGGTTGGATGCATGTCACAAACATCGGTAGAAAATAAGGAAACAGGCAACGTTCCTCTAGATCAACAGAAGACCCCTATCTATGAGCCATTCTAAATAAGCCAAATTACATAAGAAAATTTGTATAAGGAGGGAATAGTGTATGGCCCTATCTAGGAGCTGTCTTGTTGGTCCTTTGTGAAAGTAATTTATGTTGATATGCCAACCTGAGAAATTCACAGATATGTATGTATACAGTGTTATCATGCAGCCGATATCGGTGCATGGGTTATGACCACTAGTTTCCCTGTTACCCACCAGGTATCATCAGCAGCTTGTACAATATACCATCACACAATCCAAAAGATACTTTTCGTCAATTTATGATATATTGAGGAAGCTAAGTCATCAATATGACGGGTCTGGGTATTAAATTTGGTGGCTGTCATGTAACAGTGCAATTCATTTCTAATTCTATTCATTATGAAATAGCAAATTTAGAATTACCCTCCAATTTTATCTTTGGAGTTATTATCCCTTTGCGAGGCCCCATGAGGGGATCCTGATATTCTATTGCCTCCTTTAAATCATTCGAGAGAAGGATGTTGATATAATCCTAATCTGTATGAATATCAATGGCTATTGCAACATTTGTGAAGTAGATTTATAAGTATCATTTATCAATGAAATCACCTACACATGACCTACAATATAAAATGTAAACTACACCGCAGAATATACTATATTGTAATGGAGTCGGCTCCGGTGGAATACGCGGGGAGGAAACGGGCGAGTTCGGCGGAGAGGCCGGACGTTAGTTGCAGCGGCCGACGCCGGGTGGCGCCGCGGCTAGCGAGTTAGACCATATTTGGTAGTGTGACGTCACCGGAACATCGGGGGGGTATATAAGGGCGAGCTCGGGAGGAGTCGGGGGTCGGACTGACTAGGACGAAAGCCGGGAAGACGCACGGTGAGGCAGCAGGGGGCCAGTAGTAGCCGAGACGCCGGGATCCGACTGAGAGTGGGTTCGCCGCCGGAAAGGCTAGAGAGGGTTAGCTGCCGCCGCACGAGCCGTCGCCATACGGGATCGGTGTACCTAAGCCCACAGGGCGGGCCGGGATGTGGCCCATGAATAAAAGCGTTTAAGTCGTTAACTCGTAACTCGGTGTTCATCCGTATTTATTACAATATATTTTTCCCAAAATCAAATGCATTGTCTTCAAAATGACTACTTATATCTTCAGATTAATTACCTAGAATCATTAGCTCTGATAGTCCTTGCTTGGTATTATAACCATTCATGATTCATTTTCCTATGCCCGTTAGCCTGGTGGGAGGTTAATACAAAACAAATTCAGTATTACTCAATAACAGCCTTTATTTATTTATTATTCAACTCACCAAAAGTGGTCGGTTCTTATAGTCTGTGCATTAAAACCTTCCGAAACTCGTTTAGCGTGGGTCATAAAACCACATAATTATATAGAAACCACAAAATCATATATATCTAGAACATCAGAACCAAAGAAATTGGTAGTAGTTTGTAATTAATGAAGGTAAATAACCAATCAGCGTGAGTCACAATTTGGGAGTTGAAAATTAAATAGCCTCGTAGGTACCAGTTGTGATGGCGGGTTTATGCCCAGGGCCAATGTTTTTTTCTGCCAAATAAACCTATAGTATTATAGAAACCCTTTTGATGGTGGGTATTAAGAAGAATATATCTAATATTTTAGCAGGCTAGCCAGTGTACTTTTATTACAAGATTAGCAAGTAGAAAACAATGTCCATGGGAAGAAATATCATGGAAACATTACAAGTTGTATCAGCCTCAAACGGAAATGTCAGATGGGACCCCCCCCCTCCCTATTGAAAAATACTTTATGATGTTCTAGGATTGCTTCGACAATACCTGACATAAAGTATACAGAGGAAATAACCCAAAAATAACAATTTTGGGACATTTTGACCTTTCACGCCTCACATCTCCTAAAATGATAAGCTGACATATTATGCAGATTCGACATCTTTTTTAAGTCCCATATGTTGTCACTAAAATATCACTAGAATAAGGAAGATGGGTGCTTTACATGTTTCACTGTAGCTCCCAGAATCACCCCAAAAATGCCAAAAACATCATTTCACGAATGATTACTCAGTTAGCATGATCAATATAACTAGAAACAAACCTGGTTGTTAGAATTGGGGAACTCGCCAGACTGTAGATATGTGTCTGATAATCATAGACTACGGGGTATTGACCTTGAGCAGTATAACACCCATCGATGGCAAAGCCATCACTTTATTCCCGTATATTGATTTGTTTTACAAGAGTAATTAATGATGTATGCTAATTTCTATATTGTGGCTAACATAATTATAGGCCTACAGCCCTGCATGTACATGTACAATTACTATCTAGACCATTACTATCACAGTTAGCATCATAATAATTTAGATTGTAAACAGTCATGCATTGTCTACATACAGTTGCCTTTGTCTCCTGATTGCTTACTCAGCCCTTAAACGTGCACGTAAATGCCGAATCGGGTATCCCAATATTGACCTTACTGTGGTTAGAGAGTTAGAGAAAGAAATCTCGCTTGAGCTTACACGTAATGTCAGAAAGAAGGTATTGGATGACCTAGAAAAGTTTAAACATGATCCCAAAAGATTCTGGACTGAGGTAAATGCGCTATGGAAAGGGGCCCCAAAGAAAACCAAGGTACGGCTAAAAAGTGAAAATGGCACATATGTTCATGAAAATGATATAGCCGATTATATCAATGAATACTATGTGAACATTGGTGCTTCTTTAGGAGGGGCCTTCCAGAATATGCATGATGCAATGGATCCCAGGGGCTTTTTAATACAGGAAGTTGCTGTATGTAGGCTGTACCCTATTGACCTGCCTACCTCTGTAAAGTTAATAAAAACAATAAAGGTACACAAGGCCTCTGGCATTGAGGACATAAAACCGGTAGTATAAAGATACATTGAATGCCAGACCCGAACTACTTAGGGATACAGTCAACAGTTCAATTGAGAATTGCGATTTCCCTGGAGTGTTAAAAAAGGCCTGTTTGATCCCATTGCCTAAAACTGGAGATCTTTCAAAGGTGACCAATTGGTGACCAGTGAGCCAACTAAATTGCATATCCAAGCTTATAGAAAGGGCAGTACATTCCCAACTGATGAAACATCTGGAGGAGCGTAACCTATTAAGTGATAGGCAATTTGGCTTTAGGTCGGGGCGGTCGACCACTGATGTGGTATATGGCCTGACTCAATGCCTCTACAATGTCAGAAATAGAACTGAAATTGCATCAGTTGTATTCCTTGATCTACATAAGGCGTTTGATACAGTAGACCACACCCTGTTATTGCTAATTCTAGGAAAATTAGGATGTACAAACTCAACACGTAGGTGGGTAGAAAGCTACTTGAGTGGATGAACTCAAACCACCTTGGCGAATGGCCAACTCTCTGGAGTGAAGGTAATAGGGTGCGGAGTTCCTCAGGGCTCAGTGCTCGGCCCCCTCCTTTTCTTGGCATACATTAATAGTATAACCAGGGTTATACATAACTCAGAATACTACATGTATGCCGATGATTTGGCAATAGTCACTTATGGTATTGATAAACATGCCATTAGCGCAAGACAAAAAGACGATCTAGATAGGATCACTCGCTGGTGTAACACCTTTAAACTAACGGTGAATGCCGAAAAAACTAAAGTGTTATGGGTGTACTCAGATCGAGCTATCCCAGATCTGACTAGGTGTAACGTTACCCTGTGTAATAGTGTATTGGAGAAGGTTGAGTCCTTTAATTACTTAGGAGTCATTATTGACAAGTACCTCAGCTTCACTGGCCACTGTGAAAAGGTAATGACATCAGCACGTGGCAGGTTGAAACATCTCAGAAACCTACGTAAACTTATGGACAAGGCACTGTCACTCCGGCTTTACAAACAAATGGTATTACCAATACTAGATTATGGTGACATCGTTGTTGATGGATCCCTGGTGGGTGGCATTAAGAGCCTACAGACCATCCAAAATCACTGCCTGAGGACATGCATGCAAATAAGAGATCCTCGAGATATTAGTAGAGGTGTGTGGTTGTAAAAAACTTCTGCTGAGGAGAAAAGAGCATTTGCTATGTCTCATATACCGGCTTTCTTGTGATGCTAGAAATGTAACCCAGCCACCAAGGCTTCTACGTGGATATAATAAGGTCCGTCTTCTGGTTGACATGCTACGGAGTGCACTGTTTAGAAATAGTCCACTGTACCGAGGCAATCAACTGTGGATGGCCCTGTGTGCTACTCAGCAGTGGTCACTTGATATAAGTAAATTCAGAATTGCAATTAAGTAATGTGTAATGTTATGATAACTGAAATGAAATTGCTGTTGTAGCTATTAAATGTAATAAGACGTGACTACTTTGCATATAACTGTTGGCAACATTGAGTGTCACAGCTGGCTATGCATCAATCAATAGAAATACTATGCAATACAAAATGAAACCAAGGATGGTGATTTCATCTGCAAGGAAAGATCATTAAATTAAAAGTGTTTTTCAAGATGAATGTATTAAGAACTGATTCACATACGCATATAATGTAATGGGCTAATAACAACTTGATGGGCGTTGTCAGCTATGATCCCAGTGATTGTAAATAATATGCATTACAAAATGGATGGTGATTCTATCTTCATGGAAAGATCACTAAATCAAAAGTGTAATTTAAATGATTGTACCAAGAACTGATTCATAAATACATATGTATGTACTGTAATGGGCTATTAACAACTAGATGGATGTTGTCAGCTATGATCCTAGAGATTGTAAATTAGCATGGGTGATGGTTTGATGGTTACCTGTCCTTTTTGACCTATTGGTTTGTGATAAGCTTAATGTCTCTACTCATATTTATTATATTGATTATGATGGTGTATTGTGAATATTATTTTTGACCTTAATGAAAATAGCACAATTGTATGTGTGTACTTTCGGTCAATAATATTCTTCAACAACAACTTACTAACCTCAGATCTAGAGCACATGTAGTAGAAATCTTTTTTATGGGCAATACAGTGGTAGGCTCGGAATTATTCCATCTCCAGTGAAAACATTCCATTCATGGAATCCAAAAGAAACATCCGTTGCCATGGAAACATGGAAAATTGCATATATGTGGCAATTTCCGTGGAAACCAGTCCATTATTCTAAATTGTGACAAATGCATTGGATATTTACATAAAACAGACCTAAAAAGTTCCATATAGAACCAATTTTATGATGAAAACATCACATTTCTGTGTTTATCTTTCCACAAATTGTATTTTTTTGCATTGTCAGTATTTAGCTAGGATAATGCATTTAGAGCCTATTTGTCTTTGTCAGTTGCACGCACCAACCTAGGTTCGACAAGCAATTACAGAAGAACTACCAAAAATACCTTAACTCAAAATATCTCATTTTAAAGCCTGTGACTTAAACTTCAAAAAGCCCTTTCCCCATGGATGCATGTTTTCCCCCATCTGGTCACATGGAAGTTCGCATTTAAGTGCCCCAGGAAAAAAATATATTTTTCCCAAAATCAAATGCATTGTCTTCAAAATGACTACTTATATCTTCAGATTAATTACCTAGAATCATTAGCTCTGATAGTCCTTGCTTGGTATTATAACCATTCATGATTCATTTTCCTATGCCCGTTAGCCTGGTGGGAGGTTAATACAAAACAAATTCAGTATTACTCAATAACAGCCTTTATTTATTTATTATTCAACTCACCAAAAGTGGTCGGTTCTTATAGTCTGTGCATTAAAACCTTCCGAAACTCGTTTAGCGTGGGTCATAAAACCACATAATTATATAGAAACCACAAAATCATATATATCTAGAACATCAGAACCAAAGAAATTGGTAGTAGTTTGTAATTAATGAAGGTAAATAACCAATCAGCGTGAGTCACAATTTGGGAGTTGAAAATTAAATAGCCTCGTAGGTACCAGTTGTGATGGCGGGTTTATGCCCAGGGCCAATGTTTTTTTCTGCCAAATAAACCTATAGTATTATAGAAACCCTTTTGATGGTGGGTATTAAGAAGAATATATCTAATATTTTAGCAGGCTAGCCAGTGTACTTTTATTACAAGATTAGCAAGTAGAAAACAATGTCCATGGGAAGAAATATCATGGAAACATTACAAGTTGTATCAGCCTCAAACGGAAATGTCAGATGGGACCCCCCCCCCTCCCTATTGAAAAATACTTTATGATGTTCTAGGATTGCTTCGACAATACCTGACATAAAGTATACAGAGGAAATAACCCAAAAATAACAATTTTGGGACATTTTGACCTTTCACGCCTCACATCTCCTAAAATGATAAGCTGACATATTATGCAGATTCGACATCTTTTTTAAGTCCCATATGTTGTCACTAAAATATCACTAGAATAAGGAAGATGGGTGCTTTACATGTTTCACTGTAGCTCCCAGAATCACCCCAAAAATGCCAAAAACATCATTTCACGAATGATTACTCAGTTAGCATGATCAATATAACTAGAAACAAACCTGGTTGTTAGAATTGGGGAACTCGCCAGACTGTAGATATGTGTCTGATAATCATAGACTACGGGGTATTGACCTTGAGCAGTATAACACCCATCGATGGCAAAGCCATCACTTTATTCCCGTATATTGATTTGTTTTACAAGAGTAATTAATGATGTATGCTAATTTCTATATTGTGGCTAACATAATTATAGGCCTACAGCCCTGCATGTACATGTACAATTACTATCTAGACCATTACTATCACAGTTAGCATCATAATAATTTAGATTGTAAACAGTCATGCATTGTCTACATACAGTTGCCTTTGTCTCCTGATTGCTTACTCAGCCCTTAAACGTGCACGTAAATGCCGAATCGGGTATCCCAATATTGACCTTACTGTGGTTAGAGAGTTAGAGAAAGAAATCTCGCTTGAGCTTACACGTAATGTCAGAAAGAAGGTATTGGATGACCTAGAAAAGTTTAAACATGATCCCAAAAGATTCTGGACTGAGGTAAATGCGCTATGGAAAGGGGCCCCAAAGAAAACCAAGGTACGGCTAAAAAGTGAAAATGGCACATATGTTCATGAAAATGATATAGCCGATTATATCAATGAATACTATGTGAACATTGGTGCTTCTTTAGGAGGGGCCTTCCAGAATATGCATGATGCAATGGATCCCAGGGGCTTTTTAATACAGGAAGTTGCTGTATGTAGGCTGTACCCTATTGACCTGCCTACCTCTGTAAAGTTAATAAAAACAATAAAGGTACACAAGGCCTCTGGCATTGAGGACATAAAACCGGTAGTATAAAGATACATTGAATGCCAGACCCGAACTACTTAGGGATACAGTCAACAGTTCAATTGAGAATTGCGATTTCCCTGGAGTGTTAAAAAAGGCCTGTTTGATCCCATTGCCTAAAACTGGAGATCTTTCAAAGGTGACCAATTGGTGACCAGTGAGCCAACTAAATTGCATATCCAAGCTTATAGAAAGGGCAGTACATTCCCAACTGATGAAACATCTGGAGGAGCGTAACCTATTAAGTGATAGGCAATTTGGCTTTAGGTCGGGGCGGTCGACCACTGATGTGGTATATGGCCTGACTCAATGCCTCTACAATGTCAGAAATAGAACTGAAATTGCATCAGTTGTATTCCTTGATCTACATAAGGCGTTTGATACAGTAGACCACACCCTGTTATTGCTAATTCTAGGAAAATTAGGATGTACAAACTCAACACGTAGGTGGGTAGAAAGCTACTTGAGTGGATGAACTCAAACCACCTTGGCGAATGGCCAACTCTCTGGAGTGAAGGTAATAGGGTGCGGAGTTCCTCAGGGCTCAGTGCTCGGCCCCCTCCTTTTCTTGGCATACATTAATAGTATAACCAGGGTTATACATAACTCAGAATACTACATGTATGCCGATGATTTGGCAATAGTCACTTATGGTATTGATAAACATGCCATTAGCGCAAGACAAAAAGACGATCTAGATAGGATCACTCGCTGGTGTAACACCTTTAAACTAACGGTGAATGCCGAAAAAACTAAAGTGTTATGGGTGTACTCAGATCGAGCTATCCCAGATCTGACTAGGTGTAACGTTACCCTGTGTAATAGTGTATTGGAGAAGGTTGAGTCCTTTAATTACTTAGGAGTCATTATTGACAAGTACCTTAGCTTCACTGGCCACTGTGAAAAGGTAATGACATCAGCACGTGGCAGGTTGAAACATCTCAGAAACCTACGTAAACTTATGGACAAGGCACTGTCACTCCGGCTTTACAAACAAATGGTATTACCAATACTAGATTATGGTGACATCGTTGTTGATGGATCCCTGGTGGGTGGCATTAAGAGCCTACAGACCATCCAAAATCACTGCCTGAGGACATGCATGCAAATAAGAGATCCTCGAGATATTAGTAGAGGTGTGTGGTTGTAAAAAACTTCTGCTGAGGAGAAAAGAGCATTTGCTATGTCTCATATACCGGCTTTCTTGTGATGCTAGAAATGTAACCCAGCCACCAAGGCTTCTACGTGGATATAATAAGGTCCGTCTTCTGGTTGACATGCTACGGAGTGCACTGTTTAGAAATAGTCCACTGTACCGAGGCAATCAACTGTGGATGGCCCTGTGTGCTACTCAGCAGTGGTCACTTGATATAAGTAAATTCAGAATTGCAATTAAGTAATGTGTAATGTTATGATAACTGAAATGAAATTGCTGTTGTAGCTATTAAATGTAATAAGACGTGACTACTTTGCATATAACTGTTGGCAACATTGAGTGTCACAGCTGGCTATGCATCAATCAATAGAAATACTATGCAATACAAAATGAAACCAAGGATGGTGATTTCATCTGCAAGGAAAGATCATTAAATTAAAAGTGTTTTTCAAGATGAATGTATTAAGAACTGATTCACATACGCATATAATGTAATGGGCTAATAACAACTTGATGGGCGTTGTCAGCTATGATCCCAGTGATTGTAAATAATATGCATTACAAAATGGATGGTGATTCTATCTTCATGGAAAGATCACTAAATCAAAAGTGTAATTTAAATGATTGTACCAAGAACTGATTCATAAATACATATGTATGTACTGTAATGGGCTATTAACAACTAGATGGATGTTGTCAGCTATGATCCTAGAGATTGTAAATTAGCATGGGTGATGGTTTGATGGTTACCTGTCCTTTTTGACCTATTGGTTTGTGATAAGCTTAATGTCTCTACTCATATTTATTATATTGATTATGATGGTGTATTGTGAATATTATTTTTGACCTTAATGAAAATAGCACAATTGTATGTGTGTACTTTCGGTCAATAATATTCTTCAACAACAACTTACTAACCTCAGATCTAGAGCACATGTAGTAGAAATCTTTTTTATGGGCAATACAGTGGTAGGCTCGGAATTATTCCATCTCCAGTGAAAACATTCCATTCATGGAATCCAAAAGAAACATCCGTTGCCATGGAAACATGGAAAATTGCATATATGTGGCAATTTCCGTGGAAACCAGTCCATTATTCTAAATTGTGACAAATGCATTGGATATTTACATAAAACAGACCTAAAAAGTTCCATATAGAACCAATTTTATGATGAAAACATCACATTTCTGTGTTTATCTTTCCACAAATTGTATTTTTTTGCATTGTCAGTATTTAGCTAGGATAATGCATTTAGAGCCTATTTGTCTTTGTCAGTTGCACGCACCAACCTAGGTTCGACAAGCAATTACAGAAGAACTACCAAAAATACCTTAACTCAAAATATCTCATTTTAAAGCCTGTGACTTAAACTTCAAAAAGCCCTTTCCCCATGGATGCATGTTTTCCCCCATCTGGTCACATGGAAGTTCGCATTTAAGTGCCCCAGGAAAAAAATAACAACATCTGTAACATGCCATGACATTGCAACATTTAAGCAGAAGTATAAAATTACTACTTTCCTCATTTTGACTCTCTTCATTAAAGATAGGTCATGATCAAAATTCTTGATGTTAGACAAATATTCATATAGATAAAATACTGTCAGTACCATCCATGATAAGCTATGATATTACTTTATGTTATAGATCCCATTAGCTATGGCATTTAGTTCCCATCAGTAATTGTCCACAGAGTGACCAATTATTGCCACAGTGCTGGTACACCTCCATTTGATAATACTGCACCTATTTATGATATTATGCATACAGAATCAAGGCCATAAATAGTCTGTGAGAGCAAGGAACGCTAAAAGATGCTCATACTTTTAAAATGGGATGGGCTTTATGATGGTTACTTTTGCTTAAATTGCAAAACTATGCCCCTATCAAATGACAATAGCTATATTGAGATATTCAGTATGGGATGGGAGGTATAGGAGGTCCCAGAGGGCCAGATAGAGGGTGCAGTGAAGTGAGGGTGGGAGTATTACTTATAGAGTCATGTCAGTGCTATTTCAGATGAGTAGGATGGCATAGAACTGTCACCAAAATGATCCTAACCAGCTCCCCTGGCCCCTCTACTTACCACCAAATTACACACAGACTAGGCCATCATAATGGGCCTCCCATTTGGCCAGTGGAACCAAGCTGGTGTCCAGCTCTGGTGCTGGGGTATAATGTGATTGGGTGGGGGTAGGGGACAGGGATGGTAAAAAGGGCCATAGGCTTTGGTGATAGGGTGAAATAGCAGATATAACTGGTCTGGCATGATAGGCTGCCATTTTGTTTGCTCTTGGTTGATTGGGTGGATCACTCAGACTCTCATTCACCATGCAGCAGTCACATAGAACCCCCGGCTGGGGCCTACAGAGTATCTGATGCAACTATAAGCAACTGTGGCGTGATAGGGTGACAGAAAAGTAGTTATACCATTGATCAATTAGATATTCATGTCTCATTTTCTGACTCTGTGCTTCTCAAAATAAGATAAGCAAAGTTAAAGCCCAATCTTGCAGGGATGGTATGTTTCTCATACTTTCGGACAAGTATGTACGGTCAATTTAAATTATTCATGCCCTTAGCTATGTTATGAAGCTTGAATTCACCCAGGATGCAAAATAACACACATGTTTAGGTTGTGCCCCATTGTCACTCCATAGATTATTAAGCATGATCTAAGCCAGAATGGTGGGATAAACCCCTATAACTTATAAGGCTACTCTGGTCGTAGGGAGGCTAGGGGAGTGTGGGAGCAGTAGGATCACTTAGGGAGGGGGGGGGGATTGGCAGAACAAGGGAGGGAGGGAGGGGGGATGAGTATGGGTGATGTAGGGTGTATATATAGTCAGCATAATTCCCCTACACTACATCTCATATCGGATCACGCTGTGCCACAGGAAGGACGGGTTAAGCAACTCGTCATAGACAACTTTTACCTTCACCTGGGGACCTGGTGAGTACTTTTAACATTCATTTCTCCTAATGACTTTAGGTTCAAAGTGATAGGTGCAAAATTAGGAAGTCGTTGAACTTAAGCTTTCCTTCTTAAAGGGTAGTGTTTAACATATGGTGCCTGCCATATGGTAGAGGGCTCCTGTTATGAGCATTGCACATGTATTACTGGTTTGAAAATGACCAAAAGACTTTCTGTATATTGGACATCTTTTGGCAACAACCTCATTTAGGCTTTCTTTCATGCCCTGGCACATCACTTCTTCATAATATAGCTTGCTATTTTGCAACAATCCTGAAGGAGGCAATTATGTATAAAACTATGCATAGCATTATTGTACACGTTTGATCTATGTAAAACAAAATATGACATTTATATTGTAAAAGATTATTGCACAGATCCATTTTACATATAGCTGATGGAACAACTTTCTGGAGAAACTCAAATATTGATTGAGTATATAGTGCAGTATCTGGCTTTTGTACTATCTTGAATTGAAACTATTTTATTCTTTTAAACGTCAATACCTGATTGAGTCCAAGTAATCAGGATAAAATCAATATAGTTCAAATGTATCTTATTCTGAGAACCATAGCTAAAAGATCAGTATCAGCAGCAGCTGCTAGAATTTGCTGTGTACACAAAGTTCCTATCTGACGTAGATGTTGTATAATGTACCCCCTGCTGATAGTGCTACCCCCACGTATGCCTGTATCTCCCCTATAAAGGCTGTATTAGTTGGATGGCCAATTGTGCCTCTATTACCCCATGATTAGGGGATGTGTGTAGATAGTCAACTTGTTCCAGAAGGTCAGTACGAACTGGGAATGGTGCCAGGCCATTCAGTGTTATAAAACATCACTCATTGTCAAATGTGATGGAACTCACTTATCATGTGTACATAGACAAGGGGGGTCAGATAGGTCTGGGATGAAACAATCCATTGCTTAAGCATAAAACTTTATAATCTAATTAGGTTTTACATCGTGAAAATCCCACTAGCTGGGTAATTCAGTTGCAGCATTTTCTCTCCTTTTTTTCTGTTTTTTCTTCCCTTTTTCCTGATGTAGGGGAGGGGGTGGGTGATGACATGGCCCCTTTAAAATTATATAAAAAAAAAAAATGAAGGCATTATTCCATGAGGGAGCTATTTCACAAATTCATTTTTAGTTTGAGGAGAGATGGGAAGTAATAGAAGTTTGCACAATAGCATGTTATAATGTTGTTGTTTTTTTACATGTATTCACATTCAAATAAATATCACCTTAAAGCAAATCATAAATTAAGGTAATCTGAATCTTTAGAATGATATATACAGCCAAATCTACTAAAAGCCTGAACAGAAACAATCTCAACAAGGGATTAGATGACATATTAATTGGTCAATATTGCATCTTCACATGTACTTTAAGTCCAGATTTGTAAGGAGAGAATAAACTTAAAATTGTTGACAATTAATTGTCATCAGTTAAAAGGTTTAGTCTAAATCCACCCTTCAATGTTTCCAGATCCTGCATCATGGGGCCCACTCTTCTTTTGACCTTGTGTGTGACCTTGGTGGCCATCACCCAGGCCGCTCATCAGGTGACCTTCACTGGTGGTTCAAGGACACTGCCCCAGAATGAGCGTGATGTCAAACCACAGATTCGTGCCCTTCAAAACCTCCTTTCATCCATGGAAAGGCGTGAAGCAGAGAAAAGGGCAAGTGATGGAGCATGTGATGAAGCATGTCGTGAACGGCGTGCTATGGAACTGTTTCCAGTTGCTCGTCGCTTCCTCTCCAGTCTAAGCGAGAAGGTAGCTCGGGGTCTGAAGGAAAGGCGTGAAGAGGGAATTGCAACAGCTGTCAGGGGAATCACTGATGCCCTTGGGGAAGCCAGTAAGAAGAGAGGTGTCAATGCTTTTGGCTCACCTATGGCTGCTATCATGAAGGAAGAGGTGGAGCGAGGTGTCATCAAGGAGGGACTTCATGAGCGGCCACTACGTGAAGCAGCTGAGAAGGGACTGAATGCCGCCATGAGTCTACGCAGTATGGTCGAGAAGAGGGCCATGGATAAACGTGAACAAGATGAGGAGATGAGGGAGGTGAGTGCACTCATCAGCGACCTCGAGTCTCAGTCACAGAAACGAGCACTTGAGGCTGAGCGCCTTGGTATGAGAGCTGTTGGTGATCTCCAAGATGCCATGAAGCTGGAGAAACGTGCTGATCATGTTCGTCAATTTGTGCAGAAGCAACAAGCCAAGCGGGCCATCGGAAAAATCAATGCTATCAATAAGAGGGTTCTTGAGGAGAAGAGGACTGAAGACCTTAAGCGTGGAATGAAGGAAATCAGAGCGATGACTGAAGACCTACAGAGGAGAGAGCTTGAGAAGGAGGAGACTAAGAGGAGCGAAATCTTTGGCAATCTGAGATCTATGGCTTCACGAGTACTTCAAGAGAAAGACGATTTACAAAAGAAAGAGTTAGCTGGAATGAAGATTGCTGAGGGAATTGCTCAAGCCAAGCGCTCATTGGAGGAGCAGAAGGTTGAGAACGTCAGAGAACTGGTCCAAATGAAGATTGCAGATGAAATAGCTGAGGCTAAGCGTTCTTTGGATGAGAGGAGAGCTCAAAAAGCAAGGGAGCTTGCACAAATGAAAATTGCTGAAGGTGTAGCTACTGCTAAGAGGGCATTGGAAAAGCGTGAATTTGCAGAACGTGAACGAAGAGAACAAAAGGCAAGGGAGCTTGCACACATGCAACTTTCTGATGCTGTAGCAAAGGCCAAGAGGACAATTGAAAAGCGTGAGTTTGCAGAGAAACAAGCAAAAGCCAGGCAGCTTAAGAAAATTGCTCAAACTGTAGAAGAAGCCAAGCGGGCTTTCGAGAAACGTGAGTTCCAAGAGAAACAGCAGCAGGCCAGAAAGATAGCAGAGGGAGTAGAGAAGGTTAAAAGAACCTTTGAAGAACGGGAGCTTGAAGAGAGGGCATTGGCTGAAAAGCGATTCTCAGACAATATTGACACATTAAAGCGTATAATGGAGGAGGCCAAATCTAAAAGGGCACTGGAGACCCTAGAGACCTATAAAAGGGCCATGGAGGGACAGAAACATATGCAAGCTGAGAGGGCCTTAGAAGGACTTAAGACAGCCCTTGAGAAGAGGGAGCTTGGTATTAGAGCTCTGAAGGAGGAGGAAAGTGTGAGAGCGGTAAGAAACATAGGCCAGGCTTTGGAGGAGGCACTCTCAAAGAGGGCGCTTAAAGCTTCGAAGCAGGAGCAAGATTTGA
Source organism: Acholoe squamosa (assembly GCA_949317995.1). Taxonomy (NCBI): domain Eukaryota; kingdom Metazoa; phylum Annelida; class Polychaeta; order Phyllodocida; family Polynoidae; genus Acholoe; species Acholoe squamosa. The sequence continues at coordinate 22,794,285 of OX439041.1, forward strand.
GGGAGCTTGAAACCTTGCTTGCTGATGAGTAGGCAAAGGCATCTGAGAAATATATGCATTGATAAAAGGCTAATGATAAAAGAACATGACATATACTATTTGTATACGATATCCTGTTCACACTCTTAGATTACATGCAAATACTTTTTTTTAAAAAATACACAGGATACAAGGATATGAAACAGTACATTTTTCTCCTTTCGAAAATGAATTTCAATGTATTTGTCAACATTATAATCTCTGACACTATAGCAACACGGATAGACACATTCCACCTCATTGATTCTTTGAATCATGACAATACTGTTCATAAATTATCTAAAACCTCTTCAAATAAAAAAAAACAACAGAAATTCTAAAGGTTCTTTAATTTCAAAACCAATCCAGAATACACAAAAAATAGTGATGTAGGATCCTGGTGATGTCAAAATAACTATAAATACTTCACACACAATAAACTATATTTTCTAAATTGTGTCTTAATGTTTTTTTTTCTATTATATCTAGACACCTCACACTTCACATAAAGTTTTTGAGTTTTGTTCCTCTGTACATCCTCTCACCTCTTTTCAGTTAAATCCACAACCTTTTATTCAAATTTTTCTGTTCTCTTTAAATCTGGAGCTCTATTTTTCATGGCCACCTTATGCCTCTTTCAAACATTACCAACGCTTTCTATATTTTGATATCTTGTCCACGTCGACAATAATATAACAAAAGTAAAAAAAGAGAGATAATTCAGACAGATTTGAATGTTAACTTGGTTTTTGCAGTCAAGACGAAAAGAGCCTGAACTGTCCCGACACAAGGACTATTTAGACACTGTATTTGACACTTCACACTATGGGTCAAGCTACCCTGATAGCGGCACATATGGATCTCATGGATGGGACTACTATGACTATTACGGCTATTACTACTACTATTGAAGTGTTAGTTGTGTTCACTCTTATATGATATAACAAACCTATATTTTTTTCTGTTTTTTCCTTCCTCTATTTTTCTTTTCATTTGAGGGGGAGGGGGTCATAGCCTCTAGTGGTTTATTGTTTGCCTTTGACCCTTGTAGTCATTGTTATTTGTACATCTAGGTGTTTGTGTGCACGTATTTGTCTCTGATTTCTCTCTCTATCTGTGATGGGCTGACATCTGATTTATTTTGTCTATCAATCTCCAATGAATCAAATTTGTAACATAAAAAAAAAATTCATTCAAAATGCCATGTCAATTCAAGAAAAAATTGCAAGAACAAAACCTTTAAATCAGTCTTACCCATGTAAATGGCAAGCCCGTAACAATCACATACGTTTACATACATTAGTTGTATGACTGCATCTGATAGCTAGAAAAGTTCAAAGAGCATCGGGCATAAGTTAAAGTTTTCACAGCGTCATAAACACAATCATTCATTCTCTCAGTATGGAAGTATCTCGATATGTTTCCTTCTATATGGACTGGATACACACTTTATCTTAATAAGAGATGCTTCATTAGATGCTGTTCATTGTGTCTAGTAACCATTAAATAGACAGCTCTACCAGAAGAAGATACAAGCCTGCTCCCGGGGCCTGCTCTCCCACCTTTGAGGTGCTGGCCTCTATTGGTGTAATGTGAAGTGAAAAGTGCCTTAGAAGCCTTCATCTAAAATTTGCCCTAGCAGACGCGTACAGCACACAGGTGACGCCTCGTCCACTGCATTGAGAGTAACTCCTTTACTCTAGATATGCATATCCACGGTTATAGTAATCAAGCGTTAGGCGTAACCTATGGCTATTACTATAAGTTCCACAGCTAAGCACTACTCTTTCCCCTCCCCTTCTCTGTCCCTCTTCTTTTTTTCTTACTTTCTTTCTTTCTTTCTTTCTTTCTTTCTTTCTTTCTTTCTTTCTCTCTCCCCCTTTCTCTCCCTCTCTGTCTGTCTCTGTCTCTCTGTCTCTGTCTCTGTCTGTCTCTCTGTCTCTCTGTCTCTGTCTGTCTGTCTGTCTGTCTGTCTGTCTGTCTGTCTGTCTGTCTGTCTGTCTCTCTCTCTCTCTCTCTCTCTCTCTCTCTCTCTCTCTCTCTCTCTCTCTCTCTCAGAAGAGGAATACAGAAGGATACAGAAGGATGGCAAACACAGTTGTGCAATGACCTTCACTCACCACCTTATCCCACGGGTTACAAAAGATATCACATTGGGGATTCGACCATACATACTAACTATGCATGATCAATACAAAGTATAACAATTAAGGCAATAGAGCAATTTCTAAGTTCTTAGACAAATATTTTGAGACGAAAAAAAAGAGACCAAAATCAAAGTGAAATGGTAAAACATTGATGAGAACATAATATGTGAATACATATATACCGTAAAATCTAATTATGCATGCATATAATTTCCAAGCAAAGGGAGATGACATAGTTTTAATTTGCCAACAACAGATGTAACATAAATATACATAAAGAAAATGGTATTGCCTCATGATAGTCTTCATGGATATATGCATACCATATACCCCATATTGAGCTATATTGCAGACGAAATGCCCTTTGGCCAATGACATAACACAATTCGGAAATAATTTTGTCTTTATCGTATCTAGCCTTCTGTCTGACGGAGCTATTCCACCAGTGTCACGGTATCTTTCTGTCAACATTAGGCCTATATACAATTTTACTGGGTATAGCGTAAGCATTCCTTTGTTATTTTATCAATCAAATGATGACAGATGGGTGGCATGATGTTAGTGGAAGAATCCCTTAAAAGCTGTTGGCATGAAATGTGAAAATATGAAAAGCAAACTCGACCAATGTAGCACTGTACATGACTGGGGCAATAAATCATTGTTATATCTTTTTGATAAACATGATCATCATCGCCTATACTCCTCATTCCAGGCTCGGTCTCTGAAGAAGAAGAGAGAAAAAGCCCTCAGTCGCCACAAGGACTACTTTGGTTCAGTGCTGGGAGGCGGTGACTATGGTGGTGGCAGTATGGGGGGTCAGAACTATGGTTCTCAGGGATTCTCTGATAACCGCTATGGCAACAGCTACGGTAACCCATACGACGATGATGATGAATATTACTACGATGATGAATATTATGACGACGAAGAGGAGGATGAGGACGAGAAAAAGTGATTTCATTGCTGACCTGGGCAATCAATGAACTCAGTTGAATCAATCTAAGGAAAATAAATTTGGATGAATATATCTCCTTGATCTGACCTCAGTGACACTGGAGTCACATAAAGGATAAACTTGACTTGCAAAAGCTCTGGTAGATACTGCTGCTGGTTTGTATCCTGGGAAATATTCACTACCTCAATAGCTTTTAGAACAGCTTAATATGCAACTGCACTATCTGCTTATACAAGAACTGCCTTGGAAATATTCCCTCCATTCCTTTTTTGTGGGAAGGAGGAGTGGTACTTGCTAAGCTCAGTCCCATATATTTCCATATGAATAAACTGAGTTACAGAAGAGACGCTTGTTAGTTTTTGCTTTGCACTCATAGGGATAATAAGGTCAGAAAGTTTTAGAAAAATGGAGAATCTTCCGATATTTCCTCCATTTGAAATCTGACCTCTTAATTATATGAAATGACCTGACATAAATAATTTGTCCTGTAAACTGTAGGTTTTGTTCCTGGAAACATTGATCTTAGTAAGAAGACCATACATCTCAACGAATGCATTACAGTAACATGAAAATTTCAATGTATCTTTTATATTCTCATTAGAGGGTAGGGTTTAATGGAGGATCGATTGCATAAAATATATGGGAATTACAAATAACCACACAAGCTATATTTTAGGATAATTATCAATGCAAGTACCGATATGAATTTAAACCTATGTGGATGTGTCTTATTGGTAGGAACTACGGAATGAGTCTTCTAATGAGGAGGACAGGAGAATCTACAACCTGGAGGAAATGGTGCTCCGGACCTTCGTAGGGAGTGATCGACTGTTTGATGACGATGATGATGAGGCAAACTACTCAAGATTCTATTGATAACTACGAGTTTTCATGTGATGCAGCTAGGTTCACAGCAGTCTTTATATTCAGCCATTGGGTCATATAATTCTAATCACTGGTAAAATTCAAGGGGGGGGCAGGAATTTGGAAAATGGCGTCCATTGAAAGTGGCCCAACGAACCACACTGTAGTTCTGTATTGCAAAAAAAAGAGAGATTCCTAAAAGGATGAGGGGTCCAATATCAAAGAGCAAAAATATTTTCCAAGAGGTTTTGATTATTTCTCCAAGCATGAAAAGGTTCTACAATATTGACATTGATTAAATTGATGTAAGAATGAATGAGAAAAGGAACAAAGAGTATGTTTTTCTAGGTATTCATATTTATTAACAGTTTATACAAAAATATATGTACAAATATACACAGTAATAACTTAAACATTATGACTAGGTTTTCAGCCCTATACAAGTAGGACCTTAATTAACTGAGTTTGGCCTCTAGAATATAGACCCATATATTTCAATATGGACAGTATTATGAAGTATAGGTTGATGTACGTGTGAAACCCAAGCCTTTTCATGTCTTTGAATGCATGGGGTGTGACAAATAAAAAGAATCTGATACAAGTAGTAGTGTATGCTTGAATTCGTTTGTTACAGAAGACTATATGGGTCATATATAGGCATTTTTGATGGGGTGAGGTTTAGGTACTCAAGACCTCGTCTCCTTGGAGTGGTGGGTTTCAAGCTGGAAAGTGAATTTACATATACATGTACTTGATTACAAGTATCCAAGCCAAAAATTCAATACTGTAAGTTGTTCTAGCTCCGTCTTTCACCTTTACATGTCTATCATACACATTAACATCCCATTTATTTCACAAAGATCAAAAGGCATCAGACCACATAAACAATGTCATGACTACCGGTTTGTGCCCTATAATTAGTCTCTGGATCATAATTTACATTGTATGGTCATTTAATTGGCAACATACATGTCATACACCATCTTTGGACATAACATGTATCAATAACAATGAACACGTCACACAGGACCATGGTATGTACATCTTTCATGTTAGTCATAACTGCAATCAGCACCATCAGTAGTTCAACGAGATCAAGGGTTCTCCACCAATCTTAGAGTATTCAAGGATGAATTTCAGCATAATGTCATATGCTTCTTGGCGAATTCTTCAATAGTTCCTTTAGATTTAACACCATGATCTTATCATTAGAGCTCTTTACTCTATTCAGCAACCCTTCTCCTATAACTAGCATTGTCAGTTGGGTTCTCCAACAGATTATTTGGAATTTCCAATTATTAGTAGAGTTCACATTTGCTATTTTTACTAACATTCTCATGTACATCGGTCAAAGACAAACCCTAGCCGATCGATCATTGGACCTGACCGCCCAAGGATGTATAACAACTTGGCCCCTTTGAGAGGATAATGTAGACCCCCTTGGCCTCCATAGGGACCAAGGACTCTCTTATCAGTATGTACAACAAGCCGGGAGAGGTATCCCCTCCCGCTAGTAAAGTCTGCCTCCACTGCTTTAATGAGTTCCCCTCGGAGGAGCTGGACGTTAACCCGGAACCCGCCTTCACCGTAACCATGCTCGGAACCACTTCCACTGCCATATTGCATCTGTAGCCTGTAAGGAGGATAGAAATAACGTATCATTAGATGAAGGTTTAAAGTCTAGAAACAAATGAAGTACCAGAGTATTCACAGTAGCCCTAGCTTTAAGATCAAACCAGAAGTTGTTATACATTCACCCAAACTTGTCCGTTATCAAATAAATACCCCCTGCCCTTATCAAATAGTGAGATATTGGAAAAAGTTGCTGTTTTGGTTTAACACTATGGTATATACACCATTTTCAGTTAAAGCTGTTTGATATCTGGACAATACAATCATTCAGAATAGAGTTTACTGTTAACCCTTAATGATAATGTTTCATTCGAACCGTAAAAATCAACATATGAAATACTGATAAGCCTTGGAGATGCATTGAAGATGCATCCTAACGATAAAAATCTAACATTGAATCAAAACTATGAGAGTGCTGCCACCTACCCGCTGATGAAATAGTCATTGTGTTTGACAGCGAAGCCTGTGATGTTCCCCAGACGTAGGTAGTCATCCCGGTCATTGAACGCCTTACCACCAGATCCACCTAGTGGGCCGCAGTGACACTCGTTATTCACTATAATATAAAAGGTAATGAAGAGATTAGTTTGATATATTCTAATGGTTGGATGGAGGATACTCTATACTTCCTATTTGAACATGTTCACCCAATTTTCATCCAAAGTGTATTCATCAGTTGTTGCCTGAGAATAACCCACTTTCCCTGCACTACTTACATCAAAATGTACTCGATCTTCGTGATTTAAGCAGTATAATAAAATGGGGATTTTAAGACAAATCGCGGGAGTTACTAAGTTAACATGGCAGACCTCTTTCTTACTAATTAAATGTCATGCATCTGCAATATAAAGGCCTACATCTAATGAACACGGGGCCCTGATGAGTGCAGGGGAAAGTGTGGCCCCAAAACTGTGAGCACACTAAGCTACACTTAAATAAATCCCATAAATGTTAGTGCTGCATGGAACATTCTTCATTATTTCAATACAAACTACATTTTGTAGAACCGTTTCTTACCTTGTATACAATATTGTGGGGGCAGCTCCGTCGTTGACGTCGGTAGCGTCGTCGTTGACGTAGGCTGTGTGGTGGTGGGAGTTGTTGAAATTCCAGCTTCCGGCATAGTAGATCCATTTCCGGTTGATCCATTGATGCCCGGATGTGGGGTAGTGAAGGCGTAGGTGATAGTGCTGTTACCTGCCACTGGTGCTGATATAAAGGGTCTGCTACTGCATGTTCTGCTGCATTCTGAAAGGAGATAAAAATATAGGGCATTCAGTATTGGGATACATACAGATTTAATATACCTCCCTTTTATCATTCAAAACCTAAAGACGGGGTTATAACTATATTATCTTGAAGAATATGTGGTATTTGCCATATTTCCAAGCAGCCAGAATTCAAATATAGTTCATATAAGACCTGTTTGAATGCATTTCACCCTATTATATAAATTTGTATCAAGTAGAGGGTATACAGCTAATTGAGCAATTGTCAACCAATTCAGCCAGTTTTTAGCTAGCAGCTTTAACAACATGAAGACAGGACTCCCGAAAGAAATTCTGCTGTCCTTACGAATAAAGCAGTACCAGTTAACTTATCCTAACTAGACTCTGTCTTGAAAACCAGCATGTTCAGTGTACTAAATGATAGCCCATGGTTTGGGGATTTAGGGCATTCTGGGGGGTCTAGATGGGGGGTCCCCATGTCCCTTGTCGATTTTAAGAAAAGCCCATGTCAAATGTCACTAAATTTGTATTTTCCTCTGTCCTTGTCACTAAGCTCCATGTCACATGTCGATTTTAAGAAAAGTCCATGTCCCCTGTCACTATCTTTTTTGACCCATGTCCTTGTCCCTTGAAGCTCCATGTCCTTTGTCGATTTTAAGAAAAGGCCATGTCACACTGTCGATTTTAGGGGTCTAGACCCATATTCTGGATGTCCGTAAAGACTTTATATTGTGACATCCTGTTGCCGACCCTGCAATTCCCTTTCATGCCAAATTACGATGAGCGGTAAAACACACTACATCCCCCCCTTCCTCCCTTGAGCACCATTGTAAACCATAAATGTCCCCTCCCTACTGACAACAATTACCTTCAAGTAACAACACCATCTTCAAAGGTCATACCCCTGTATATATAGTTGTAATAACAGCCACCAGGTGGTCAACAATGCCTAATTTTATCCCCCCCCCACCCCCACAAACGACCTCACGGGCAGTCTAGTGTAAAATGCAGCTTCCACAGGAACAGTGAGCATCATTCCTGACTGATAAAAACCGATGTCAATCAGATGAATTAACCTGTTCATTTAGGATAGCACCAGCGCCTGCGGCACTGCTCGCAGGAAAAGAAGTGGCGCCACCACGCGCCAAAAGCATTGCAACTCCTACTGTTGTAACTCTGTGCTGGCACACAACTTCTACTGTTTTCTAATTTCCTGGGTCAGTTTCGCTGGTTGCTGTCAGATAGAGTATGAGTGGCCAACTACAGGAACATCCAACGTCAAAGCCGACGACTTCCGGGTCTACAGCCGTTTTATAAGTAGTGCAACTATGAAGGTGGCATGTGAGGGGATCTCATCTTTTGTCCTGCCACCATGAGCTTCCTAGTAATTTAAATTACGCAAAATGAAGTAGAATCTGAAGCTATCCGATTGGGAGTGACCGATGTACAAGGGAGATATAGAGGTGGCACGTGTGACGTGGGGGGGGGGGGGTAGAGGGTAGGGGATGGGGGCAAATTGGCTTATTATTTTGTGGTAACCGTTGTCCTCTCCAGCCACGTATGGATATCACGTGATGGAAAGGGCAACAGCAACTTGGTAACCGGCCAGGCATGTTCTGTAGCTTGTATGATATCCTTATGGGGGAATTCATCATGTTCAGAATTGTCGTGGAGTAGATAGAATCAGGATAGGGCGGCATAAAATTGAGATTGCCTATCTTTATGCATATAACACTGTGGACTGCCCGTAAAAGCACAGGGGTTACAAATGAACTAGTCTAGAGTCAGCACTTAGGGCAGACGAGGGTCGGAATTCATAGTGTTCTGCTTTTGAAGCTGTTCCCCAAATGCGCTGTAAAGGGGTGAGGTGTACGTACTGCATAGCAATTTTGAAAATTGTTAGTTTGTCTTTTTTTCAGTTGGGCTTTTAGGGTTCGAAGTGTGAGTTGACCCATAGGGCTGACCTTATTGAACAAAGGGATGACCGGGGGTCAGGGTTCAGGGGTGACTACCAACTGGCATGTGGCTCTCTTGTTCCCTCTGCTGCCTCAACACGCGAACTTCACGGCTTATCTGATGGTTTCTCAATGGCTACTAATCAAGGGAATACTCCTGTACGGTTCTCTAAGCAGAATCGATACAACATCTCTCATTTTTTATATCTTTTGTATAGATTCTATATACCTTTCTTTTTTTGCCTTTGATATCAAAGTATGTGCCTGGGGGCATTTTGGGTGTTGATAAAGGTATCATTTGTCCAGATTGCACAGTCTGGGGTACACTGGGTACCTGGCCTATGGTATATAAAGAAGGTTCAGGTAACTATTATAATGTGTAAACAGTAACCTAGCGGGTAAAACCATGCACTGATATCATTTGAAAGTCGCATTAAGTTTCTCAACGGCCACTGTCAGTTATGGCATTTATACATTACCACAGGAGTCTAGTGTAACCGAAACGATGAACCATATCAAGCTGTTATATTTCCACAAGAGTCCATCGTAGCCTGTAGATAGATAGCCCCAGGCTATCATGGCACCCAGGAATGGTGAGACCAATTACTCAGTCACTCTGATCTTCCCTCAAAGGGCCCACAAGGAAACCCAAGAGGACTCTGGAAGCCGTTGTTACCATGAGGGCACTTCTCAAGAAGCCATCCCCAACACCTGCCTGAGCAGTCACTAATTAACTCCAGGAGATCATCATTTATTAACCAAACCTACCCTGCAGGGTTTAGGCTTAATTAACGGCACGCGCGAATTCCATCGATTGGTGTGAATCCCAGGTAAATGTGGTGGTTGGACTGCGCATGGTGCGTGCATGTGTGAGCTAAATGTCTGGGTTGAGGGAACAGAGGTCAGCTGGCAAGCTATGAAACATTTATCAAACGGTTATATCAAAAAGGGGGTAGCATCTTAAGAGGATGCACTTAAGAAATGGGGAACATGAATGGACATATTATCATTCAGCTACTCGACTGCATCATGAGTGGTCGTGCAGGATAGCCATCTTCAGAGGTATTGACAATATTCTTTACAGTGTTCAAAAAGGAAAGGAGCAAGCTGATTCTTCTGAAGGAGAACACTATATTGCATTGACCTAAAGAAATTATCGCAATTTTCATCTGATTAAATCCAATAAGGGCAATGCCAATTTGAACGTGCAAATGCTTCTAATTTTATCCATAACTATTGCCGGGACATAACTAGGCCAACTAGCAGTGCAGAACCCCCTAGAAGAGACCACCAAGAAGACTGACCCCGCGGATTACTCATCCTTTCACCCACTTTGTCCCTGACTAATTGCTGATACATGGTATCAGTGCTGAGAGATTACAGGATAAAAAGGCAGCATCGATCAATGTAACACAGAATGTCTCAGAGACGTGCGTGATGTTCACTTCTACATGGATCATTATCTATCACCAGGGTCATGACCCTCCCACCTGGTCAGCTGCCAGCTGCTGCTTTTACTGCTGATGGTTTTAGGGGAGAGTTGCTATGTTATTTCCCCTTCACAGAGGCTTATTATTGCTGCTCTGGAAAGACTGTATGGGAATGCGCTAGTCTACTCGCAAATTTGAAAAGAAAATCCCATTCTTGGTAAAGGAAGCATTCCACATGGGCTTTTCGCGTCAAGTTTTTAAATATTTCAAACCTGAATTTTTATTCATAGCACAAAGTTTTTCATTATTTCTAGAGAAGCTCAGATAGGAATTTCTTAAGTACAAAACGAAATCGATAGCTAGTTACTCTCCTGCATATATGAATGATAAGATTTTGTATCCTATGAGCAAAGCAGACAGAATAATATCTCAATCCCGAGGATTCCCAATGTTTGAGATGCTACTGGAAAGTCTGGTGATTCCCCAGGAGGTAATTGTATATGGTATCACCATAGTGACCAATTGAATGTCGTGCTTGGGATGACCACAGCTAATTACCTGAAGTAAACCCCACCTGATGATCTCAGTAATATTTAATGAATCAATCACAGATAAAGGCAAGGTAAAGAACTGCTAAACCTCAGTCCATCTGATGCCAAACAGGATGTGATGAGTGGGCAATTATTACATGCAGATTAATTGGATATATTCTTCTAGATGATTGTTTTCTTAATCATCTGTTAATGTTAATGAGTGGCATCGCCCATCTCCTAAGATGGTGATCCACATTTTCTATCTAACTGTGAGCTTAATGTTAGCTTTATTGAAGTTTCGCCTCCAAAATGGCATTAAGTGAAGTATATGCATTAGAATTTTGCATTAGGCCAGCTCATGTTCCTATGGTTGACAATTGCTATCAATTCAATAAAAAAGGATGAGCTTCCCCCTCCAAAAGATAACCGAGAATGATATCCAAATCCATATGTCTGAGGTCAGTATACAATAGCAACTGGATAATCAAAGACCCGAAGCTTGTATTTAAACCATATTCACAATAACACCTGCTGTGAATAAAGCGTAGCTGCAGTTGTCTCCTTGTGGGTTTTACTGAGATATAGAGGGGTCTTAGTGTCCTCCAGTAGGCCTGTGAACTGTCAGTACAACTACCATAACTCACCCATTAACCATTGTACTGTGACACTCACACAGGTGATTAGTGCTGGAGGAGATGCCTTAATCCTACCTGGTGTAACAGGTGAGCTATGTGTGTAGTGAGGGGCAGATAAGGAGGTGTCATCTCCAGGGACTTATGTCACAAGCCTTTGGCCCCCTTTTGCCATGAGGGCTGCATCATGCTGACTTACAGGGGTTTACACCATGCGGGGTTAGCTTGATGAATGCAGCCCTGGTGAGGATACACATCAGTGCTCCATTTCATGCATGATGATAACCAATTGTGATGTACTGGAATGTTACCCCATTTGGGCCTGTAGGCAGCTGTTATTTGCCACCTTTGATTTTGGCTTAACCTTTCCTTTTAAACATGGGCCTATTACTGAAGTCAATATCCTTGAAGTCAGTGCACAGCAATATCTTTTTGATATGATTTAACTCCATAGGTTATTTGAAAGAACTATTCGTTGGGCTCTAATTTTTGTCTAAAAAATGTTTCACCAATAGGGTGAACAGAAGTCAGCCTTTAGTTGACATATATTATGATAAAATTGAACAAGGAACCTTTGTTGAATATCCAGTATAGTACTTTAAGTACCATTGTGCAGAATGCTATAGACCTGTTGACAGGCACACTAAACGACCTACTAATATTACCATTATCATTGATTCCCCTTTAATATATGAGTTCTGACATCTTCAAGTACCCACATACTGCTCTGTAAACACACTCATCACAGCTCCAGTACCCATCACAATGTACTGTTAGACTCATCAAGTGGTATCACCTTGTCGGTCTAAACCCCTCCCACCTCCAATAACAATCAAATATGTAAATGGCAGCATTCTCTAACAGTGACAAAGGTAGTGGGGTTTCTAATTCTGTGAGTCCCAGGTGAGCTTTAGGTGTCAGGTGGGAATAGTATTATGTGAATGGACACTGGAGCCAGATGGTGGCAGGCAATGGGGGTTACATCATCCCAACCCCCAGCATCACATACTACTTGTCAGGTACCCCTAAGTAACTGGAGGAGAGGCGATTCTAAGGGTATTGGGAATATACTCCTGCTGCTTCAACAAAACGTTAATGATCTAAGAACCCTACTCATATTCAGGGTAATATCTGGAGCTAGCACTGTTCTCATGATATGAGGGTGCAGAGAGACCAGGTTGAAATGACTACGCTCCTATAAAACCCAGGAGGATTGCCTGGTATTCTAAATTAAACACTACTCCAGGTTCAGCCCAGGGTCGCCTTGGGGAGGCAATTAATGATAGAAACATGCAAATACTACGTCAATTGAGACTTGTATGCATGGTGCATTTGGAGGTAGCCTAGGGAGCTGGGCTACTGAGGGATGATGCTGCCTTAAAGGTGTTGGTACTGAAAGGGTAGGTATTTAAAATGTTACTAACATTCTACCTACTACACAGAATCGATAGAATACAGGAGTATATTTTGCTTGTAGAGTGAAATTTACCAAATTGTTGATTTTGTTCACTTAATAAATAGGGATGCTTTTATCACTACACAACCCCTCCCAAGCATGTTTTTTGTTAGTCCAGCGCCCCTACCAATGGATGATACTCAGCGAATTCAAATAGCAACACCTGCAGTCAGGCGACGCGTGGAATATCCTAATCACTCAAACAAACAAGACCAATTTCAAACTTGATCATTAGCCTTGTCCTGTACCCCCTACACCCATTAAGCGGTGGTCTGACATCTTAATTAACTAGAACACTAATTACAATGACTAGTCTGACTTACAGCGTCATTAATCTCAGCTGGCTGACACCAGCTGTCACAGGGCACAGGATGCCCTTGGTGTCATGGAGGGGGTATGGCTGACACATCCTAATACTAAGGATATTTGTGTGGTGCCACCTTGATACAACTAGCAATTTACTCCCAGCAGCCATAGATGGTATGGGAGATGTGTTCCGATATACCATTTCCAGAATAAAATGCCAAACTTGACTGAGGACATGAATGATACCAACAGTGAGGGCAGGGAGAGGTATGCTGAATAATGAATTTCTTTTCGACTTTGGCACCTGCATTGCAGTCATCTCAATGCAATGTGAGTTTGCTGCCTCAGCCCCCCCCCCCGCCCCTTACCACCCAATGGTGGCTTCCTGTAAAACAGGATGTCGTATCCATGGTGACCGTCATGGCAGGTGAAGCTGGCTTAATCCATTAAGATGAGTGTTTTAATGCAATACGCCCTTTTGTTACAAAATGGCGAGTAACTCACCATCCTGAACATACATTCTGGCATCATGTTGATCTCACAGGGTTCAGTCACCCCCTAAGAGTCGGCATGATGCAAAAATGCCGACTCGCCAGCACTGCATCGCTGCATCGTGATGACAAAGACACATAATGGGCCTTGGGGATGATATCATCCTTAAAGGGTTTAACTGTGTGCCAAGGTAATTGGTCAGGGTGTGGCAGGACTAACCTCTGTAATGGGCTGGATTATCCAGACTGAGGATTCTGTGTTATGGAGGTGTGAGAAGAGATTTCTGGATCAATATGGTTAAGCTGCAGATCACTTGTTACATTATAGGATACATTTTGTATTATAGAGTGGTACGTGACGCAGATCTATAAATGTTTACTTCCATCATTGTGACAGCAGTGATGTGGATGAGAGTGGGGAAAAGCGTCTTTGCTTCTGAAGATGTTTTATGAACTTGATAGCCTATCCAAAAATCAACTCTGTATCAAAAGAGCATGAATATAAACAGCCTTTGAAATAAAGGGAAAAGAAAAGAAGAACAGACTATTTCAGGGACAATAGATGATTGAGGATGGATTACAGTTACAGCTTTCTGTGAGATTGCATCAGGAAGAAAGGTACAGGTTCAGTATACAACCACAAGACCTTTTCACAAATACTTGAGGATGAATGAGTTTACTGCTATCATTAGACACCTGGGGGTTGGATTCAGTAGCCATAGAAACGTAATCAGATCCTAGATTCTATACTTCAGATTGGACAGTATAGCTGAAGGAATTTACCGTATTTACCATTCATTGTTTGGAACTAATGTTCACAATGGAATGTGAAGGATTCCATTATTTAATTCGGGTTTTCTCTTACAAGGCTCTCTTCTACATATTGTAATTGTTTTTCCAAGCAGTCAGAATATAAAATACTATGCTCTATTCTGCCTCTGTCGTGAACTATTACATAAGACGTACCATGCAGCAGGAAAGACTTGTAGCAAGTTACTTGTTGCATTACTATCATTCCCCTATTGACAGGCATCAACATCATATTGTCTATGGCGGTTGGCATGTGACAATGCTAAAATATTATTTAATACATGTTGACAGTTCTCAGCCCCTTCCCTTGCGAAGTCGACCAGGGTGCAGCGGCAACCAATAAAGTGTACTAAATAATGTAGGTGGCTTCTATAATTGATTTTACGGTATTGTCCCTAATGGCCGGTGGTCAGCTGTTGGCTGGTGGCATTGCAGGTGGCGGACAGGTAGATACAGTGTCAGGTATGGGTCTGTCACCCTCAGGTGTCACTGTTATATACAACCCCCTTTAACCCTTTAAGGCTGATGAAGCAGGAGTGCATCATGCCCATTGTTCAGCATGATGAACCAATGAAGTGCTGGTGAGACTGCTCGCCAGCACTTCATCGGGACATCATGCCGACCTTACGGGGTTGATACATATACTCCATAGGGTCGGCATGATGCTCCAATGAAGTGCTGGCAAGCAGTCCCGCCAGCACTTCATTGGTGCATCATGACGACCACTGCGCATGATGGACTCCTGCATCAGTGGCCCCTAAAGGGTTAGACACCTGCACACTGGGCCACACTCACACCTGGAGTCATTAACTTGGATCTTTGACCTCTGGCAACTAGATTTGCTTTAGATACTGTCCATCTGAAATTATGTTTGGACCATGAGGCAGTAATGATGGGAAATTCACTAGAGGAAGTAAATAAAAGTGAATGAGGATGACGGACCAAAAGTACATAGGGATGTAGGAATGGGCGGCAGTTATTGGTAGAATGGGCGAGGAGTGGAAGTCCAGGTGAGGCCCAAAGAGATTGGGAAGAAGAGGTCAAGGCTCCATGGTAGTCATGAATAAGAAGAAAAGAAGAGGCACCCTTAGAATGAAAGATTCATAAGGTAGGGAGAAGAAAGGGGGTATGGGTATATCCCAGAGAAACAATGCATTAAGGAGGTAGGAGTAGACGTCCTGGAGTGTACCAAGGGACAGCAATCAGCCTACCTCTGCCCCACATCACCCCTCCCCTTACCTCATCACATATACACTGACCATACCCCACCTGGAGTACCTCCATTCAACCTCCCTCTCCAGACCCAACCTCCATTTGCACCCATCAGTAATGGCCACTCCAGCCCAACACTCAAGTGGCTAAAGGTTGGGGGCTCCTATGCATAATTTGTGAGTCGTTTTTCACACGGTCTGAAAGGATGCCGGATGATCCCTTGTGAGGAGTTGTGAATAGCAATAATGGCATTTATTGAGTAGGCCCCGACTGGGTTTGGTCTGGTGTGGCACTGTCTGGCTGTATATTTTCATATTGGATTCAGACTAATCTAATCAGAAAGAGGTGTGTGGGTCTTAACTTTATTTGATTCTATCTGAGGGATCAAGTACTGTGTTGTGCCTGGGAGTTTTATTGGATAGAGGCTGGCATAGTTTTATTACTTTTCAGGACCCATCAGTGGCCAGCCAAAAAGGTCCCATCATCTATGGTGTTTAATTTGAAATAAAAACAAAAGTATACAATCAAACAACAAACAATATGTAAGCAAATCTATTTGGTGCAAAGCTGTGGCACGAAAATATAAAATGTATCCAACTGGACAGAGGATATTGGTCCTAACCCCCTCCCCTCGAAAAGAAATAGTGTTGAAGTTTAACTTGGAGTTTAAGCGGATATGGCAACACATCATTTCAATTAATGCACATCTGTGTACACTGCAAGATCTGTTACGTTCAAAGATATTGTAAAGGTGTACAAATGATAATGAAAGGCTAAAGTCTCTCTGTTATTTCTCTTTGTGTTGGCTTTGCTCAGCAGGTAAACTTTACACAATTTGTAAACACAACTTTCAATGAGGGCTTAGTAATGGGTTAGTCAATGTTACCCCACCCAGAACAAAACCCAAAACCCAAACACAGCCCCCACTCTTCCTGACTTTCATCCACCATTAAGGCTTTCCCCCAGCTGCTGGCAGCCTGAACATTTACCCCCTTTGTACTCATCACGATCACAAATAGCCCCAGTATTTGTATTTCCTGCTCAAATGTTGGTTTGGAGCTCTCCAGTTCAGCAGCTGGAGGTGAGAAATTGGTTATCTGAGGGGTATATGGTTGTGGCCCACTTAAAAGGTCCTTGTTGTTGGGTTGTGGGAACTGTAGTGTCATTGGGATACAGTAAGGGCAAACACAGACACGCGTTCTCCGTCACACAACGCGCCACACATGCGCAATGGGATGTTTGCTTGGGGTGCTCAGTGCGCGTGCGTAGAGCAGATCAGACACACATCCGGAAGTACGTCAGCTGTGCTGTTTCAAATCTAAAGTGAATTAAAGTGGTCTCAGAATTGCTGCAATTTTCATTTGTAAATATTTGTATACAATTCGTCTAAGGGTTACGAACAATTCCAAGCAATATATCGACACTGAATTGCACTACAAAGCTTTCATAATAGGTATATCAGTATTATGTTTTCATTTATCGTGGGCTATGTTCAGAGGTAACCAAAAGCCGTTTTATATTTGGCCTGTGGAATTCTGAGTCATTGTAGCCATGAAGATCAATATGCTTTCATGTGGAATAAAAAAGAAAGGTGTGACATCAAGAGGTATAATTTTTGGGGCCATGCATTACTCACGTCCATTCCCCAATACAAGGCGGTGAGAAGGCTATACTGGATGAGAGAGTGGCACCTGGACAAACTATTCAAGACCCAACTCCATTGCCATTGCCCTTTTACAACACGAATATCTGCATTGATAGATGTTTTTGCATGCAGGGCTTATAGATCTATAGAATATTATCTACAAGCAACTCGTGGATTCAGTCCTGCATTACAGTAGCTCATGACTTGTGTTATTCTGTTTTATACCACGATTTCGGCACTTCCGGTGGGTTTATATGCAGTTTAGCCGTGCATTATTCTGCATATACCACCCATGTGCATTTTTGAAATTTTTGGTATATACTTTTTCGGGGTCAAGTTGGACTTAGAATATTTTTTGGAAATGTTTGGCGGACATACAAAGCCAGTCTAGCCATCTTCCATTCTGAAAAATCGTCCAAACTCGTATGAGAATTGAACCCCGGCCGCAGTGGTGGTAGGCGAAGGCCTAAGCCATAGCGCCACACTGAACGGTGATGAAATCCAATGCGAAGGTAAATAAGTTCTAACCTGCTAAGTTTCCAGTCAGTTTTCGTATGGAATCCAACCTTTTCATGTTATAATATTGAAATCCCAAGAAGTTTTCGATCCATAGACGAGTAATGCGTGCTAGTTTTCTCCATTTTCTTCGATATAAATAAGAATCCATTGATTTTCCCAACGTACGCGAGTAGCGGCCCGGTTCGCTCTGTGCGAAGCCATTGCTTTTCTTCCTTGACCTATATCCACATCCGGGCTACTGACACACTTTCGCCGAACAAGGAGGCGGATGGGAATGGCCGGACTGCGACTCGCGTACGTTGGGAAAATCAATGGATTCTCCTTTATTTTGAATATATCGGACATAATACGTATGGAGGGATCATCTAGACTATCTAAGGATGTGTATGTTTTAATTTGAAGACGTGTCATGGCTGGATTCCATACGAAAAGTGACTGTATACACAGCGGCAAGGAACAAAAACAATGGCTTCGCGCAGAGCGCTGACCCGGGCCGTATCGCTAGCACTTCCAAAATGTCTTCGCCTGGCTATATTCTTTGGATTTCAGGTAAGAAAATGATACAAAATGGAGGAAATGGTGGTATAAACCTATTAGTTGATGGCTGTCGGGGCCCACGGGCTGTATATGCTGTATATACCCTCGCCGCTTCGCGGCTCAGGTATATACAGCATATACAGCCCTAGGGCCCCGACAGCCATCATCTATTAGCTTAGTCTTGAAGACAAGATAGGGCAGACAATGGATGAAAATGATAAACTGAAATGAATTAAATATAGGCTAAGCCAATCATAATCGCCCAGTGTGCAGGTTTTAACTAATACTACAATAAAATACCTCCTTCACTTGGGGATGAATCCGGCTTCACTGACCTGACCGTGAACTTATCGCTTATTGAGTTTAGCATAATACATATCAAGTCTATGTATTCAAGTCGTGTACTCATACGGTACATAAGCAACATAATCTACATTCTGTCAACTTCAAGATTCAGAAAGGTGTAAAGGTTGGACACTATGAGTTTGACTGCATGGCGTGTGTCTAACTAATCTGCCGTGAACTGAGTGCCTCAGAGACTCTGTAGGCAATGGTCAAGGAGCGGGGGCGTTATAGTTAGGGTCTATTAGGTTTACACATTAATTGGCTATAGATGCTGTTTTGACTGCATGAAAATGTAGTAGTAGCCATAGAAACAACTTGTCATGCGTGCCTTTCAGTATGTATAACAATACAAGTTAGTTTCCTTTGGCTTCTAAAGAATTTCTCCTTTTCAAACAAGTATACATAGGTATTGCGTTGTTGGAAGTTTGGTTTTGCTTCCAAATATTTCAATATGCTTGTAGCAAATCCATGTATGCATGCACCTAGTTTGCAAGTCAATCTTCGAGAATGGAAACCTTTCTCGTTAATATTTTATTGAAATGGTCAGTATTAACTTCGTGCACTGCTCTATACATTTTCACCCCTAGACAACTCCCCACTCCACCCAGGAGGGTGTTGCTCCTATAGTAAAAGGAAGAGCTGGCTAAAAATGCCCTCATTTCCAGTCCTTTCTTTTCATGTAGATATAACTTGTCCCTTATGTTGCACAGAAGTGGTCATTCAAGTACGGTGCTAAAAAACGGGGACTTGAGTAGGTACCTAGTTGGGAGAAGTCAGTCAGTATAATATACTATAGAGTGTGTGACATGAGTAGGTACCTGATAGTGCAGCTCTCTCTGTTTTAAACAAGGCAGGTGACTTTTCAGACCAGTGTGGTGAGTGCAAGTTGAATGGTGAAGCAGAGCGTGACTTCTTTTGAAAAGAGGGTACCTACTGACAGCTCTTTTTACCATAGGAGCAACACGCTCCAGCACTCCTAACCCCGTCCCTACCACCAACACCATAGCTACCCCATGCCACATCTGGTCTGATCTCATCATTTATGAAGAGGATATTCAGGGGGGATTCTTGATGGCAAGCAATTAATCTCTCCCATCTCTCATTGAACACTCATCAATTAAACATTGGAAGGGGTCATATTCCAACATTCTGCTATCCTATTGGGGTTTTATATGCAGCAATGGTATTGATGTCCAAATGGACTACCAATAAGGCTACATATTACAATGCATGCATGTGTGAATGTTACTTTGTAGATAGTGTAAATGCCCCACGATAATTCAAAGATATGCAAATGATATGTAGGTCTTATATCATTCAGCTGAAACTCACGATCACTTAAATTCCTGTAGTGTGAAATATACCATTCATTAATATGTATGCATTACTCCTTGATAATGCGAAATAAGCACCCAATGAGCAGTGGAGCATTGGGCCATGCCTGTCAATGCTTGGCCCAATATAGGCCGACATTGGCCCAATGTATCCTTGCAACCTGGGCATATTGCAGCCTAGAAAATAATGTGCTGTGTATCTAATCCTTTGACATGCCCACACAATATCTGACCTCTTCACACTTTACTCCTTTACCGGATGTCTCTACTAAACCAGACAGGAAGAGGGCACACTGAATGCCGAGATGTCCCTTTACTGCTCACAGTGGATCTCGTGAGCCTATTGATTGTCGACACGGACAATGGAATAGTTGGAAAAGGTTTAATCGGTTGGAAGCAGGTCGATTCAACGATCAGGGATGCCAATGGGACGCACATGGGTGGTCACTCTCGGCCTGTGTAATACTTATAGACGACTCTCACCTATGGAGATGATATTTGAATGGTATAATCCTACTTGATCTAGCAGTGTTTGGGGGTGATGTTACAAAAAGGTAAGCACAATATAGAATTACAGGGCTTGAATACACAAAATACAATATGTAAGGTCGTTATGTCGTTATCTAATACATAACCTTCATGTTAAGACCAAAAGCATATTTCGTATTCACATCTGGATCTCATGATATGTTTTGACTTCAAACGGAAGATAGACAGCATTACTGTCATATATAGACCTAAATCATGTGACTTTTAGATATCCAGATCGACGAGCATCCACATGCAAACACTAAACAAATACACTAAATATGTCAATAGTGCACTAGTTCCCAGTTGCCACGCTGTAAATATTTTGTAATTGAGGAAAGTATAGATTTTTAAATATCTACTCACGCACACCTAACCACCCCATGCTGGGTACATCATTATAGTCATGTACGTCACGCTTGGTTAGCTAAGCATGCAAGGTAGCCTGCGTCCCTGACGTGACGTCACACCATGACGTACGTGACGTCATGAGCATGAATCAATCAGGGTGGGCAGTAACAAGAGGATGGCTGCCTTTGGCCTGGAACAGCTATAGGGCAAGGCAAAATACACCTGACACCGAAAATTTGAATGTTCAAAAGACAATTGCAACCTCTTTTTTTTTTACATACAATATGTCTAAGCCATTTCTGCTGGAATCTGACTTTTGGGTTATTTAATTGAATTTCAACTTCTAAGGTTTACTTGAGAATCTATTATAAATCATGATTCCCTGGGGGGGGGGGGGGGGTTTCCACCAACAGATCTTTAGCACCCCCAATTCACTTCTAATGGGACATGGGTATTACGCATGAATAGGTTTATGGCATTGTGTGCGTGCGTGGCAGTGGTTATTACTATTATGGGATGGGTACGAGGGGCCCCACACGACACGTGTTCAGGATAATGAGAAGTCAAACAGGACCAGGCTGATTTTTATGAACACAAGGGTCCCTGTTTGTCAGTGTACTTGACCCCTAGGCATAGTGCGTTCTGATAGGTGGATCGGGTTGTACCCTACGGTGTCAAGTCCTTATCATAGCTAAACACATTGAAATATTTAGGGTCTAAGGGCCTGTGCATACAACATAGACCATGGGGACTTCATGCTATTGAATTATGCCTATCGATAAAGCTGTGCTACATCACTTTTTATCTATTTGTTTATATATATATATATATATATATATATATTTTTTTGGGGGGGGGTGACTACAACTTTTCCATAATGAAAGTATGGTAGAGACCATATGTTTGACTGGTAAATAGAGTCATTGTAATGAAAAAAAAAATACACACATGTACATGTCGTCATGAGTGAACCAGAATAGAGAAATAAAAAATGTTGAGAGACAAAACCTCCAGCTTACCTGATTTTCCAAAGTAGTATCCTGCCATGCCTCCTAACGCTAAATACGCCACTCCAGCCAGCGCCATCACCACAACCATAATCAGCGTCTGACGCGACTTCCGCTTACGGTACCGCTCTGACCCCTTAAAATCTGACTGTGGCACATCCATGTTTGCCATGCGCGGTTGTGGAACCGGATATAGTCCGTCGGGGGCGTCTCGGAGATGGATCATAGATGTCTGGCGCTCTGAGGGCGCTGTGGAAACATCCAGTGTCCGAAATTGTTGATTTTGGCTTTGTTGGACACCGTTGGGACTTAAAGTGTCTCTTGTTGGATAGTCTAGTGCTAGATGGAGATTATGTACAAGGTTAGAATTAGGGTTCACTGTGTTATTGTTCTTCCACTCATTCCGACCACTTGGGTTTGCTAAATGCAGCTTTCCCCGGTGCTCACCAGGTGGCAGATCGAAGTTATTGGCCGGAAGTGATCCGTAAGGGATCTCGGCGTATGAATTCTCGTGTTGTTGGTCGATGAGTCCCGGATGTCGCCGACCAAGCTGTCCGACATGGGCGGCCGTCAGGTGGGGTGGTGGTGGCGGTGGGAGGCCGGCCCTACTGAGTGGGGGCAGGGTGGTTCCGGTCAGGTTGCCCTGGGTCAGCATACTGGGTGAGGGTGAAGAACTGGGGGACGATGAACATAGAGTGGTGGACGCCGTCCCTGAATCCTGCAATGACACAAACAGTCACATTTAGATAACTCACTCGCACAAGTAATGGTACTCAAATCTAAGATTTAAAAGAAGAAAAAAAAAACAGATCTAGGACGATGCTACATTCAATGGTGTTTTGTTTTGTAATAGAGTGTAGTGAAAGAGTAACTAGGCCTATGAGTCCCTCATTTAGGCTCCACAGGTTTGCCCAGTTAGTCAGAATAATATTTCAGGCAATAATGGATCAGTCCATGGCAAATCTCAACCAGCATTATCTATCCTGTTAAGCCAACTTATACATGTACCAACAAAGGCACCTACAAATTACCACCGTCTAATTTTACCTTCTCATGTAACCCATTGTTTATGTCTGACATTGTGGTTGATGCCTCATTCGAACATGACGTTACATTTGTGACGTCATGGATGTATTTTATGACGTCATCATGACATACAATGATAGGAGTGTAGAGTTTGACATCTGAACCTGTGCCACTATTGTTATCAGCACCCAGGGTATGAGGTGTTAAAGCCACTGAGGTGGGCCCTCTAGTCTCATACCCTGGAGTTTCCTCCCTGGTGTCAGTAGCACCCAACTCCATGTTGCTCCATGGTAATTGAATTTTCCACTTTCAATATGATTTGTGTATGATGCAGTTGATGAGATCACACTGGATGATGTCTTTCCTCCCCCTCATACACTATGTGGAATAGATGGTCTACAGAACACTCTGCCTTCGTGTCACCATTATACATTATAACGCTGAAAATCCGACTGTGGACAGACCCAGGGAGCAGGTATAGGCAGGACGTGAACTGCAACACACAGTAAGGTGCAGGTAGACCTACAGATGGGTATACACAACTCCATTTCAATAGGAGTCTACTAATGGCGAAGTACCTCCATATTCATAAGTCCTCCTCCCTCCTCATCTCCCGGTATCAAGTGGAGGTGTAGGTAAATACGGCATGTCCAGGTGCCTCAGCCTCTCTACCTGTACAGGTGAGGTCTGGGGTCCACAAGGACCTGAAGGGGTCTATACCTGTGGCACAGACTCTCTGCTCAGACTCTCACTGTAGCTATAGGTAGGGGTCCTGATAATAGCAGAGGTTTTGCAATATGATTACAATAAGCAGAGGATTACTCAACAGGCCAGGTCTACTCTTGCCAATTCACATCTGGTTTGAAAATTTAGGAAAATGAGGTTTTAGGCCCCAAGACCATGGTCTGATGCAACTGTTATCTTTAATCTTTCTAGCAGGGGTCCCCACAAGATCTCTGAGCAGGACTTCCTCCCCTGCATGCCATAACAAGGTGAGTCCTGCCAGGTATATGAGTGAGGGCGGGATGTGAGGCTGGCACCAGGCCCTAGTCTATAACAGAGTTGGTCACCTGGACCCTGCCCAACCATCACCAATAACCCTCTCTATACACCCCCTCCCATGGGGGAGGGTGGGGGCTGTACCTTGTTTTGGTTAGGCACTGCAAAATTGGAAAAAGAGCTCTGGCTGTAAACCTGGTTTTTGTGGACAAGTTTTCTTTTTATGAGCACGCTGTTGCTCATCATCAAACTGCTTAAATAAATATAACACTCCTGAACTACTTGAAAAATAAAAGAAAATGTACAAAAGGGGAATGGGGATATGGATGATTGAGAACTTAGGGCGTCTATTTCATAGAATAGGTGGGCTGTATTTTTGTTTTGAGTAAACTAGTCTCCCATTCCAAACCACAGCCCGTCACACCCCTGCCATAGACCTAGCCCCAGGACACCTACCGATGTTAACTACCCTATGTTTCTTTAATAAGAACTAAATCCATTTCTATTGCCACCCCTAGATGTTCCCACATCAATAATGTATAAGCCATATTCTAAAATGCATCTCCTATAGGCCTTATCTCTATACCTATCTCTGGCTAGACTGGTAACACAACGTGTTGACATATACATTTTTCATAATGTATTGAAATGTATGGACATATAGATCTAGTCAATGTACCAGCAGGTATATTAAATTGAACAGAAATAAATGAAATGAAATTCAAAAGTCCATTATACCTGGTCAGGCTGGCGTCAGGCTGGTATAGGAGGGCAGCATCTAGACTTTTTGGTGCCACTATTATGGTGGCAGACAGATATTATAGATGTATCTATGGAAACTGACTGGTCTGTGGTTTTATCATATTGGAAATTTAGGACCCAGGTGATCCTGTGATGGGCTGCATACACAAACCATGGGAGTTTCAGCTCGGGAGGGGTGTGGAGGGGAGGGGGGATTGGAGGAACGGTTGTGCTGCAGAGAGAGAAATGCAAATGTTGTATGTTATATGAGTTAGAGAGGAAAGGTTTTTGGATATGGAGTATATTCCAGGGTGAAATGTGGTGTGTGGGTTGACGGCTGTGGAGTATGCCTTGGGTAAGTATAAGGTCTGGTATGTGGGTGCCTGTGTGCAGGATTATAGGGTTAAGTCTGGTGGTTAGGATATTTAAGTGTGGGTTTTAAGTGTAAGTGGAGACTAGATGTGACAGTTCTGAAGTAGGGCTATAGATCCCATCGGGATAGGATTAGGTATGGGACAGATACGGGACAGGATCTACCCATTGAGGTGGGAGGGAGTTAGTTGGTAGGTATAAAGGCGTGGGTTCTAACGGCCAGAAAAGGTGAAAATCGTTGGTGGCTGGCTCACACCGATCTCTATCGCCATTCACCAATAGCATTGGCCTCCACTCCTAGCCAGGCCTAAAACAATAATGTGCACGTGACCCATTGTGAAGGACCAATCAGAATGATCGATACACCCCCAATGGCAACAATTAATTCTCCTCCCCATGTCCGCTTTCCTAAGGGCCGTTTTCCACCATACGACAGGGTACCTCTTTCGGCCGACAGCTGCCACACTTTACCACCTCGGCCGACAGGGCTGCCATAGGGTTCAATGGTGGGGCATGGTCTCTGTCGGCCGAAAATAGCATCTACTATGGGTCTAGCGGCCGACAGAGGGGACATATCGGGTGGTGGAAAATGGCCCTAAGCCATCCGAACTATAACACTATTGGTGTGCCCTCCTGCGTGGTCGGTTTTTAAACATTTGGGTGTCAACGTGTGCATTAGTGCATCTTGCCTGTTGTGTTAGGGCCATTTTCCACCACCCGATATGTCCCCTCTGTCGGCCGCTAGACCCATAGTAGATGCTATTTTCGGCCGACAGAGACCATGCCCCACCATTGAACCCTATGGCAGCCCTGTCGGCCGAGGTGGTAAAGTGTGGCAGCTGTCGGCCGAAAGAGGTACCCTGTCGTATGGTGGAAAACGGCCCTTACAGAAAAGTAGCACAACAAAGGTATGAGTAGTAAGTCAACACTGCTTCCCTGCATCATGCTGACCCTCTGAGATACACACCCGAAAGGAGTGGAATGATGCACCAATGCATTTCCATGCATCAGGCTTGTACACATACATGAGACATTGAGGGATATGCTGCTCTTAAATGGTTAAATATGCTCAGCCCATGGTAAAAGATCCATATTCAGTTTCCGCAGGGTAGTGGGTGCTTTCTATGGGTGCTAGTTCAAGTGGGAGGGTGTATGTGTGTTCAGGGGACGGTGAAAAAGACCAAAAGTGGGCTTGGAGATCGATTTGGGGGAAAACGAGCCTGATCCAACAGAAATAAAGACATGCATATTACATCAGAACCCACCCAGCCCCCATTGATTAGGTCAATATTAACACACTTTAGGCCTATCCGGTGTGGGGGAGTAAGGAGGGGGTAAAACAGGGCAAGTATCATATTATTCCAGGTGAAATGATAAGCAAGGTTAACATTTTCTCATCCATTCCCTTACCCAAATCGTTATGTTTACAAGAAAGGCATTCTTGTGCTCAGCCACTGTCGTTTACTTATTAAAGTCTCAGCTACCGAACTTTCTGTTTGTTAATTGATACTTTGTCTTCTGTGGAGCTTTTCACAATGGGCTATTGACGTATTTGACAAATTTTATCTGATACTCTCCTACCATTAACTTTAATCCTCTTAGCTTTTAAGCTAATATGAAGTCACCGTGAACTTGCTCCTTTGGCAGCGCCTTGTATACTGCTTCTCTTCTGCAATAATTTCTCTAAACCACCAAAAATAACCTTTCTTGATCCCATAATAATTACTCTACAATATCAGAAAAAGGTTCAATGACCTTGGCCCAGCCGTTCAATCCAGCGTTGCACCTTTGGTATTTAGTCACGTGGCAATACCATTGAGATAATTAATTGGTTGGGTTGAGAGCATTTGCCATGTGTATCAGTGTATTGTAGGCTGGTACAGTTTAAAGCTAAGTAGCTACACCTGGTCTTAAACTAAAAGACATAGCCATGCATGTAATTGTGATCATAACGGTGCTCTTTGAAGCATACATCCAACTGTATATGAAAGCTGAAAAATACTGTTTATTATTCACCAGTTGATAGTAACACTATCACATGGGATGACTTTTGCAACTGATCCATGCTATGTAAAAGGTATAATAAACGAGGGAAGAGTTGTGAAAGACAATAAAAAATAGATATAAATAGAAGAAATGACTTTCAGTGGATAATATATGTGCACTGGCTTTACATAGTCTGATGATGGGCAACCATGCAATAGTTTAAAATCGTCCCTGTCAGGGCATAAACCAACAGCCAAATAGCAAAGTTACATGGCCTGGTCTACCTGTTCCAATCTATATATGAATAGGTAAAAAGGTAGGCTCTATAGTGCATTGCTGGATGCTTAATGTACCGTTGTCAATGTTCTGTTCCTGTATGGTCTGTCAACATTAAGGTATAAAATCTCTACAGTTATGCCAGTTTTCCCTCTCTCTATATACCTACCTCATGCATCCCAAGAGACTCAGCCTTCTTCTCTAGACTTGGTATATCAAGTCTATAGGTGTCCATTTAAGGGCATGCCTCTCCCCAGTGATCCTTAATGCTCCTTGTATTTCCTCCCTGAGTCATTAGAGCACCTTTGGTCTGTATGGGAACAATACCTTACTCACCCAAACCTGTACATACAAGCTCTACTGGCAGTTAATGGTAAATCCTAGCAACAATAAAGGGATCAAACACACGCCAGGTCATTAATCCTGACTCCTATAGACATTCCTACGTTAAGCACCTGTATCAGACCATCAGTAGTAGATGGGGGTGGGAGATACTGTCAGTTTAACCATTGACCACCCCTAATCACCAACCCTATACAACACCATACAGCCTGACTCCAGTCAACCAAGCCCCAACAGGTATTAACCCTTTGATACAGCACGATGCACAAAGGTAGCTTTTATATGATGCACCAACACAGCACTAGCGAGTTGATTTGGTGCTGGTGATTTACGTTGGGAGTGCCTTGAAACTGTAGGGCTGACATTGTACATTAATACAGCACTGGTGGGTTTGCCACCAGGGCTAGCTCCATGCAGCATGACCACAACAGGGCACACTCTTATGTGGCCTTTCAATAGCTCACCTTGGCGACACAGACTGAAGGGTTGAAGTGGCTGTGGTGGAAGTCTGCCTGGAATGTCTTACCTCCTTATTGCAGGGTTTAAGTGGGATAGATGTAATGGATAGAATGGTCAGTGGGGTTTGGGTATGTTGAAGATGGAAGGGATAGAGGGAAGGAGAGCAGTAAAAGATGGGTAAAGGAAGATGAGCTGTAAAAGTATAAGGGAATCATATAAGATTATCTAGTACAGATATTTCCTAGGGTGTTGCCGTTTCCACCTTTCATATTTCCATCTTCCAGTCACCCTGTTCAGTGAGTGCACGAGGTTATTCTACAGTACAGAACACCCCATGATATCTGACTGCAAGTATGTTGCCAAACAAATTTTGGAGAACTTCATGTTAAACCTTCACACAATGAACAACCTGTTAGTAGATCTACTGTGAGAAAGAAGGGTGAAGATGGATGTGCAGGATGTTGGTTATAGGTGTGGCTGCTAAGACTATCTGGTTATAGATTGTACAATGGCAGTATCAGTTTGTAGGTTATAGTATGTGAAGGGGCAAAGGTCAGATTGGGGTGTTAAAGGGGCTATATGTTGAGGTTTCACAGTACTGCTTCAGGCTAAGGAAGCTGACTGTATGGGGGCATTGAGACCCTTTTTAACCCTTTAAAAGTAAAAAAAGAATCCCTTGGTTCATTATGTTCCCTTTCTATCATTTTGCCAGGATGCAGACCTGGTGAAAAAAGGGATGAGACACTCCCAAATGAACAGCATTTATGATGCAGAAATCCAGTGCTGGTCTGCACAACATGGTACATCATGTGTGGACAAAAACTGAATGCACCTCACTCCCTATTCCCTAACGATGATGGGTGCACTTCTTAAACGTGTCTGTGCTTGGAGCACGGCTATTTAATGGTAATATCAGCCATTGTGACTATTCAGGAATGTTATAGATTGGTTAAAAGGGCAATAAAGATTGGCTATAATTGATAGAGTGCTGGGGAGTGGGATTGAATTAGACTTGTTTGCAGAAAGGTGGCGACTATGGGGACAATGTTAATGGACCGTTAATAATGTTTCACCTGTGTACTCTTGTTTTCCAATAATGGCTGATTTATTTTCAATTTAGAGATCGACGTGGAAGGGAAATAATCATTATGTATATCGAATTATTTTAGACCAGTTGTTTACTGCTACTGGGAAAAATAAGGTGGCAACATTTAGAAAAATAATGTAGATCAGAAAAGAAGAAGGGGTTCTCTGGATCTAAACCTAATCTTTTGTCCTTCACTTACATCCCCCTCAGCCCAAAGGCGTCAGAGGACCTTGCCTGCTTCATATGCAGAGAAATCTATAGCGTATATTTCACAAAAGATCCACGTTGATGACCCATACTCACCCACCCTCCCTGCAAACCCGAACTGTAGACCCTAATGAGCCGCCTACCTTTGATCCTCTATTTACCTGTAATTAACCTTTGTCCACAGCGGATCCAGCCCTGTTCCTGTACCCCTCCCCCATCACCAACCAGTGCCAATGTACACAACCTGCTCAGTGGACACACCGGTCATTATTGGCTGACCATACACTGTGGGCATCTTAATTATAGGCACTAATATTGATGGTTATGGCCCACAGATCCATATCTTTGGCATAACCTGGGTTATTGGCCATAGAGAGGTGGAGGTTTTAGGGAGGTGGAGGCTTTGTGTAGTTGATGTATTAGGGTTTGTTGGGATGGCTAAGCTTAAAGAGTTGATGGCGCGTGCAGATCTGGGTTTGGGCATTTTTAGTTGGCAGGGGGGTGAGGGGTCTTCCTTTGATCCTTACAATGTAGATCGGTACAAGGTAGACACTGAATAAGATAAGGTTGTGATTCATTTGCTGATTATTTTATTTGAGAAAAGGGTATAAATCACCTTAATCAGCTGTATCATACAGGAGACCGTCTTTTCCTTCGTACCCTCTCCACCTTTTTATTTTGTTTTACCGAAAACCAATGATGACCAAACTGTGCCATCATTTAAATCAGGAAAGGAGCATGAAGGAGCTCATTCCAATTAACTATACAACACATCTCTCACTATCTCAGAAATAGATCTCTCATTTTATCATTGGTCGTATACGTTCAACGGTAATTCTCAGCTGAACGGTATTAGGAAATTCGCCCATTGTTTAGTGATGTCCTTTGTTCCTTCCTTCCATATCTGCACAAAATCAAGTTGCAACATGCAGCTTATGTTATGAATGACACGTGTTCCAATGTACTGCACGTGGGGCTGTATTGTTGTTGTTTTTTTTTCTTGACAGGTTTCTTTTCTTTAGGCTCCTCAGAACCAAGACATAAAATGCTACTGTAAGTGTTTCAACGTAGCAGAACCAAACTTGTCAACGATTGCAATTCTTAATCATATCCCTAAGATGTGATACTAAACAGTGCTTTTGCAAACTTTCGGTACATGTATACTAGAAATGTGAATAGCATTCTAGATCTCCCGGCAGTTTTATTCTGTATTTATTCTTTTTTTCTGTACTCATTTCCTTTTCGTTTTTCTTTGTGTGTTGCGATCCACCATGGATATTCTAGAAATCCATGACACCAATTTAATCCCCTGGTGCCTATTCTGTGACTGCATAATAGAACGTCGCAATAGGAGGTGGTGTGCCACTATAGTGCCCACATGGAGCTGTGTAAAGGTGCATTAAGGCTGCTGGAGGTTAACCCTTTAAGGACGGCATGATGCCTCTAGTTTTAGTTGTGTATTAATACATTGCTAATAGGTCTACTCAGAATCACCGCATTGGTACATCATTATCAGTGATAAAGACTACTTTGGTATTTTGGTAGCGTATTGATTCACTGCAGGCATCATGGGTCAGCATGATGCACGAAGGCATTACTGGCGAGTTACTCACAAGGAATGATTATATGCATCAAAATGGCCATTGATATTGTAGAGGTCGGCGGAAAACGTCTTTGGAGAAACCGGGACTCGAACTACTTCCCCGTCTGACATTCTCTACCTTCCACCTACGCTTGGATCGGTGTGATACCGATAGGGAACATGTGACTACCCGGTGACC
The DNA here is from genome assembly GCA_949317995.1 of Acholoe squamosa. Lineage (NCBI taxonomy): Eukaryota > Metazoa > Annelida > Polychaeta > Phyllodocida > Polynoidae > Acholoe > Acholoe squamosa. Next base: position 22,825,497 of record OX439041.1, read on the forward strand.
CACCCCTGCGGGTCGGCCACCTGGGCATGGGGACTCACATAGTCACGTTCCCCTACAATATTAAAGCATTATGTTACCCTTAAAGGTAAAGGTTAAGAGGCAGTGGGTGAGGATAATGAAAGTTATTTGTTTAATTGTTTGTAGCAAGCTGCTACACGTGTGGGTATTGGCCTAAGTAGGTTAAGTTTCATTTACTCATGACAAAAGTAGTTTTGTTTCAGATGATGCTATCTGAGGGTATTATAACGCCTTTCTGGTTTGGAACACTGGGTGTTAAAACTTATCTATACCAGATATTAAGCAGATAAATGGAGAACAGCGGGATATGTGTCATAAAAAATGCTGTAATTGACATGAAACTAATTAACATACCTATAAGGCTTGTGCCCAAACTATAATATTATATGCAAATTTATACAATTTACGTTGATAAATGCATGAAGAGTGTCGTCCCTTCATGTATCTACCTTTGTAGATCTGTATTCATATTCCCTCCAAACTACAATATAAAACCATAGTGTTGTAGATTTTAATACAATAGTAGAGAATAGTTCTGTGAGACATGGCGCGGCGACTTGTAATCTTGTGTCTAGTTTCAGTTGGTGAGAGAGATAGGGCATACTATCATCTGGACTTTTGGTAGTATATAGCACAAATTCAACCTGATCTACCCACTGCAGCTAAGTACTAATAGTCTGTAGACTGTCCATTCTGCATGCACCTCACTCAGTTGCCACAGGGACCTGTCTTATTCAATGTTCAATGCCATAGTCAACAGGTGTGTCATTATGAGTGTACACTGTCTCAGATTGCCAGGAGCCTGCTCTGCCTCCCCGCCCCCCCCCCCCCCCCCACACACACACAACTGCCAATCACTTGTAATAGTCTGTACCTCGTCACGGGCCAGTGGTCAGCAAACCAGCCAGATCACTCCACCTCTCTGTAGAGGGGGAGCACAGTGTAAGTACATACATCTTTTCAGTGTTCCACAAAATCGTTTATATAATGAAAGGAGTAGTCAAATTAATCTTTCATCACCAATAGTAGATACATATTCTGAGAAAGCATTATTTCAATGTAAACTAAAAATTTTACACAGAAAAGAATGTAGCAGTTCCACAAGGTGGCCTTACACTTCAACCTCCTCTGATTTACAAAAATGCACATATGGCAACACACACTTTAGCACTGATTTCTCCATAGAGATCTTTGACAGTGAATACTTTGTTCAAATACAGAAAATATGATCCAATTGTACCATAACCCACTGAGATAAAACCTGTACTACATATATATAGTAGTTTCAAAACGAACAATTCTAAAACAAAGGCTACAGGGATGCATTTCTGAATCTTAAAATGCTCTAATGCTAATCTGCCATAGGGCTCCAAATGATGAAATGTCTTATCTGTGAATAAAATCAAAAGTATGAGATATATTCTGAAAATTCCTTCACTGATAAGTAAAGTACACACACTGTTATTATTACATTAGAATAGTGAGCAGGAATAGTTTATAGCAGAGGAGCCACAAACAAAAATAGATTGCAAGGCCTCCCTATCCCTTACACCGTGGCGACTGTGAACCATACACTAGTCTACTCATCTCACGAGTAGTACTCACTAGTCGCCGCGCTAATAAGCAGGGTGTACGGAATCATAATTGGTCATTATGATCAAATTGTCAAGTTCATTCAGCCATTTGGATTTACTATTGTATAATTGATTTTGAAATGTGGAAACCCATAAGTTAATTATCACCATTTAGTTCAAGTGACCTTTGGAATTATCTTCCTCGCCCTGCCTTTAGTCCATGAACCCTGAAGTCAAGGATGGGTGACTTTGTGTGACTCTTGATTCAGACAGCCGCCGATCAGGATGAAAAAAATACCTCCATCTACCATGGAAACAGACCATCAACAAAAAATAAATAAAGGCAGTAGAAGACAGCTAGTTTGCCCATACATGGTACTTTGGGTGGATAGGAAGGCGGTTTGATCACCTTATACAATGCAACCCTGGAGCTGAGTTTCCTGGGAAACAAGGCAGTCTATACAAATCAAGTACACCAAATTCTGTACATAGTTCTTTTTGATTCTTAGATATTCCCTTTTTATGGTTGTGCACGGTTGAGTTTTTCATTTGGATCTAGAATTGGGACATAATGCGGTTAAGAATCAGATCTGAATTTCATGTCAATGTCTGGTGCTGATAGCAGTATATAAACTGATGCCTGAGGCCTAGTATGATATGATAACAAACATGGATTCTCCATCACCGCAAGGCACTGGCACCACATGGATATCATTTCACAGAATGATGCTGAGCATGGGGAAAACCTGGGATCGCCTGGACCATCAAAAATCACAGGTAGCAGAGATTTCCAGGGGATGGGGATAGGGAAGGGGGTGAGCCTGTGGTGGTGCTGCTAGGAAGCAGCGTGGGTAGGTGGAGGTTGGGGGTAACACGACATGCCATGGAGGAAGGGGTAGGTTGTTAATAAAGAAAAAAAGGCCTGCTTCATTCAGGTCATGGGTTAATTAGTATGATTGAGGGGTAGGTGGGGAGAGTTAATTCCCTGGTCCTATGGCGGCTTAGACAGGCTTCCTAACAGTGGGAATGATTTACAGTTTGCATGTTATAGTGTGGTTTGGTAAGGTTCCCCTGGATCTACAACGAGGTCATATTAAAAAATGTGTTGTGTGTATGCGTGTTCTTATTAGATTACTATTCAGACAAAGAAGTATGAATACAGGTATGACTGACAAAAATAGATAAATAAAATATTCATGATACAAAATAATATCATACCGAGGGATTTAGTTATTGAATGTGGAAAATAATGGTTGTTTTAGAACTAAGAGAATCCAGTTAGAAATCCAACACATATATTGCAAAAAGGTTTGTCTCCAATGACTCCAACGACAATATATTTATCAAATAATTAGGGGGGGGGTTGTTTTACCCCTTCTGCTCACCAGATATGCACAATAACAGTGACCCACCTATATCCATGCCAAAAAGCTCTTGTCTATAGGTAACCCAAGGTAACCTCAGGAGACGAATTTCAATGTGTGGTCATTGACTACCCTCTTCTCATTGCCTTTTTAACCCCTTTCCATTAACCTATTAACTAACCCCTGAGGCTGATCAAAATCTTCGTGAAAAGCTCTCTCTCTCTCTCTCTTTCTCTCTCTCTCATTCTTCCTCTTTCCCCCCCATATCTCTCCTGTCATTTCCTTTCTTTCTTTTGTCCTCTTTGCCCCAAGGAACCACCCTTTATCTTAACCAGTTCTTTGTGCTTAATGAACCATGGCAGTCCCACCCTATCACCACACCCTGGTGGAACCCAGAATGTTATTGTTGTCACCTGTCCAGTTCCTCCAGAGGCTGGAGTGTGGGAAAGGAGCCAGCACCTGGAGGTGATCAATCACTGCCCCCTTCAGGTAGCCACCCCAACTGCCAATACCCATCTGTCACGGTCCTAACTGACCAGTACCCTATAGTGCTGTAAAAGGGTATTATGTATAGGTAGCCATCTTGTCTCAGAGTAGACTGCCATTTTGTCCTCCAAATGCCATGCTGGTTAAAGCCTTACCATTTTGATATATTGTGACACATTTCATATTTGAATGATCCAATCAAACTTACAGCCATATGTTAGTCTTCATTTCCCTTTATCATTTCCCATTATTGTAATATACACCCCTATCACTTGCCAGCACATGACCTAAGATATAGACCAATGTCGACCCGTGTCAGACCCCTTCAGACTTCTGGAAGAAGCAGGAATTGTGGGGCGTTGTTTTGGTAGTGGCCAGTGCCAGAATCAATGTAGAACACTTGACCTTAGTGACCAGAGGTGAAGGTGTGTGTTTTGGGGTGTGTAAGGGGAATTGGATCCCTTTAGAAGTTCAGTGGCAGGGGTAATCTGGATTTTATATTCCCTAGTGGGATTAATGTTTTCATTGCATCTTGCTTGGAGTCACACTGGTCACTCACAGGAACGAAATGATACTGCTAAGAATCACCAGTATCATTGGGATACATTAAGATGGCTGTCTACCATGTTTTATATCTTCACATATAATTATGGTGTATCATGAGGAATATTTACTCTAATGCTGCATGTATAGGCCTGAGACTGCCCACAGTAAGATCCATGTTTGTAACAGTGCATACAACAAGAATCCTTAAAGATCCCCTTAAATGCACTTACGTGTGCAGTACATGAAGCCTTTACAAGTGGTGCTATTTAAATTAAATATTGAATAGTGCTCCTTTGGGGGTTATATTGAAGGTACAATGCAATGTACACTTGTGGTGACATTTTAGGTAAATGGGCTCTATGTGTGGAGTGGCACGTTCCCACACTGGTGAAAAGGTACCCTATACTACTTATATGAATTAGCTGCTATGATGTGTGACGGGTTTGCATTACGACTGGTAAATGCCTATTTTACCAACCCTTGAGTAAATAATTCAACATCCCAAGGCAGCTGAATATAGCATAAAACACATAATGCCCTCAAATAGATAATCCCTTAGGATAAACCATGTTTGGATTCCAGACCCTTTCAAATGATTATGAAGAAAGTTAGGCCTACCTGTTATCTCAGAATCCTAAATTAGTTTTTGAGTGGCAGCTCCATAATTGTAAATCCTTTAAATGACTCCATGTTGAACCTGTATAGTTGAATGGTACACCTTGTTTAAGCCTATAGACCGATAAAGTCGTTATTCTGAAGAGAGTAGCTCAATTAGCTTAGATCCACAAATATAGTATCTGGAGCTACTCCTTGACTCTCCCTCTGCAATCATGTAGCTTCCCATGCAGTCTGTGTGGCTGCCTGGTGAGGTGTGCTGATCTAACTGTGGGACGCAGGGAATCCCCACCTCCACAACCAATCAACCAGACATTCAAAAGCCTACTCCAGCACTCCCTCTCTCACCTGGAGCACCCCCCCCCCCCCAAACCAGCCCCGCCCACCCACCTCATCCACATGCTGCACGGTCCACATGGCCGCTACAGACGCCCTTCACGCCCCCTGGCGTCCGTCGGTGACGTCACGGCCCTGGTGGCAGCGTCTGAAATTATTAATATCCGGGTCCTGTTGTGTATCAGACTATTACTGCTGGTACTTGCTGTGTTTGGGAGCTAAATATGTGTGCATGGTTACTCAAATTAAAAATACCATCATCTGAAATGGTAATAATCCTCACCACCAGATTAGGCTATAGGCATGGGAGAGGAACCTTTCAAAAAGTAAAAAGAAAAACAAACAAACCTTGGAGATCTCTAGGATTCATAAACAAATTTGAGACCACAAATGTACAAATAAAACCTCAAAACAGAGGACGATGATGTTGCAAAAGAATGTTTACCAAGATGTTGAACATAACCGGTTATTTGAGCATCAGTAATATAACGCCATAATGAACATCGTTTATTTTTGTGTTGTTTTTCTTTCTTTCATTTTTTAGGGGGGGTCTTTTGGATCATAGCCTCATATACCTAACTTAGTTTGTGGCAGGATATGATATCAATAGTTCTTTGTCCACTGTACACATGTGTTTGCTGCATGCAAAATCACCCCCATCATTGTTCTTCCATTGAATAGGCCCCCTGGACATGAGGAATATGTCTTCAATTATTAACACCAGATCAGCCTAATTTCTGTCTCTTTGTATACCACACTGTTTGCAAACTGAGCCAATCAGATTTCAGATAGCGTGCGGGACATGCGTCGTAAACCCCTATCATCTTACAGACCTCTTGTATCCAATATGGAGGTGTATCACATGATGTGTGATGTCATAGACATGGTGGCTATTGTCAGTTGGCATGTAACATATGGAGGGGAGGAGGGGACGAACTTGGTGACCTGCAGCTTTAGTATGGAAACATGTAACTGTCCACATGCAATGCTGAGGTCTTTGTATGGATGGAAAGTGATGACTGTAGGGGCATGGTGGCAGTATCAGCGGTGGGGGAACCACCTGCAAGCAAATTTGAATTGGGACATGATTAGGCCTACTAAATCACCGGATACTTAAAGAGCCACTGTAACACCAACCCTATGCATCAAATACATCTATCATCATTATTATGTTTTTTGTGTGTTTCTCCTTCTTTGATTTTCTTTAAAATCACAGAAATTGGGAAACTAATAACTTACTTTGGTCCTACATTGGAGGATAATTGTGGGGATCTACTCACACTAACAAAATTCAGGTGTGACATAAGCAGGCACGTTTGAGCCAGCTATAAGCCAATTATAGGTTCTCAGTTTGTGACTGATTAGGTATTGTTACCTTCCATAAGCTGTATTACTGGGGATAAAGCAGCTTATCCCATGTAACTATATAGGCAAGAGGTTGTATTGGGGGTTCTAATGTCAACATATTACCTACAATAATATGGTGTCTCTATCTCACATGTCTGCATGATTAAGATCGGTACTACTCAAGAACTCAAGAATATATATAAAGAATAGACTGACAATCGATTTATATATATATATATATATATATATATATATATATATATATATATATAATTTACAAGTTGGCCCAGAAATCAGAGGATGAGAACAAGTGACATAATACAGGGCGAGGCATCATTTGAAAAGACAGATGTTTCCTAGATGTCTCAATTGAATACGCACAATTGAGACAATTAAAAAAAAGTAAATTGTGGTACTTAAATTGACTGCACTACTATCTAGTTGTGTCTCTGTGGGAACTAAGGTCCATCAGTCTTTGAAAAAATAAATTCTTCTCAGTTCAGAACTGAGTCTTCTCAGTTCAAAGATCGCCTCATATCATTGGGTACAAAGTACCAAGGTGTGCTGTCCTTAAGGTAGGGTTACCTGGTTAAGGTAACATTGATGCACCTTTACAATAACTGACACAACATACAAATAGCTGTGATAGAAATCAGACCATTTTCCCATGTGTGACACAACCCTAACAAAGGCCTACTTTAGTAGATCCCCTCCTACAACCAGTCCTTGTCTACTCACCCCAATGACAGAGCTGGGCCGTGTGAAATATTCAGCTCTCTACAACTTAGTACAAGGAATTCCCATATCACCCATTGAGGCCTGTGATGTATATACCAGTGAAACTGGGCATCCCACGTAGGCAGTCATTTTGCATAGGATTTTGTAGGGCCTATTGCTGGCAGTAGTAGGCTAAGCCGCTTACTATAGGTTAACTAAACACCAATACATCTTTAATAGAAAATACTAAAAAGGGTATGTCACACAAAACCAGACGATTTCAATTCAAAGTTTGATATCTATTAAAGATCAGCGTGTACATCCGAATGGAATCAAATTGTAATATCACAATGCACTAATTATTTAGTGAGTTTTGATCACCTTTTCGACATATTTATATGTCTTCATCTTTAATAGAAAATGAAATGGAAGAAAAAGACATAGATGAGGGAGGGGGGACTTTATTTCTGTTTGCTAAAACAGCGTCCCACTGAGTCACTGTGGCTCAGCATTTCCAGATTCCCATCCCTTACATACATACCTAATGATATCTTACCTCACAGGCAGGTGATTGGGGGGGGGTGAGGCAAGTAGAGATCCCACGCCTCACAAGCCTTCCACATAAACCTCCTTAATCCTTGTCCCCATGTGGATTCTGGCCCTATTCACACCTCCATAGGGAACCAGTCACTCACAAAGGCCACCTCCAGTACAGAGAATGGTCCAGAACAGGTCACCACCAGGAGGGGGGGATAGACCACACAGGAGCAGAGAATGGGGAGCCAGGAAAGCAGGATGGGGGACCCATGAGAGCGGAATGGGGCACCAGGAGGGAGTCTGTGGACACGCGAGCTGGGTATAGAGACAAAGAAGGGACCCCAGAGACCAGATTTACCTAATTAGGTAGCATTCATTAAGCCTACCACCAATGGCTACCTCCAGGGTTTGGTGTTAAACTAAAGGTGCTGGTACAGGAGGTGGGGAGGGGGGCTGGGTGTAAAGGCTGACTACTAATATTTCCGCAGTTATTATCACATTAATGCCCAAAGGACCCCAGCAGCTGGCCACTTAGTAATCTAGGCTATTTATCCTATGTGTACCTGGGAGGAGGCTATTGTAATATTGAGAGCCCCTATAGAAAGTGAGGGTTTCAGGGGTGGTGTGAGTGAGGCATTTTGTGTTCTGGGGTATTTTGAGGATCACCTGTCGACTATTATCTCTCCGGAAACACCTCGGGAGTTTCCGGGATTGTCCGTGGGAGCTTTCATCCATGGTGTTTGGTTCAAGGACTAATTGTCGACCTTGGTATTTTCCCATGGCACCCTGTGATGGGTGTTGTAGGATGAGGGTTCGCTTTGGTCTGAGAACGCCTTTTTTAACAACTGTAGGCTAAACATAGTATTGTTCCTTTATTGCACTATGGTAGGGGTATAGGCTTAATCCATGTACCTCTCCACGTCCTTTAATTAAGATTCAGGTTTATAAATTCACATCACTCATCAGAACATTCTTATGAACTTTGCGTAAATGTACATTAAAACTCGGTTTTAGGTTGGAAAAAAATCGAGAAATAGACCTAAATGATAACACCTAAATCAAACAATATCCTACACTGTAAAAAACAAATGTTGTTGAAATAACGAAGGATTCATCATCTCAAAGTTGCCCGAGATCCATCGTTATTTTCATAGAGATTCCTTGTACCACTGCACTGCCACCTGGAGTTTCTTGTAAAAACTGCAATGGCCCCCTGTTATCTAACTACGGTGGTTCATGTTCAGTTTTACAAGGGTCCCTCGTAGATTCAACAGTTATTTTTTACAGTGTAGCGTGATATATGTGGGCTCACAAAAGCCTTTTGGTACAACGGAATATGATAAAATTCTTGAAAGGCACTGACTGAATCGTGCTATATGAACAGAAACGGTATAAAAAGAATTTGTTTGCCTTAACCTTAGAAATCAAAATCAGGTAACTCGGCTCATAGGTAGGTTTCTATATGTGTAGACATCAAAACTCAAATAGAATACCCTATATTTATGAGCTTCAGAATTCTTCTGAATAAGAGATGATAGCATTGTCTTAATATCGCATGTCAATGAACTCCTCCATTCTTCCCGTTTGATCAACAACGCCCAGAGAGAAACTTCAAACAAATCTGGGTGAATAACATAACAACACCTGCCAAAACTACAGGTTCATTTTGATACAAAAACTATCATAGCCTTTCATCAGAGAACCATTCAGCCCCAACATGAAAAGGGACTGCCGCCAGATGTGGCCACCATTTATGACACATTGAGCATGCGCAATGAAACGGACCTCATTTCCGACACGCCACGAAAATTGTCGTCTGCTCAGGGAAAGGAGAGAATAATTGTATTTTGCTTGTTCCTAGCGACACACTTGGTTAAGTATGGCATGCAGGAGGGGAACATGTGTGAATTTTGGCGCCATTTTCTCAGCAGCTTTGATGTATTGTATTCCACGAATCAAAAAGTCTAATTCTGAATATGGACGCCATTCTTTGCAGCCATGACTGCTAGAGTAGAATAAAGAAAACCAACCAATCCACTCTATGCGATTTCACAGACCAGTGGAGCGATACGTATGATGATCAACCACAGGAAATTAACTGTTTTATCTTTAATGCATAGCCGTCATTGCACCCAATCTTGGCAGGGTTCTTTTCATCTTAAAGCTAATGAAACTTGTAAGACTGTTAGTATTAATTTTGAATTTTCCACCATTTATTCCCTGAGGGGTACGTAGCATGACAGTAGGAAATCGTTCTGTCTGAAATTCATGAAGGCGAAATGAGCCAAGGATTAGTACCTAGTGAGGTCGTTAAGACCTTTAGGCATTATAGATTCTTTTAACCCCGAATTATAAGCAACACACTGACGAAATAAAACTTTCAAAGATCACAGAAGAGATATAATTTATTCTTAATTCTCATGTGCCTATTTGCCACAAGGGAAATATCAAATAAAGCAGGCTGTAGAAAGTATGACCATTGCCAATAGTTGCTGCAAATGCCAAATGTGACAAATTGGACATTTATATCCCAAATGGCTTTCTCATTACTTTTCTATCAGCCTACTTATACTCTCCATCCCGACCCGATGCCTATACTTCCGCATGGAGAGTGTAAGGGGGAAGCAAGAAAAGTGTGGAAAAATTAAACACTGTAGCATGCAAAGTTTCCACCATTTGTCTTACCCATGTTCCCACAGGGGATAAATAAGTCCACAGAGGCCATGCAGACCACTGAGTACTCATTCATACCAATATAGGTGGTATCAACCTATTGGGACCATTACTTGAGCTTGTAAGGTCTCGAATTGCAGACTGTGACGGTGCTGGGAGGTCTCAAGCACCTTGAGGGGAGCCGAGATCAAACATTTCTTTTCATCTACTACTAAGACGCCATACGTAAGACCACAATGGCGGGGGGAGGTGGGGACGGTTGGGAACCAACAACTTGATGTCAAACTGTACAAAGGGTCCATGTGTAACATCAACCCCAGCCATTAAGTATGAGTGATTGACGGGTGGGTGTGGGGGGAGGGGTAAGGGGTGGTTATATATGGATACATCCTTGCCCTGTGGGAAAATACCTAGCCGGAAGCACAAAAAGAATAATGTGTATGAAGACTTAAACCCTATAAAGGCGCGGGCATTAAACACAACTAGAGATGAACATGAAAAACAAAGGTAAATTTTATTTACTTTCTCTAGAACTTTGAAAATGATATTGGCTAATTTTTGAGTAGTAATGTAAAGGACTGGACAGAGGTAAATATGTAAATTGAACACATGAATCATGAAACACAGATCATTGATCTACTGTTCTAGGGTATGAATTATTACTGCCATATTAATTCCACACCATGTATAAATTATTACTTACATACCAAAACCTTGCTGGACTCATTACCCTTTTACCACTCATCATACCTTCCTGATCCTGTGTTAATATTTGCTTTGTTCCCCTTCCGTGACTTTATCTAACTGAACAGTCTCTATAAATTAATCATCTCCAAGTGTTTTTTACTAACTTTAGACATTCTTTATGTTTCAAAAGAGTACCATGACTGGCTAAATAATGCTTTTCGAATGACTTTTTGATACATGTGTGCCTTAGTATTGCAAAAGGAAATCTATCAAAACAAAGTTTGTTTTCTTCAAAAATTACGATGATTAGATGAAATAGCAACTTTGTTCACGAGAGCACCAGTAACTTACTGTCGATATAGTATATAATGTCTTACAGCGACTGAAATGTTACAGTAGATTTGAGCTTCACATCTTATATGTGGTGTCAAGCTGTACTACGGTGTGGCAGTATGGAATTGTATGTTATGTTTGAGATAGATGACAGGACAGGAAGCAGCAATGTCTCCCAGAGAGGCAAAATGGCCGTCTCTACAGGAAACTATTCACACCAACAAAGCTATAGAATAGTCAACATCCCTCTTCTCCCATCCTCTCCTCCAAAGCCGACTCCCCTCCCCGAACTCTCCACTTCTCTCCTCAACCCCTTAATGATGGCATGATGCCCCAAGCATCAATGTCCATTTTGTCTTCAGTGCTGGCGAGTAACTCACTCTAAGGTGAAAACTGTATGCAGCCCTGAAGAACAGAAGCCAGGGGGCAGCATCAGTGCATCACATCTGTTATAAGTTATTCTAATCAAGCTCTATCCACCCCTTAAATGGTAAAACCCATCCCCTGAGACTGCCAGTTGAGAAGGTTGAACCTGCTGCCAGGCCCTCATCAGGTTCAGGACTAACCCGTTTCTTAGTACACCCTAAGATTCAATGATAGTCCCTGGATCATGGGGTGTACTAAGAACTTAGTACACTGTTTTATCATCAAATTTCTCTTAACTTCTTCATCAAAATACATAATTCTAAAGTCATCTAAAGTACATGGGGACTATATTTTACATATGCACTTTTTTACAGAACTAAAATCAGAATATTCTCTGGGAAATGGTTATATGTGTAAATTTCCCCTTAGTCCTGGTATAGTAAAGTCTATTTGCTAATTTGTTGTTAAATTTGCTAATAAATATGAACCCACAAGATTAAAGAATAGATAAATGCCTACAAAATGACGTTTTCATTTTAGCCAAGTGTTATTTAATAAGGGAGTAAATGTGTCATTTAATGTAAATGTAAGTACAAAATAGTGGAGTGGTTTCACCATCCCACCTTTGACCCCAATAATGTATGCACAGGTAGGTGTCATGGTCCAGTGACCAAGGCTCTGATTGGCCCATACACCTGCAGAGGTGAGTGTCATGGTCCAGTGCACACACAAGTGTACTAAGATACCAGTACATCCTAAGACTGTGCATGGTATCAGAATCTTAGTACAGACTAAAATCAGACTCTTGTACTATGATCCTGGTGTGTCCTAACAAGATATTCCCGTCTCTAACCTGCTCATTAGGCTGACCAAACAGGGGGTGAACAGAGCTGGACATCCTATCAGCATACAGCCCCACACCCTACCTGTCCAGCACCGATAACATCAAAGCACAGACCCTAATTACAGGTGTACATTAGGGTCATGGCTCACTGCTACTGCCCAGGTATGAATGATGGATGGGGTTAATACCCGAGGGACCCTTTAACCCTTGTAGGACGGATCATCAGAGGTATATATGTATGGAGGATCAGGTTGCTGACCTGGTGGTATTTTGCATTAGGAGGATGGGGGTTAGGGTAGGACTATTTAGAGAAGTCAGACATCTTGTCCCCTTGTTTCCTAAGCTTCCAATAGTCTTTGGGCACTAGTGAATATATCATAAAAACAGTTTTAGTCCCAAGGGGTCTGCCTCTCACTTTTGAACAATAAAAAATAAATCCCACAAACAGTGCCATTTTGACTGGCAGCACCTTTCAATTCTTACTGGTATACCTTTACAATTCCTGGCTGTACTTTCTGCCCTGCACAACTCCTGCATTACCGCCCTATTAGACTCCTATAACCATCTGCACTGTTTGCCCTTTACATCCATCTTGGGTCATTGGGTGGCTAATGAAATGCAATATACGTCCACGGCAATTTGGGACAAGATCAAGAACGTGCCGAAATACCTTTCTAGGTATTTAGAGGCAGATTTAAGGGGTTAGTCTGGAAGGATAAAAGAATGGGCGGGGCTTTGTATGTAGTTATCGGTTCGAATATCTTGAGAAAATCGTGTCAAGTGTCTTAGGAGACAAGGGGTGCTTTTACCTGCAGAGACCTATGTGTGTATAGTGACAAGGACTTTCACACGAGAGAAATCAGGAACCCATATGTTTTCAAGCAATGTTTAAACTAGCAGGTAACTAATTATATGTGGTGCACTTTTATTTAACGGTCTATAAAGAATTCAAAACAGATTGAGAAAGAGTGGAATGCATTGAGGAATGCACTTTAAACCCTCCCGATCAGGCCCTATCCATGTAATTCCAAATGTGTACCTCATGTCTAAGAAATTAAAAGTCTAGGGACTAAGAGTGAAATGGGGGATTAAATCCTGCGATTCCCGATTTTAGCAGTACTTTTGACATTGTACCAGGATCCAAGGGAGACCTTATACCCTCCATAGGAGCTTTATCCTCGCTATAGGTTTATGGGGAAGTAATTCAATCATATTATTCAAATTACTAAATGCTGTATTCTCACATCAGCAAATGACTGCCATACACTACTAAGATCAAGTTGAAGTTAGAGTAAGGGACAAAGTATTCCTCTTTTAGCACAATAGTAAGATGATAGGACGACCAGGGGAGTCCGTGACTTCTCAACTACTGCTGGGAACTTCGATGAACAGGGCCTGAGGGTGAGACCATGCTTAGAATATACATGAGATTTAAATCTTATTGTACCCAAACTTACACAGAATGCCTTTGTAAACAGCACATCTTCTCAGGCATGCTGAACCCGACTTCTATAACAAAGCCTTTAAACCTTTATCATGGGAATGGGAGAGAATCCAGGGGGTCCTATCGGCAAACAAACAGGGTAAAGTTAAAGTTCAATAGTCTCCGCAGGGTTTTTGCTTCCTTAGGGGGTGGCATCAATCGTTTAGTAACTGCGTAGACAGATACCTCTGAACTTCAGCTTTATTGAAGGCGGGTTATTTCAAAAGGTCCCAGTATGGGTTACGATGAATAGGACGGCATGCCCCGCCCCCTCCTATAGTGTGTGACTATAGGGGTGGGGGTAGGAGGGTTTGCATACCCCAGTGGGTATAAGGACTTGATTGGGGATGGGGAGGGGTAACTCTTTAACTCTTTAAGTTTCATAGTTGTTCAATATCAGTATAGTATCATGTGCTCATCTTTTTGTCCTGATGCATGAAATGGGCCTTTTCTTTGTATCTACTCATCAGAGTTGCATTCATTTCTCCCCTCGGGAGTGCATCAACTCCTAAGCATCGCTATGATGCATAACTTCATTCGTGCATCATGGTGACAAAGGGTATAATCATATTCATATGGCAGAGTGTGGCCCTAAGAGGTATAAGAGGTATTCAGAGACAGTACCCACCAGGTGGAGGCACCTGTTGCCTTGTGCACCTGCCCCATGTATGTTTTAATGACATCACGTGGTGCTATATGACTGAGACATGGCTTCATTACACAACTGTAACATGTAAACCCTATTTTTGACAGCTTGGCCATCTTTTGAAAGTATTACTAGTATACACTGTGTCAACAACGTTAGGGTTTTGATAGTCAGAGCCATTGTACATAAACTGAGCAGTGGAAGTGTTGAAAATATATCAAAATGTTCTATGTCATTTAGGATATCTTAAGTGGTGCTAAAAGAAGACATTTCGGCCTGAATTTCTGAGGAAGGGCTGGCGACTTGAGGAACAATATCTTCCTAGGCCTATATAATGTGGTCAACCTTATAACCCCCAATTACCCATTCCTTAACCTTTCTACCTCACCCTACCCCACTAAAGGAACACATGCACATTGCTTCCATCCACCTGTCCTTAATATAAGCACACACCTGACTAGACTGATGATGGTCCATGTACAACCTGTATACTGCACGCGTGTAAGGTGTGCTGGAGGCTGTTGCGAAAAGATTTGGAATTCAATTCTCAGTGTAACTAATGCATCTTCCAGTTCCTCCCGATTCTCCACCCAGGGAGACCAATTCCCACCTTATACTGTAATGGAATTGACTTACCCTGAATTAGACTGCATTGCAAAAAGTTGAGGAACTGGTTCCATGATTAATTCCACCTGAATGCTTCCCATAGTCGAAAGGCCAGGGAATTGGAGAAAGGAACTGTTTGGGAATTGGTTCTCGATTAGGAAGCATTCACCAGTTCCTGACCACTCCTAAACTACTTCTATGACCAATTATCTTTTGGCAACCCAACAGGGAATTGATTCCCTGAGGTCAGTTAGTTCCATTTTGGGAATACCACCTCCGACAAAGTCGTTTCCAAATCTTTTTGCAATAGCCTGCTGAACCAAGTATACAAAATGTATGTGGTAACCAGACTTTAACCCTTTAACGCCAGCATAATTATTGTATAGTGTTTTATTTGCCCTTTGGATATCATGACGCATGAGTGTAGCCCTGGCAATTAAATTGTCCATCGTACATCTATGCATTAAGTCAATCCAATTGATGCAGTGCGAATAATTACAGTGTTACATTGGTGCAATAAATGCAACTGTGATTTGATACATCGTGTTGCCCAAAGAGGGTTAAGAATGGGAGGGGACTACATGATTGTGGTCACACGTCAAGGTGGTTAAATGTGACCTCAGTTATTGACGTTCAAATATCGCGCCATTCACTAACGGCCATCATAAATGGAAAAGATAGTAAACACGTGCACTGGAACCACATTGGTGTTCACTAAATTCATAAATTACATATATGCTACAATGTCACTGAATATTGTCCAACCTTGGAGAGGTGGAAAGCCCACTGTAGAGTACACTGTCCTTGGCGGTATGCTTCTGACTGATGAATTAGAATGGTAAAAAGAAGAAATCTGTCACATACAACAAATTATAAATTCCATACACCCTAAAAAATCATGAGACATCATAACTATATATAATCAATGCATGGATTTATAACCATTACACTTCTTCAGTGTATGTATGGAATAGGACACCTGCCAGCTGTCAACTATTGCCCAGAAATCCTAATTAGACTGATATCTCTTATCAGAAAGATACCAGATTCACTATTAGGTCCTACATCTTACCAACTCTAATCCAGCACCCAGATGTACAAACAGTGTCAGGGTAGTGAGAACACGGTTCTGGAGGCTGCACAATCCCCACACCTACCCCTGAGCCCTACACCTAGAGCCTAGGATTGACTGATACCAGAGATTCCCCTACATGTAGCCAGTCACCTCTCAGCCCCTACTGGATTTACAGGCTGCTGATAATCCCTATACCTTAATCACTGACAGCGTTGGATGCTCTCTTAATCCAGAGATAATCCTTCACCTGGTTAGAGGGGGTTTATCTGTGTTAACCCTTTGATGGTGGAGTGGTGAATGAGGATGGCTGGTCACACTCTGCTGCTAAGTTCCCACTTCAGCACCTACTAGGTTTAACTTCTGGACATTATAGAGATCAATGGATGTAGTGGAAGATGTGGGGCTGCAGGGAGATTAGAGATTGGAGGAGTATTGAGCTGTATCTATAGACTTTCAATTGGATACCGTGGAAAATCCATCACACATACCTACAACAGTCTATTTGTATGCATTAATTGCCATGCATCTCTATGAACTTGAAATATACTGTTATTATTGGATTCAGATTAATCTCCCTCTGGACTTTTGTAGTGATTTAGGTTAACACTTTAATTGTTTCAGTGTTGCTAACTTTCCAAGGGATGATACCATTTGAAGAGTTCTGTAGATGTTGTACCCTTGAGCTTACTTATATCAATAGTCTCTATACAATCTATTTAGGCTTCTGTCCACCTTAAATTGACTAAAGTACCATTCCACCTATAGCCAGTAAGTCACGCCGTGTTCTCTTTTTTCAGTAGAATAGACCATTAGTTTGGAAGTTTACACAGACCAATGGCTAGACTAACCTCATACTGTCACATCTAACTCCGCCTTGACCCCAAAAGAGATCAGTGATTGACAGCATCAGATCATCATCATCTATACTCTGTCAGATAACTTGTAATTTATCCATCACATCCACCCTGACAAATCATACTGCCCTTTTAGGAACTGACCTAATCACAGCTTGTTCAGCTTTAAATATAGCCTAAGTCTGAGTGAGATCAGGTCTAACCCTTTAAGTACAGGTTTAAGTATTGTAATCAAGTACACTCATTTATATTAATTGATTCATGAAAACTGGGAAAAGGACCTCTCCAGGCTTTCATTCATGCAGTATATGGACTCCTTAGGGTGGATACCTAAAAGGTGGGTAAAATGTGTCAATGCAGTACCAGAAAGGTCCACCATGGAGGCAAGCGAGCAACATTTCTCAACTCATCATAAGGTCCTTAAAGGGCCAAATTAGATAGTCTGTTATATCACTCGTCAATCGGCCCTAACCACACCCTCATTGTGCAGTTCCAGCCAAGCATCCACTGACTGTCCATCTTATCTGACAACAGTCAGTCAAACTCTCTACAAATCCACCTCACTGGGGCGTTCCTATGCTGAAGGTTGACAGGAGTATGGGGTTTTTTTTCTGGGTGCTATTACAGGAGTGTACCAGATTCCTAGACCCATCACAGTCAGGGATTTACTATTAATATGGCTGACCATGAGTTTCTTAGGGCACCCAACACGTGGAGTCAGCTTCATTTGAGAGAAATCCCCGTTGTCAAAGTTCTACTATAACAGCCGCCTGTCTGATGTCGAGTTTGTCAAAGTGCCACCACTATAACCCGACCTGCATACTTTTTTCAGAACGCATTTGATAGACATATTTGTTAGCAAATAGCTACACCAATTTGGTCCCTAAAATGCTTGTATTTGACAAGCTTTTACTCTATACATATTGCATCTGTTAGGAGAAAACTGAATTGCTAAGTGCTACATTATAATGGATTTGGACTGTAACAATTAAGTGGTTTTATAAAAGAGAGATCTAAATTTTCTCAACCAAAGTGCCCTAAACAATATTTGACCCAGAAACCAATGACATTTAATATCCCAATCAGCTTGTCTGTAGTTTGGGTTCAAAGAGTAGCCACACTAAACAGAGTGGTCAGAGCACTAGAGGTGCGCAAATGCCCTGGGTAGCCAGGTATGCAAATAGCCCTTGTTTGGGGTATCAATTGACACATTAGCAATGGATACAAATAGCAGAAGACCAAAGGGCAGTACCATCAAGTACCTCTAACGTAGGAAACTGGAACTCACCTGTTGCTATGGAAACCCGTCAGTGACGTCACATCTAAAGTGTTCAATAAGAGGCTAGAATTCCTTTTGATGTTGGAGACTTTGAAATCCCTTTGGAGGAAAAGGTGAGTCCGCTAGAGGGAGAGAGGTCAACCCAGATGGCGGCCTGGCTTACACCCTTCTAGGTCCCTTCTCACCAATAAACAATACAGTAATAGTACAGGCGCCCTTATAAGCCACAGGATACAGGGGTGTAAGGGTAGGAAATAGTTTTGTCAGGTGAGGTGTTGTGATGGGGTGCAGGTATCGTTTACCTCTGAGTGTTTCATTGACACTTGTACTATAGGTTCACTCCCATACCACCCCTCACCCTCAGCTAGACCCCTCAGGCTGTTTTGGGGTTTACCCCTGCACTGAAAATGCATGGGGAGCAAATTAAAGGCTGAGGAGGCCTGGTTATAAGCCGGGAGGTGCAGGGTTCAATCTTAGAGGTGTATTTCCTGGGGTGAGAAGACGGTTAAAAAAACACTTAGGATTAGTAGTTCAGGGAGAGAGCCAGGTAGAGTAAGTGGGTGTTAAGTAGCCTATAAGTTATTCATTAAACAAGCTTGGCTTAATTTTCCAATATAACCTTAGTGCCTTTTCCCAACTGAGTACAGGTATTGCAATTAGTGCTCTGCACTATTTTGATTTGGTGCAAAGTTTACTGCCCACTGAGAATATTATCCAGATCACCATTGGTTCTGTTAAAAAAATTTTAAAAACATAGTTTCTTGGGGTGCCTATAGGGTTGTTAAGTACCACCGTGAATAACCCTGGGGATAGAAAATGGTGAGGCATATAGCATGGTGACGTCCATGTAATCCGTGTATGGATCTCACTCTACAATATAAGCGAAACCCAATTAAAACCATTTAAAACCTGTGACATTCCTCACGTTCTTCTGTAGACAACTTCTTTTGTGTTCATGCATGTGTATGTTTATTGTATATATGTGTATATATGTATTTAGGATGGGGTAGTACTGTTGACACAGTCCCGCAGATTGAAAACGTCAACTTAGTTGAACGATCCTGTAATGCTTATAAGTGTAAAGGCATATTGACTCCCCTCCAGTGGATGTAAAGTTCACCCTGTAATGGGATTAAGTGTGAAAACATCAAGTGGGTAATTTATTTAGATTTAAGCAGGCTCCTGATAGAATTACCCTGAATGTATGCACACACTATATCCTAAAAGGTGAACTTTATTTACCAGATATTTCTATCTAAACAGGCTTCGGCAAGAATGTGTTTGATCACACAACTTAATTGTGCTTTCAACCAGCCCTTTTTTTGAAAATGAAAGAGACTGAGAGAGAGGCAGAAAAAGATGGATAGGAAAAAGGAAGAAAATAAGACATATTGCTACAGGAGAGAGAGCTGAAAAAGAAGGTTGTGTGAGGTAACTGAAATGGTGGACAGAATAGAAATACTTGACATAGATGGGAATTTCAGAGTATTAGGATAGGAAGAATGGGAGGGCAGGAGGCCATGAGTGGAAATACAGAGGCAAGTGGGGGAATCTGAGAGGTTGGTGGGGGTTCTATTGTTCTGAGGGTACTTGAGTTAGAAATGTTAAAATAGCAGACACCTTAAGTTTCACACCTGTAACCTCCCCCTGTCCATCATCAACCTGTCCTCCCTTAGGCAGGTGTCAAAGTTACCTGGTCACAGGTAGGCACCAATTGTCTACATCCATTCACACTTCCACTGCCCCCTATTACTCCCTATGGTGGCTGCAGTCTTAAATTTAAATGTCCCAAGTGGAGAAGAAGAACACCTCTGGCCTGTACCTGCATGGGGTCCCCACCCTGGCGACCCACCCGACACCTACTGGCAGGTACCCGTAGCTGAGACAATGGTCTGGAGATGGCTAAGGTATGGGGTCAGGATTGGGGGTGCTTACCTCATATATCACTGTCTTGTATAAGCCCTAAGGTCCCTGTATATAATCTCTTTAAGCTCAGGGGTTTAAACTGGACATCCCCCATACCCCCACATTGTAATCACCTTAACTTACAAGCAATTGAGTAAAGCACCTATTATCGCCCAACAATTGGACACAGAGAGGTGTAGGATTACTATTGTACGATGGTTCCTGCACTAAGCTATTTTGCAATGGAGGATGATCGAATAAAGGGTTTGTAATTATATGGAATTATTAGAAACCCAACTGTTCTATAGGTGTAAAATAATACCTTTTATAATGATATTAAACAAGGGATGAATACATATGCCCCCCTACTTCCTGCAGTTTCTCGCACCCCTTCATAACCCCCCTCTGCCTACCCCCATCTTTTGTCTCTTATTATATAGCAGCTATGTTAACATTGATTTAAGAATCAGCGGGGAATGAAGCCTAGGGCATGTCACATACCTAAAGACTACACCTGACATTCCCACTTAATACCCCTCTGCTAAAAAGGGGGGAAGTTGTCCCATGAAAATATTGGCACAAACCCACCAACAACTCCCTAACAAAAACATGCCTCTACCTTAATCTACCCCAAGATCTACTAAGCCCCCCTATTCAACGGTTAAGGTAGGCGTAAGAATTGCAGACGCATACACAAGATCTTCACCCAAAACCCGCACTTCAATATTTAGACAGCTTTCTGTGCGGGGATTGACAAGATTTAGCATGACAGCGTTAGCTAGAGGTAAAAAGTGAAAACAAAAGTTAGGGACTTGGAGACCCATGCAGTACATGAAAGAGCACCCCCTATGCCATGGTAGCTGGACAGGCAGCTGTTGACACCCAATTGTCTAATTATTGACACTGAACAAATGGATTTCCCGTTATTAGGATGCATCCAATTAACAGTTAGTTATCTACAAACGTCATTTGTAATTTGCGCTCAGAATGTTATCAGTTGGCCAATGTAGCATTGCTTACAGAAGAGGCGGAAAATACAAAATTGTAATTGAAATTTGAAACTCCGAAAATGCAACAGTTGTTGGTTATTTCTGCCTGGGTCTTCTTTGTGGCCAGTACTGTTATGTCATGTTGTAATATGAGGAGAAACAGACAGGTAGGGTTTAACACTGTAAGGATAGCGTGATGTTTTCATGACCATTGGCTGCCATGCCAGTACCAAAATATGGCCAATGTACATGTACATTAAAAAGGCCTTTAATTGGTGCACCATGCTGATCCTTGAAATTGCATCAATCCAATTTGCTTGTAATTATGCATTCATGAATGAATCCTGGCAGTGCCAGGGCTACTTTTATACATCATGGTGACAAAAGGCTACCCTGCATCAAAGCACTTCACTCTCCTCAAATGGTTAAAAGGACTAAGAGGGAAGACCTCTCCACCATCTGTCTGTCTCCTCTATGCTATAGTCTGGGACCATCAGGAGACCTACTCCTGTTAGATGGGGATAAACAACTTCAAAGGGAAAACTCCCCATAGGTTATAACATGGAAACTGATCTCAACAGGCTTTATTGAGAAATTGTTAAATTTGGTGATAGTAACACATGGTTTATAACAAGTGTAGAGTGCTACTGGGAGAGTTTGTGAATTTTGAATGTGGGGATGGTCACATAATTGGCGTGAAGGTTGTTTGTGGGTTGGAGGAGGGTGTGTGTACCAACGTGTGTACCTGGCTATTATTATTGTCAGCCGACTTTCTGCCCTAACTGCTAACTGCCTTTTCCCTTACCATTGCACCTGGTCCTCCATCCTTAACCATTGTCAGCATAATGCACCAATGCAGCATGTATTGGTGCATCATGCCGACCAATCGCCAGTATTTGAACCCCACTGCATCACCAAGATAGTCTAGATGAATATCATGAAGCATGATTGTACCCCTAGTGAATTCCCATCAGGGATGGATTCATGTACCTTGACAACAAATAGGTGTAATGCTTTAATGCAATATGTAAAACTTAAAGAGTTAACTTCCTCCCAACTCTGTAACCATAGAGAGGTATAATAATTGGGAGTTTTAGTCCAGGAGGAGGACCCCTTAGCATATAGGTGCTTTCTATATGGACCGCCATGGTCACCCAATACCCTGTAGGCCTCTTCTGTTTGACGTGGTCAACCCCAAAACCACCACCTACAAAGGTCATTTCTGGTCAAACACACCGACTTTTATGTCCTTTTCATAACCAGTGACCAGTGACAACACTCTTGTTGGGAAAAGCTCAGATGTCCTTTCAATGTCTCACATTGAATCTCCCCTATCTGGGCCTTTGATGTTAGGATGGGAGAATGTCTGACTTGATATCAGACCTTAGTGAGTGTACTTCAAAGTCAGTCTGTTATCTGTCAGATGTTCTTCTTATCTGTCACTCCACCTTGTGAACTGAAGAGCATGGTCGGCATGTATAATCATGATACTGCAATATTTGCAGCCGAGAGATTAGAAGTTGTCTGAACTTGAAACAGTTCTTTAGATCATAAGCTATTGTGATGAAAAGCCTATTGATAAAGAGGTGAAGTCTGACTTTTAGATATCACTTACTTCCAAGATGATTGGAAAGGATTTTCCTCAGATGATTGTGTTGTGTCAAGACTGCACTAGTTATATGCTTGTAAAGATCGCTTGACATTTTGTTTGTTTATAGCGCTCCAAGGTCTGGTCGGACCTTACGCTTCACCTATGTTAACTCATTTTTAACAAGAACCATTACTCATTGAGTTTTATAAATTTCCAAACATATAATATAAGGAAGTTTATCATCACCCTCCACTGATGCATGCTGCCCACCTATATACCCCATTCCCCCAGACCACAGATGGTATGTAATGTACTCGTCTATAGCGATATCCACGTGGAAGCATTGGCTGGCTAATTTGACAGTTGGTGTGTATCTCCTGTCTATTTCCACCTGTCTAATCCAGTGGAAAACTTTACAAAACAAAGTCAACACAACCCAACACTTGGTATTCAATAAGTGCCACTGACACTGAGCCGATGGCGCTTAGTGGGCTGCACTATGTACACCTTTACTGATGGTCAGTCACATATGGCCCTCTCACCGGTTAGTCAAAGGTGGCCGCCATCTTGTCTCTTATAGACTAGCGTTTTTATCTCAGAAAATATACTGCTGGTCTTAATACTTCAAATCGGGCTAGCTGGTAGGTGAGTGCATGGCTATCTAAAATGCGAAATATCTTGAAATAATATTTCCATTTTAATACCAGGTCCATTTTGTAGTGCAGCTTCTTCCAGCATATCCCTAGGTCACTTGGTGCTGTAGTGGCTATAGCCTTATAGTTAATAGAATAGGGGGGAGGGGGGACTGATCGCCTGGTGGGACTTTACCTTACGGCCTCTTGAGCATCTGCGGACCCCAGATGTCACCTGGACGTGCTGGGGTTAACTCTTCTTATTGAATATTAAAATATGATATTAATAACTTATAGCGTCACCTAGTAAATGATATGTGGATTTTCTTTAATAACGCCCACATTGATTTAAGTACATTGGTGCTAAATGCAATGAGCAAAATAAAGTATATTATGAATATCTAGATACCTAATATAATTATGATAATTTGTATTATTATAACTACCGGCATTCTTTGCCAATAAGAAATAACAATTCTGACAATTCAATTTTCTAAAGCCCTCTATTGTGGACAACAATAGAAATATGAGACTGAATAACTTAAAGGAAAGTGGATAGAGGGAGGTATGCACCATGTGGGTGTGTTTGCGTGTGGCCGGGGGGGCAGGGTGGGCGTGGTCTAACCATGGTCTCTACACACGCTCATGGCCCCTACCTTTGACGGTTAGAATACCTGGTGTTATGAACTACAATAGGAAACCCACCTCTCCCTCACACCCCCATGCCGCCACATGGGACCCTCACCCTCCCTGTCCCTCCCAGTACCTGGCTATGTGTGCAACATTGAGGCTGAATTACAGGGCACCATAGAACAGAGTGATTACACAGTTGGGTGAAAATTCTGGATATAACTAACATGGGGTAAAGGGGTGGGTATGTTAGATAGGGGGTGGAGTTATGCTGGTATTGTGGTGTATTTGAGCTGTATTGTATGGAAAGTATCTCTCTGTGTGTTCAGCTACCTTAGAGGGTTTTGGTTTGGGATTCTCTGGTTAAACAAATATTTGCCGATACAGATAGCATCCATACAGAGGCTTCTACCTGAATACCACTTTGAGGCACCGAGAGTGCATTATAACATGGGCCTATACATGGGTAAAAATTGACACTGGCGACACAGGTGACACTGGGGTTTTAAAAATCGACACTGGCGACACAGGGGGTTTAAAAATCAAGGGACAGAAAGTTGTGAAATTTAAAATCCGACAGCCTACAAATTCTGGGTACCCATGTATAGGCACTAACATAAATGGGTATTGCTGCATAAAGAATAGGTTTTGGGGTAAGTTGTAAAGTGATGATGGAAAATTTATATGCAATAAAGATGTCAATTGGTAAATGTCAAAATAATTGCACTTGTAGTAAATTGACTCGAAAAAGGAAATAAAGTTGCTAATATAATATCAAGTTTTCACTTGTAAGAAATGCACCAAAAATGAGCATGAAGGCAATGACAGATACTGCCAACCCAAGTACAAGCCCTTAATCATCAAAGGTACAAGTTGACGGTTGGCTAACTCTGAGGTTATGCCCCGTCAGATCATCTTTACCACCATAAATCGGCAACCTTCACCTTGGCTGACACACAGAGCAGCCCCTCAAGGTGTAAACCTAGCGTCTCAGGGTGGCCTTTCCTACCTCCGACGTATAAGATGTCCAACAGCAGAGGGATTGAGCTAGCGCACCACAGCAGCGGTATGGTTTCAGTGGCATGTGCATGAGGGACTAGATTTTATAATACTGATACAGCTTTGCTGATCACCAAAGATATTAACGGGTGATACTCCACATGTGCCCTCTTCATATACTACTGACAACTGTCTAAGCAGTAGAGAGTTACATAACATAGGGGACAAGATGGCAGCATACATTAGAGGAGCCGACATTCCTCTATACAATAGTACTCTCACCTGCAGCCTGGGGATGATCAGATAACAGGCCACTCAGTGACAATGTCTGACTGAGACACATGCCACACTTTGTGACATGGTCACTCACCCTGAACCCACACACAGAGTCAGGATGTGAGACAAGGGGTTAGAGAGGGGGAGCCCTGTCCGGGGGTTGGGTTACGTGTTTATCTCACAACCATGTAAGGTAAGATGTAGAAGTGATTTCTGCTGTGATTTTACACCAATGGCTCTATTCTTCTGTGACAATTTTAGCCAGGAATTCCCAATCAGCTACAGAGATGAATAGTGACACTCCTGGTATGTAGCTAGGCAATAAAGGAGCAGCTAAAGATAGTCACATGAACTTCTGAGAGGGGGGGGACACCAAATCTCCCTAGAAATCTTGTGGCAAGGCATTTTAAAGATAAAGGATGATAATCTAATCCACGTAAATCAATCTAAATGTAGATTCCCCACTTTTGGAGAGGTAGAGTGGCAGAAAGGTTACATAACAAGGCATTTCTGTCCTGTTGGAGAGCGTGAAACAACAATAGGAAAATTGACAAATTTAAAGCCTAAATGAATGTAGGCTAGTACATACATGCAGCGTATTGCCCCCACTGCCTCTGCTCTGACCCTGTATACTACAATGATCGACTGTACATTTTAATCCCTCTTGTAGTGGGATGATACACATCGATACTATTTTCCCACAACAGGGTTACAGGTCAATAATAGTACAATACCTGTACACATACATAAAACTGCCTGCTATATGCACTGAGCACATGGCCATCAATGATATGTCTCACTATATCAATACAATGTTTAGAGCTGGGATGATCAAAAGTATCAGGAGAATTCTGGAGCTGGCCTTGTTGGGATGGGATGGCAATAACTAGAAAATAAGGGAGTGAGTTTGGAATAGCCTTTATATGGGCCCTTAAACTTAAAGGGAAAATGCAAATTAGAGCCATTAGAGACTTACTTCTATGGTTGACAGCTGTAAAACGTATCATAACAGATCTAGTTGCAGATGTAAAAAACTGTGGGAGTATTGGCACCTGTGTTTTCATATTTTGGTCCTTTTTTTATTCTAGTGACTATTTTTTTACAGATTTTGTCACATGAATACAATTTACATAACACCTGCTTCATTTCTGTGAGTTCCTCTATTATTCTATTTTTTTCTTTCTCTCTGTGCCGCAAATGTGTTGACTCTGTGGCCAGCTGCAACTGTGAGAACTACACCCACCCACCCAGCCCCATATCTAGGTTACTATATTTTATTACAGAATGAGGGTTCAAGGGTTAAATATGGAATGAAAATGCCCCTATTATATGCCAGATGTCCAAGTTCGATTCGAAATGGCAGCGGACCCCCCAATTATGTGGTTGGGCGTTACAGGAAGTTTGACTCAGAAAGCTAATTTGGCATGGACAATATGCAGTATATTGTACTGATATAGTCACGTTGACGAAAAATGCTGCTGTTATAAATGCATGTCTCAAAGGATCAACTACATTGAAGAGCACCTGGCCTGCTGTAGAGGAAACGGTTGGTACCCACGATAGAGCAAATATTTTCATAGATAATTCAAGAATAGACTGTATCCTGTATATACAATACAAAAGAAGTATTTTTTGTTTTGTTTTGCTGTTGCATTTGTAAATGGGAGAAACATGGCTTGGAAAATTACCATGCACATTGCCAAAGGCTCTAGAGTGCTCCCATTTGACAATGACAGTTGACTTGTCTACTCTTAGTTTAAAGTAAAAGGTTTTGGGAACCTTCCTGAAGGCACTTATGTCTTTCTTTACTAATAAATCCAGTTCCTCCTGGTGTAGTTTACGTGTATGTGTCATACACTTCTGGATCCCTGGGAGGCCAATTGCACAACAACTCAGGTAAGCCCTGAAGTTTAAATGCATCACGTTTAGTTGTCATCAAGATGCACCAATGCATCCCTAGCAAATAAGTGGCTGACATTGGTGTGCACATCTTTTGTCTTACTTCAACCCCGATATCAAAGGTCAGTTTGATGAATGCAGAACTGATAGGTTACATTACAACTCTGCATTCATGCATTCTGACAATACATTCAAAATAACTCTACAGTCCTCAACTGTAAAATCACCTCCCCAGGCATCTCCCATAATTTCAACTTTCCCTTCTCAATACTTATAGTCAATGATGAGTAGTACTCACGTGGCTGTTGTCATGTTCCTCCAGATGCTGGTTAGTGTCCTGGTGGTCCTGGTAGCAGTAAGGTTTGAACCACTGATCCCCTCCTCCAGTACCCTCCCTACTGTACTCACTACTCACTGCACTACTAGATGTAGACTCCTGGCCACAGTCCTTAACACTGCTCCCCCTCATTGACTGCCTCCCATCCAGCACACACTGTCTGTCCATACCAGCCTGCTGCCTCTCCAGCACTTCCTCCAGGCTGGTTGTTCTCCTATGGTGAGGGTTAAGGTGGATCTGGGGGTGGGGATGGTTAAATGGACCCTCCATGGACAATGGGGACTTGAATGTAGAGAGTGAAAAGACACCACTTATTGTTAAGTGTTCTGCAGTAGCTTATAACTTCAATTGGCGTGTCTAAAGTGTCTTTCTACCACTCGTCCATAGGTAGTTTGTATGGGTTGAAGTTTCAGTAGTTTCCCACAGATAGCCAGTCACAGCGATAGTTCTGGTTAAAGTTGGCACCCTGTATTGGTAACATACACTGAGGCCACCTGGCGGATGAATCCTGCAACACCAGGTGGGGAGCAGGAACGCAGGTCGGACGCAGGTATGTGGGGAGGTGTTGTCCTCTGTGCGTCTGGAGACCGACTGACTGACTGAAGGCTGGAGTCAGGACAGCGGCTACCTGCTGCAATTAGGCAGTCCCTGTGTGGGAGGGTGGGGAGAGGGGAAGGGTTGGGCCACGTGCGGTGGGATATGGAAGGTAGAATTAAGGGGGTAAAGGGGAGATGGAAGGTCAGAGGCGGTTAGGAGAAAGGTATAAAAAGGCCTTAAGGGAAAGGGGGAGGGGGTGCATACTTTAAAGGAGGAAGAACGGGTGGGATGGAATGGACCCCTGGGAATGGACGTACAAAGGAAACTCATCAATTCCCTCTAAATGTGATGTCTCTTCTCTTCTTTAGTTTTCACCTGACTGAACTAAGCAGTCATCAGTAGCAAATGTGCCCAACGGAAGAGGAATATAATTGAGCACTGATGGAATCAGTTAATTTCATATCTCAATTCAGGAATTCCTAGACACAGCTGGCCTGATGTAGAATGTCCCTGGCAACGTATTGTAATGTGCTTCTATATTGAATCAGACCCAAATAGATATTAATATTGTACAAAATGATATATACTGGTAGCTACC
Source organism: Acholoe squamosa (assembly GCA_949317995.1). NCBI lineage: Eukaryota > Metazoa > Annelida > Polychaeta > Phyllodocida > Polynoidae > Acholoe > Acholoe squamosa. The sequence continues at coordinate 22,854,276 of OX439041.1, forward strand.
GGTCGTAGTCTGAATAAATATTGTATTCCGTCATGCCTAGGAAGAATGTCATTTTGATAACCAATAGGTGTTAACGTAACTTAATGGTATTGTATTACATCCCTGTGGTATGATTGAATATTTCTTTCCATACTCATAGATAAACATTACAAGAAAGTACTGCTCACGAGGACAAAAACCTGAGTTTGTCCTGGTGAAGGCCAACTTTTGTGCAAACCTATATTTTCCCAGAAGCTCCACAAGTTGTAAGAAGCAAAAGGTAAATATAGATTCCTAAATGTAACTGTCAGGGTGTAGATTTGACTTAAATCTAAGTAATGTTATTTTAAGGTACAAAGTATTACATAGAGTAGCCCTAGATAGAGAGTAGATATGGGACGCTGTGACCACCTGGTGCTGCTGATACTGAGGTACCCCCAGGTAACGCAGAGTCTACCTGACAGTCCACCACCCAGGTGTCCCTACACCTACCTACACCTACCAGTGGGATGTCACACCCTGACACCTCGTGTTGACACCTCTCTGTCAACCACTGACACCTTACTGACAGCTATGTACTATAGCACTGCCCCATAACACACTGTCTGTCACTGGGTTGACTAAATTTAAGTCATCTAACAACTTTTGTTATGTAAAATGTGATGGAATTTCTGAAGTTGACTTTGTGAGTAGAGTTTTAAAAGTACATCCAGGTTGAATAGCTACCACTTGTCCATTCAAATTGAAGGGGAATCACTGTACTGTCATGAAAAAGCGCCCAGTTGCTTATATATTTGGAGAGGAATTACCCTCCATCCCATTTACAAGACAGGCGTCTATTCAAGATCCAATTTAAGTGCGTAAGACATATTTCAGCACAGTTACCCCAAGCGCTTATTTGAGACAGGCACTTATTCAAATCCTGGTGCTTAGACAACGATAAGATATTGTAAATGGTGGAGCTATTTTATCAGTCGTTTTAAGTACTGTCAATCGAAGTCATACTTTTGCTACATGAAAAATCATCCAACATATCTATCAATTTAGTATAGATCTACTTAGAAAAATGTATAGAGTTGGTAGGTCATAATACAAACGGATTGCCCTAGTGGATTCTATATGGGATCCAGTCTAGTGGGAGGACTTCTTGTGAAACATTGTGTTTGAAAACATAATGACTTCCTGCTAAATATCCCATTATCATATATTTGTTTATCTCACGATTCCGGCCTCTACAGTGCTTTTTTGGTCATAACCCCGTTCCGTTATTAGGGTATAACCGCACTCTGAGACTTCATTTTTTTTTCTAAGACGATCCTGGTTAGAACCTGAGCAAGTTAATAAATTGGCGAAGTATACAAAGTCAACTACGCCATTAATTTCCTGTTAAAACCGTTCAGGGTTCAACAGGGAATCGTTCCCTGGCCACTGTGCAGGAGACGAGCTCGTTGTCCACTATACCAAGCCGACCGGTGCTAGAAACCAATGCACATGGAGGATTTGAAAAAGTGTTCTGACATACCTGAAGTTTACACACCTCGTTAGCATAGAATTCAATGGTGCCAGCTGGAGTTATTAACAGAGAAACATCCTTAGATATCCTATATGAACATGCCATGCCTAATTTCTCCATTTTGTGCGAAATAAATAAGAATCCATTGATTTTCCATAGCGATATGGGTCGGCCATTCCTTGTTCGATGTGACTTCATTTTTTTTCTAAGACGATCCTGGTTAGAACCTGAGCAAGTTAATAAATTGGCGAAGTATACAAAGTCAACTACGCCATTAATTTCCTGTTAAAACCGTTCAGGGTTCAACAGGGAATCGTTCCCTGGCCACTGTGCAGGAGACGAGCTCACTGTCCACTATACCAAGCCGACCGGTGCTAGAAACCAATGCACATGGAGGATTTGAAAAAGTGTTCTGACATACCTGAAGTTTACACACCTCGTTAGCATAGAATTCAATGGTGCCAGCTGGAGTTATTAACAGAGAAACATCCTTAGATATCCTGTATGAACATGCCATGCCTAATTTCTCCATTTTGTGTGAAATAAATAAGAATCCATTGATTTTCCATAGCGATATGGGTCGGCACCCGCCCCCTCCGGCCATTCCTTGTTCGATGTGTATCTGACCTAGTTCTTACATCCGGGCACCTCCCAGCTTCGTAAACAAGATGCAATAGCCGTGTACCGGGCCGTGTGCATTGGATTGCTACGTAAAATCATTGGATTCTCATTTATTTCGAAGAAAATGGAGACAAAATGTAGGCGAACACCAACTAGAGATCGTATATTTGGTGGTGCTAGAAGTACAGGACTTGACATGCTTGGATTATACCCGAAAAATGTGTGTAACGGTGGAGGTATGTCGGGCAGAGTGACAACATGGCCACAACGGCATGGCAAACCGTGCGGATCATATGCACTTACAAAATGTCTTCTCCTGGATTAATTCCGGGGTTACAAGGTAAGAAATTCATACATAATGGATGAATAAGTGCGATAAACGCATTAATGCATTGATATTTTAGGACTCGGTGAGGTTAGCTTGAAATATTCACCCTCCCGCTCCGTGGTTGGGCGAATATTTCAAGCAAACCTCACCTCATCCTAGAATATCAATACATTAATAGCTTATTAAGTAGCTGACTATGCCAGCCTTGTCTAATGCCCAGACAACCTTCAGGAATAGACCCCAGATGGGCAGGCAATTGATCTGTCTAGGGCCAACCAATATGGGCAACCCAGCATTCAAGTGTTGTGGGCCAGGTGGGATTCAAGTGGGACCCAGATAAGATTGCATTAATTTTTGATCTGCACTTATTATCTATTTTACTGCAATTGAAGTATATTATATAAATTGATTCATCTTTATATATTTGCTTCATCTTGACACATTCTTCAACGTCGACAACAACATGGACACCTTTCTTTTGGCATGATGTATGGATGCAGGATTGGTGATCTACATGTAAAGGTTTAACAAGGTGCACATGTTCAGCCAGCTGTAAGACTCTGCTACCCCTTATATAGACCTCTCACTGAAGGTCTTACAGGTGGGTCCCTCCACGTGCAGGAGACTCATTATCATTACACACCTAACTACCTGCATGTCCATGCCCACCTAGGCATACCTGCTGGGTTGTCTCTGTGCCCAAGGAGGGTCTTGCCAGAAATGTGGAATGTGCTTTCAAGACCTACCTCGGAATGTGGAATGTGTTTGACCTACCTCGTTTTCACCAATATTGCAAAATAACTGCTCAATGCATGAATGAAAAAAAAAACACTTTATGAATTGCACAATATTATACATGTATCCTACATGTATTTATTATGTATAATTCAACTGATTTGTGCACATAGCTTATTTTAGATGAGACGACCACACGTAGGGGTTTAACCTCCCATGCCTCTTTAACTAGAGCTGACGAGAATAACTTTGCCAATGCTAAAACATGCACGTTTTAAATCTGACTTCTCGTTTCCCTTTTTGGCAAGAACCTCCAGAGTGAAGAAGGGCTGACATGCCAAGATGTACAGGGGCGTGAGACATGCTTAAAAGGAGACAGACATGCAAGCTGGCTGCGCGCTCTACTGGGTACTGTAAGAGGTAGAGGATTGGACAGGAGACACGTGCCGGGGTGCCCGGATGTGGGACCCTTATGGTCACCAGGGGGCATGTGTGGTGTGCAGAGGGGGCAGGTTTTGTGAAAAGGTGGTATTTAAGTGAAGTGAGGCTGGGGGGGGGGGGTCGTTAGTGCAGCCTTATTTACATAACTATTATTATAGACAAGGTATACTTAAAGAATGATGCAGGAGGCTACGTTATGTCATACAGGGGTGGGGGGTTCTACAGACAACGGGATTACAAAGTTTCAAGATGGACGATAAAGAAGAACAAAAGTGAAAAGAATACCCATGGTGTAAGCAACAGCTTAGAACAGCGGAGTAACTTCAGTAAGAAGATTAGATAGAGATGTGATAGATCACCCTGTTGTTATAAACAAAAAGAGAGAGAAATTAATCCCTTAACGACGAATGAAAATTAGCTTAAAATTAGTATTTTACATTTCCATGAGACAAATCACCAAGACTTCAATTTTTGACTTTAGCAATTTCTATTTTGAGCTTATCATGTACATATATATGCAAGGCCTAGATATCATAATGATATATAGCTTGAGTTCGCAGATAACACCCAATGACCCCACCCCCCCCCCACCCCGGTGCTCCTGTGTCCAGCTGTCCTGTTATGAGTATCATTACACCTCCCTGATGTCTACACCTGTTGGTATTTACATATCTACATGTACACGTAGTACACCAGGTGTATAATACAGGTAGATAAGGCAGATGGTGCTCAGGTAACACGGGGTAATAGATGGGGCAAGGGTGCAACCCCTGTCAACTATCTGCCCCTGTACATGTAAAGTTCATGTTTAACTGAGGTTGACTATCGCAATTTCTGAAATTTCGCACATCATTCTTAAAAACATAATACGCTTTTTGAACTAGGCTTATCATGGCAAGCCTAGGGGAATTTCTTGATAATGCTAGGCAACATTTTAGGGAAATGCCCTCCTGGAGGATTAACTGCCGGAGCCATTTGACATGTGATTGATTCAGTTGGCTCTGCCAAAGAAGGTAATTATGATCGACAACATGAGGTTTTCTTGATAAAACAATTTTATAAGCCATTTGGGTGAATGGTTGATTCCACAAAGTTTGCTGAATGGAAAAGGGCACTAGCCTAAGTGTGGTGATGTATCTGTGTGTCTGTTGGGGCAGGAGGTGTAATTGGTGGTTGGGTAAATCATCCTGCTGTACGAACAGATGGAACCACAGAACAAAACGTTAATTATCTACTTTAGTCAGGGCTGAAACAATGGCAACATTATACGTCTCTATAGCCATCAACCTGTTTGCACTACACCCTTGTCAACGATAATAGATGCCTAAGAAAATTACATACAACTTTAATTGATTGAAGTTTCAACAGGGCCTGTTGTTGTACATGTTTCATTGTAATTAGGTTAATTCTGGCCATTTTCTAAATGAGAAGGAAGTAGATGCGTATTGGCCATACATTAACCTGCCATTCTGTAAAGTAGCCATGTGTTCACCGCTCATGTTTCTATGACACATTACGAAAGGAAAATGGCGCCTTGGTACCTTCATCAAGATCTAAGCATGACAATACATAACAAAATGATATTTAAAAGTCAATGGGAAATGCTAGCTTTGTATTATGATAATTGTGATTCGAAATTCCCGGCTAATTGTATTCCAGAGTCTTTAAGGTTTTGAGTAGAGCGAAACATAATACTCGACCCCTTGAAAAAAAAGGGGATTTTAACATGCACGATTTCCAATCCTCCACTGCAAAAAATTGTGTTTAGATCCTAAACACAATTCTTAATTCATGCAACGTTTTTGTATTCACTTTAAGTTCCTAAACATGTTGAGCCAAACAATGTGCTTAGCTCAAATGTTTAGATATCTAGGTGGTTAGGTTTATTTTTTTATCTGATATGAAATGTTGTGTTTAGATGCCTAATTGATTCTAAACATGGAAGTTAGGGTTTACAGATGTATGCATTAAGAAAATAAAGAATTATATTTTATTTTTTCTCATTTACTTTCTGGAGACATCGACAGGTATTTATAAATGCAAAGTCACAGGTATACACGTTTGTATGTATGCTGCATTAGAATGAGGGACTTGCCAAGGTGTAATACATGTGGGTGGTGGTGGTGGTCGAATTTTATCTCACCTCGTGCCTTCCGTATGGATGTCATTTAAGGTTGAGAGGTCCCGAGAGTTGTATCGACATCGAAGTGAGATTACCCTTGTGACGTTGTGCCGGACTCTAGCCTAATGGGGAGGGGGATGATGGTGACCGAATTTATGGGAAGGTAGAAAGCATGCCCCTACACATTTACCGAGGCAAGGTTCTTTAACATCCGTCACTACATAGTGACAGATGGACAGGCCTGTTTTAAGTCATTTGTCTGCCATGTAATACCAGTAGGAAGGATATTAATTTATCCTCTATAAAATAACATAAAATAGGTGTCTGTCATTTATCTTATTGACTATGTTACACTAATGATGGCGAATTAAGATGAATTTAGTCAATCCTCTATTGTTGTTTCTTTGCCCATGACATTTTATGAAATGACACCATGATCAACTTGTGATTTGGGGACATTTGACACAACAATTGATTGTGATTGTCAGCAGAATGTCCATTCCAATGTAGTGCTGCTACCTGGTGTATATATTTGACATCCAAGTATCTAAACATATTGATCATGTAAACACCTAGTATTCAAAATGTTTAAAATCTAAACATCTAAACATGTTTAGCAAAGATGTCTATGATTTTGGAATAAAAGTGTTTATTTCCTATATGTGTAATCAATGAGAACCCTTACCGAACTATATGTTTAAGTTTTAGACACGCTTAGACCTAAACACCATTAAAATCTAAACACCATTTTTGTTATGTGGGAGCGGGTCAAAATTTTGAAAATCATAAATCATGTGGGTGGATGGGCGATGTGGCCAAATGGACAATGTAGACAATAGACGATGTGGCCAAACCAAGGACGATGTGACCAAATTTCTGGACGATGTGGACAATGTGGACAACCTGGGAAAATTGACGATGTGGCCAATTGACAAGTAGTATTCATACCACAACCGCACCTTGGCCACATCGTCCATTGGCCACATCGTCCATTGGTCACATCGTCCTCAGATATAATTGCACAATTTATTTAGGGTAGATTATGGTAAAATATAGTAAACTTAAAAGTACATGTATGTCACAGGGAGAAATCATGTTACTTAGCGTAGGTAAATGGTTTCGTTCTGAAACCCTTGTGAGAACAATTCTTATGGTAGATTTCCAAACAAAACATTGACCACATTGCCCTCCCTGCTTGGCCAAATCGTCTACAACTTTGGCCACATCGTCTCAGGCACCTCGTCTTTTGGCCACATCATCTACAAATCTTTCATATGTATCTGCAAAGTTTGACCACCCCTTGCCCTCTCCCTATACTGTTAAGAAATAGTTGGAGGTGATGCAAACACCTTAGCATGCGTCAGCCAAGTTCAAACATCATCACAGAAGGGTAGCTCGGAAACCAACAGAGACCTACATCTACATGTGCTTGTTACACCCCATTCCCGGCACCACCCATCCCTATAGATGGCATCAAAGTCAAGTAGCTTGCGACACCCCTTTAAACCTATATTCCCATGGTTTCTGGACATTCAAAATGCTACTTAAGCCTACACTTACACACCATTATGGAGTGTTTTACACAGATTTTCTCCTGTGGGCCATGCTTTGTACAATGTAGACCATTGTTTACAGAGGTCAGAGGTGTCAGAGACAAGCTTCATGTAGAAAGAGTGCAGCATTCAGACTTTCCCCTCCATGGGGTGGTCCTTAAACCCTTTAAGGGCCGCTGATGCATTAATGCATCATGCCCATTGGTCATCATGAATGCAGCCCTGGTGAGTAACTCACCAGGGCTACATTCATGTATCATGCTGACCCTACGGGATTGATACAAAAACTCCCAGAGAGTCGGCATGATGCTCCAATGAAGTGCTGGCGAGCACTCTCACCAGCACTTCATTGGTGCATCATGACAACCGATGGGCATGATGCACTCCTGCTAGTACCTGGTCCCACATGGATGTCTCTACATGACAAGGTATGATATATTGGTATCTACTTCCTCTGGGACCTTTTGGTGGAGGAATGCGGAAGGTCAGTAAGGAAGGAAGCTCGCTTTGGCTTTCATATATTCAACTTATTGAAAGTTGTTGTATATGGTATTAACAACACTTTCCACACACACACTGTAAAAAATTACTGTTGAATCTACCAGGGACCTTAATAAAACTCAACAGTAAACCAACATAATTGCATTGCAGTGAACCAGTGTAGTTTTTACAAGAAGCCCTGTGCGACAGGGCGACAGTATGGTGGTACAAGGAATCTCTGTGGAAATAATGACAGATCTCTGGCAACTTTAACGACTTATTTCGACGACATTTATTTACAGTGCACTTATGCAAACACAGTAGAAGTTGTGAAAATGTTCTTTGCAAAATGCTCCTGTGTAATCTTGGTAACTTTATTTTACTTCAAGTGCACCCTGAAATTAAGAATATCACTGTGCATTTAGTCTAAAAGCCAGTGCTCAATGGTGGTTGTAGGATGGCCTTCTGGCTATGCACAGGAAAAAGTAACAGATGTGACCCAAAAAATGTGTGTGGCTTGGAGGCCTGCTAATGACGTTTAGAATTACCAGGATATCTTTATAATATCATGTGTTTGGTTACATCGGTGTACATGTAACACGCCTCATTACTTGTATTGTGTGATGCTGATCATCTCTGAGAAAGAAGTGACACTTAACAAACAATATAGGGTATGTGCCATACATTATCAGTAAACATACATAACATGTCATAAGGGCACTTTTAAAAGAGGTATCCATGCAGTCAGTTTAAAAAAGCATTGATAAATCTGCCCAGGGAGTGATGATTACAAACCAACCTTTCATATTCTTAGAAAATTGTGTAATTTCCACTATGTTTGGTTGCAAGTACTTAGGTCCATCTTTGCAAAGGAAGGTGCAAGTGAGACTGACCTGTCCTTGCCATTTTATCACCAAAAGCTAGTATGTATATACACATAGGGTTAACCCAGTACCCATCAACAAAGACCCTCATCATCGCCCTTCACTACTGCCCTCTTCTCATCCCCACTCCCATAATTACACCCCCACATGAAACTTCAAAGGTGCTACATGTAAAGCACCCCGCCCCTTTCTGCCCAGGTAAACACAGGTAGATAATCAACTCACCTTGTAAGTGCATGGTGTCCATCTTGGTACTACAGGTAGGTGGGGAATGGATATAGGTACTGCAGGTAGGGGTGTGGCTGTAGGAGGTTCACCCCTGTACTTGCAGGTACATCCCCATGTTTGCACACCTGTAATCAACCTATTAGGTAACTCCCCTTTCTCACCTGTCTAACCCCAACCTCTTTTAAATGCCTCAACAGAAAGTGCCTGTTATCCTGCTGTGACTGATTGGTTAATCTTTTGATGACCTAATAATGATCAGGGTGTGGTATGTGTCCGCTGTGACAAGCCGTGGCCAATTGGACAACTCACAAAGACCACCTCAACCCACTCACATCACACACACCTCTATCTAAGCACCATATGGGGCTGCCATGGCTAGTGCTTTGATACACTCTATGTCCATTTGTCATCAGGATTTCTAAATGCAGCTCTGGGATGGCTACTTGCCATGGCTGCATTCAATCATCATGGGGCTGACCAGGAGAAGAGACTCCCAAAGGGTCTTTACGATGGACTTATGCTAAGCTGCATGAGTGCATCACAAGCACTGTATTGGTGCATCATGACAACACAAGGAAAAGGACATTGAGGTATCAAACTACTCCTAAAGGGTTAAGGGGAACTGGGGTGGACAGGATTGGGTGGTGGGCAGACAGTCAGGAGAGGGAGAGGAAAACAGCAGGGAGGGGATTGGGGACAACAGGAGGGCTAAGCTTCAAAGGTCAATGTTCTAAAGACCTTAGATCAACATGGTCACAGCACAGTTAGCTGCTATAGACTGGTAATTGTTAAAGAGGAATTTCACTGCCCGGAGATGAGGGGTGAACTCTGGTGAGAGGGTGAGGTAGATCATCAGGGAGCAAACTTGTCCCATAATGTGTTATATGTTGTGAAGTTTAGATAAATATATATGTACTCAAATGAAAAGTTTCACTATAGACAAGGATTGTACAGTATAGGATAGGTCAGTCCATACAGTCCTATAGTGAAGGCCAACCCCCCTCTACCCCCCCCCATGAAACTAGGTGACCTTTTTTGTTCAGTATTGGGCCCTATGTAGGATAAGGGGGTTTATGGAGCTATCATGTATCTTCATGAAAGGGATACCAAATGAAATGAAAAGACCGTCTAAGCCAAAAAATCCTGCTGAATCCAAAAATGTTGGTCTTTATTATCAGAATTTGACCAAAAGTACCCAAAAACGATGTTTGATGAGGGAAATATTTGAAAATGTACAAAAATGATATTGAAAATGATTGCAAATCTTTAAATATAGAACCCATAAATCAGAGTTAATACCTCAATCCACATACCCAAATGTCTGCCTATCTCTCAGTCAGGCAAGTTCTGGGTCATGAGATACATCTGTAATTAGCATAATTTATGCTAATTAGCTAAATAAGCATAAATTTTCATTCTTTTGCCCATAACTTTCGATGTAGAAATGGTATTTTCATTCTGTTTACACCATAGTGGACCTTATGAAATGTTCCTTCAAATGGGATCATCGATTTTCTTATTTAGAATGAAAATAATGTTTCCATGGCAACAGAAATCAACAAAAATGCCTATTTTGGCCCAGAAACATTCTTTTTAATGCCAAATATGGACCCTTTTCTCCAAAAATAGAATGTTTTATAAAAAATCATTGGATTTTCCATAAAAAAGTAACCTATAGCAGTTTTAGGCATATTTTTCCTATTCTAGCCCATAGTAGTGCCACCTGGTGGCTAAAACAGGTACTAAATCCTGCAGGAACCCTCATTTCTGCTTGCTGGCTCACAGATGTTCTTACATTTCCTGGCATAAAATAGAACCCAAGATCTCTTGATATAGAGTCAAATGTGTTACCACTTGGACTATATGTTGATACTTCATTCATTACAAAGATATGCTTATAATCTAAGTGCTCAGGAAGTTATGAAAAAATCTGTCAACTTTTGGATATGAATATGGGGAATAATGTGACAAATTACTGCATAATCCTATATAATATTAAAGGTTCTGTATCTCAAAAATATGAATGGGTCCCTCACCGGCAGTAAGCTACAAGCCTATCCATTCCTCCAGCACTAGCTGACCCCTCCTTCTGCCCATAGTCCAAGGGAAATGAATCTGTTTACATGTGTTCAGTATGGACTATAGGTTGCAGTTATTATATGTACAAGTGACAAGTAATCAGGGATGGACTATAGTTTGGCATCATATAAATTTTGATGGCCATGCATCAAATGCATCAACTCACCAACCTGAACCACCACATCCCAACTCACCAACCATTACATCCCTTGGAGGACCACTAATGCATTAATGCATCATGCCCATCAGTCATCATGATGCTACATTCATGCATCATGACGACCATATGAGTTGATACACACACTGCAAAAGGGTCGGCATAATGCTTCAATTAAGTGTTGGAGAGCAAGCAGACTCTAATCCCACCTTACCAACCACTAAAATATAGAACCAGCCTGTACATAGCAGTGTGCGATGCCTACCCCGGTACTGCTGACTGTCCAGGATCACCTTGAGCTAAAACTCTAACCCACATTAACAATTACTAAAATAAACATGTATACATATAAACCGAGCCTGTAAAATAGCAGTGTGTGACACCAACCAATGACTATCCAGGATCGCCTTGTGTTAAATACCTAAAACCCAAAACCACCAATCACTCTGTATGTACCTGAAGTGACATGGGATGTGTAAAAATAGACACCAGTAAACAGAACAACGGCTATGTAGGTATAACCAGTCTGCAACATGTGTATTTGTAGCAGTAACTGCTCCAAATATAACAATACTATGTGACTGGGCTCCTAATATGGGAATGACTTGCTTGTTTTCCATTCTAAGACTCCAATTAACCAATGCCATGTCACTTTGAACTCCTAATATGCACTTCATACATTGGTGCATCATGATGTCCAATGGACATGATGCATTAATGCATCAGAGGCCCTTGAAGGGTTAAGAGGTGTGTGCGGCCCTACTGTGGAGGAGGGGGTATGAGAGCTGTCAAAGTCGTGACCATTAGGGTGTTACAGCTAGGCCTCTGTGATGTCACAGGGTGGTTAGCTGCAGGCAGACATTGGCAACACATGGTTAGGTGACTACACCATGAGTAGAAGCTCCTCAATATATTAGAATATATTAGATAGGATATTGTTAGATGACTATATGGAATGCAATCAGTAACTGTAACACATCCTATGAAGGGCCAAGTGGGGGGAGGGCAGGTCCTCTGTGTGTGTCTCAGTGCTATGGTCACATGACCAGTTCTGAAGGCCAGGTGTACGAGTCAAGCTGACCTGTTCACAGTTTGTTAGATGTGCTTGATACTATGAATAGCATTATTACATAGCTGTAATGGTTAAAGGCTATGGGCCACAAAAACCAAAAGAAAATCTAGGACTTTGCCAAGCATGTTCATTGTTTCTCCATACTATCAACCATTCAGTGATCATGGTCATTGAAAAGCAATTATTCTTTGCTGGGTTTTCACTGGTGGGTGTTAGAAATGTTCATTTCCTGCTTGGGATATCAGAAAAAATCATTGGCAAATATGTGCATACATGTCAAATAACAATTTTAGAGAACCTTCGAAAATTTTGAAAAAATCATATGGAGTAGAATGTGTTGTCCTCTTGAACCACTTAGTAGGATGTTGCCTCCAGGTCTTCATTTGTCCAACTTCATGCACCTATAAAGACAAATGGTATATCCATTACTTACTAGGTTATGCCAAACCAAACAGAAGGAGGTAAGTGTGGGTCACGTAGAGGGAGCTGGGTGTGGACATAGAGGGAGGTGAGAGTGGACACAGGGGGAGGTGGGTGTGGACACTGAGGGAGGTGGTTGTGGACATAATGGGGATGTGTAGGAAGTTAGAGGGAGGTGGGTGTGGATAGAGAGGGATTTGGATGTGGACATAGAGGGATTTGGGTAGACCCAAAGGGAGGGCGGGTGTGGACATAGAGGGAGGTGGGTGTGAACATAGAGGGAGATGGGTGTGAACATAGAGGGACATGAGAGTGGACACAGAGGGAGGTGGGTGTGGACACAGAGAGCTTTGGGTGTGGACATAGTGGGGATGGGTAGGAAGATAGAGGGAGGGCAGGTGTGGAGTGAGTGAGTGAGTAATGGTTGTTTAACGCCAAGCCGACAGCTAAGGTCATATTCATGGCGGAAAAAGTACATTAGACATCACGTCACAAAGGAATACATGTGCCTGTGCCCGTGCATATGGACACCAGACATATTTGGCCACTGGGTAGGATAGGTCACCTTGACAGTCTAAATTTAGCTGACTCTTTACTTAGTGCCCATAAACAACTTAGCATGCCCTACAATCATTGAGTGCCTATTTGCCAGGCCTCTAAATGCTACCTAACTCTTTAAGGTCTGCTGATGCAGTAGTGTAACGTGCCCATTGGCTAGCATGTTTTACCGATGAAGACTTGGGGAGTCTGCTTGCCAGCACTTTATTGGGGCATCATGCTGATCTTCCCAAAGTGTAAGCATGACGCTTGAATGTAGCCCTGGCTGCATTAATGCATCATGACAACCAAAATGCATTAATGCATTAGGGTTAGCCCTTAAAGGGTTCAACTCTGTTCAAGACATGTCTAGCAAACATGCACATTTAGTGAGATATCAATAAGGGTCATAATTATTAGAACGGGAGAGTGAGTGAGTAATAAATGTTTAACGCCATTTCGAAAACTGAGGTCATATTCATGGCAAGAACTACATTACACATCTTCACAGATGAATGTGTCAGTGCCCATGCATATGTGCACCACACACATATTAGAATGGGACACATAATATTATGATTCAATCAACTTTATGTATCAATTTTGTCAGTAGCTTAAGTCAATCAATTTTCCTTTTTTTGGGGGGGGGGCAAGGCTCTCCCTCTTTTTTTTCTGCCTCACTCTCTTTCTATTTTGCTCTCTTTCTCTCTCTTCCCTCCCTCTATTGCCTTCCTCTCTTTCTCCCGTTTCCCTCTCCCTTTCTCTCTCTCTCCTTTCCCTCTCCCTCTCTCTCTCTCTCTCTCTTTCTCTATTTATATCTATCTCTCTTGCTCTCTCTGTGCCTCTCTTGCCCTCTCATTTCTTTCCATCTCACTCCCTCTCTCTGTTCTTTGGACCAAACCAGGATTCCATGCTCACACAGAGGCCCCTGGTGGGCTCTGGCATCTTCACTTTATGCTGAAGAATCAGACTTATGTGTATAAATCTTACTAGAGGGCCCTGTTAAAAACTGGGGAATATCAGGGTAATTCACGGGATTGTAGGTACTATTCCCAGGATCTTCCCGAGAATATGTGCTCACAGATTGACCAGTCGTTCACGGGATTTTCCCGTGTCTTGTTTCGAGGGAGGTTACAATGCTTGTGTATGGTTCTTTAATGTACTCTGCAGTTTGTGATGATTGATGGATGAGTTTAGCCATTTAAATAATTTATCACATGCCATAACGGCCTGCTTAAGCACCAGGCCTATAAATAAGCACCGGCCCTGAATAGGTGCTGGTAGTCCATGTCTTGAATAGGTGCCGGTCTTGTATATGAATAAAGAATAAAATGGTACTCAAATCTATAAGCGCCATGGCACTGAAATAGGTCCCTATGGTAGGCCTATTGTATGTCTTGTAGTGGGGATCACCTGCCAGCATTGCAGTGGAAATACTATAATGGCAAATAACCTTTGACTTTGAGAGACTTAATGCTTTCCTTATAACAATAAGTATAAAACATCACATATCAAATCATTGAAGACAATGCAGCATTCTCCCACTTTAAGTCGCTAAAGAATAGATTAAGTCGTGATAACTCTTGAAAACTAAAGAAAATTAGAGGGTGAATGGAAAAGATGGAATCTAAATGAAGGAAATGGAATGGCTTGTTCTGTGTATTCCTCTTTAATGTGAATGTGATAGTGGTAGAAGGGCATTCTTAACTGAATAAGGGTCATCTTGACTATTGTAAATAGTTACTGAATAAGGGTCATGTTTGTAATCATGAAGATGACCCTTATTCAGTAACTAAAAACCCATGATCTAGTTCTATTTGAAACATTTTTTATCATCCTTATTGAGTTGCACATATAAGATAGAATGGAAGCTTGCCTCGCAGGGCTATCAAAATGGTATAGAATAGAAGCTTGCCCCGCAGGGCTATCAATATGGTATAGAATAGAAGCTTGCCCCGCAGGGCTACTAATATGGAATAGAAAAGAAGCTTGCCCTGCAGGGCTATTGAATTTTAATGACTAGCCCTGCGGGGCAAAATTCTATTCTATTCCATTAAAGTAGCCCTGCGGGGCAAGCTTCTTTTCTATTCCATATTAGTAGCCCTGCGGGGGCAATATGGTATAGAATAGAAGCTTGCCCTGCGGGGCAAAATTCTGTTCTATTTCATTAAAGTAGCCCTGCGGGGCAAGCTTCTTTTCTATTCCATATTACTAGCCCTGCGGGGCAAGCTTCTATGCTAATCTATTCTTCTGTTTAAGTTTCTTTCTTTCTTTCCTATATATTACTCCTGTTTTAGGTCGCTATTAAATAGGTCGCTATGTGTATTTGAACCTCTACACTTGCCATGGGTAGAACTTTTAAGTCGCTATATACACAAGGGGTCTACATAGGTCTAGCATTTTTCCAGTTGTGCAAAACACATTCCTTATTTTCCATAGCGACCTAAAACAGGATTAGGCCTTCATATCACATGCTGTTCTTGTGAAGATGAAATAAGGTCACATGAAACCCTTATAACCTAAGTAATCCAGTCATAGGACTGGCACATGCTGTCTACCTGAGAGCTTGTTATCTTATCCAACAGGTATAAATACCTGGGCCTGATACTCAACAGATACACTCCCTGGGACTTGACTACTGATACAAGTGGTATTTTATTCTCACATCTACATAGATCTCATCAGTGTTAGACTAGCAGGTACCATGGCATTAACTCCTCTCTTTGTGGCTACCTGCCTCCTCCTTGTACTACAGGGGGTTGTTTCAGCACCTAGTGGTTATGACTGTTGCCTACCAGGGCAGTTTGAGAACAAGTTGGCTTTAACCATTGGTCAGGTTCTACCTAATATTGGTCCCCAGGGTCTCCTCATAAGTGGTTCTATGCACGCTGACTTCACAAACAAAAGGTGGGTAAATTACTTTGATGTATTCTTTTGAATATTTCTCACTTAAAGTCAGTGACTCCCAAGTCATTTCTACTGACAACGTAGGATTCCTGGCGTCAAATATCACGCCTACTATAGGATTTTCTTCTGAAGAAAGTGGACAACGCTACAGAGTATCAGACAAAATGAAACATATTATTGACAGGCGTTTCTCCTTTATTGATATAACATACTCCAAATTGAAATATTATTCAATTTGGAGTCAAGACCTTTGATTGTACAGAGAGTGCATCAATACATTTTCTCTTTGTGGAATAAACTAATTAGAAAGTTTGCATCATATTCTTTATCCTAATCAAAATACCGTACCGTAAGCTATATTATTATATTTCCCCTGGCCCAGTAAGCCTAAATGCGTTTCTATAAATATGTCTTCATCAAAATGAAATGCATGCTGTCTTGCCAAATGATGAGGAAGTAAAAGTACATAAGAAAAGGAAAAGAAGTTTCTACCTCATTCTTACTCACATGAGTCTAGATCCAGACTCAGGCAATGTCGCCAAAATGAGTATTGTTTGAGACTCAGCCTGATCCTTGGATGATACTCATGCAGGCAAAGCAAGAGTATCACACCAGGATCAGCCTCAGGATCTGCCTGAGTATCATCCAAGGATCAGGCTGAGTCTCAAACAATACTCATTTTGCGACATTGCCTGAGTCTGGATCTATACTCATGTGAGTAAGAGTATTTTCTCAGTGTAGATAACATGTAAAAAAAAAAAAATCATCTCTAAAACAAAACCTAACAATTCTGTGTGCCTATTACAGGATTGCTGTGAATGAACAAGTGACCAGTGGCTCATACAATGCCAACCTTACTGTCATTGAAGACCTGAAGGCTAAGGTGATGTACGTCATCACCAAGAGTACCAAGACATGCACCAAAATACCATTACCACCCTCACCAGTGTTCACATCGCCACCTTGCACCCACAACAACTTCAATTACACAGGCACACAGAAACTTGGCATGGCGGATGAGTCGCTCAATGTCAACATCTTCAAGGTCAAAACCAATGATTTGCTGATGAACCTCTACCTCACCAAAGCAAAGTGCCTGCCTGTGTTTGAATCGTTCATCGCTTCATTTTCTGGAAACAAGATGGTTCAGGGACAGGTTTATTCTGATATTACGCTTGGTATCAAGGACCCAAGTGTGTTTAATCTCCCTGACTACTGCCAGAAGAGTGAATCGTCCAGCAAAGATGTGCTCGTCCATGATGCCATATCCCGTCATCGTGCAAGGCGCGGTATTTGGGCTTAGATACGCGTGTAAGGTTTTTAATATTATGTTGGGCGTGGACATCAAATGAAAAATAGAGAAAGTGGTCATTAAAATCTTTTTCTTTTATCTGAAATATTCTATAACAATGCAGATTATTATTATGTTTTAATCGCATCTTTGTGCTCAGGACTGCTTCAACAGAAACATTCTTTACAGCATGGACCTATGCTCTTCTTTGTGTTAATTGAGTTGGACTTGTAAAATTCCTATACACATACTAAAATCACTTTGTCAGATTATAGGTATCATCTAGCTGAAACTTTGATGAGACATTAACCTGACAAACTTCCAATCGAGTTACTGACTGTACATTAAACAGTTATGTAATACTTATACTTATGAAATAAAGCACTGGAATAAATATCAAATGTTCGGCTTTGTGTGAAATTGTCAACTTTGTATTGTTAATGAGATAATATAAGTACTCATCATACCAAATCACTCACTCACTTAACCACAATCGCCAGCATAACACATGAAACCCTATTAGTCTCTATGCCTAAGCCTGAGAGCTAAGAAAGACTTATTATTCAATCTGGGCATGTTACACTATTTGCTATTTATATATCTAAAAGACCTTTTCTGGCTTAAGGTCTATTTCCACTTTCTATTATTTCCATATCAAGATGTTGCGGGTTAATTATATCAAATCAGTATAAATCTGAAGAACAACATGTAAATGAACGTACTTATAAATAAAAAAGATGAAAAAAGAGATACAGTTGGACTGATCACCAGGGGATTCATGGCCAATTTTGATAAGCTGGCATTGGTTTTTGGAATTCTTATTCCTTAATTAAAGAGAAACTGATTAACCTTTGATACATTCATGCATTTCGCTCTTCTCCTGGTTCATGAATACAACCATGGCCAGCTGCTTGGCTGCATTAGTATTCCTATACATATCTTTGCTAATATATTATAGACGTAGCCCTGCAAACTGTTGTATGATCAGCCGAGCAACATCACAAAATCATAGCACTACTTTCCCTACACTATCAGCCCAGCGCAACAATTTTACAGTGGATTGCTTCTTATTCGGGACTACATGGTAGTTACTGTTAGTACACACCCATTGGCCCAATGTGGGTCTAGGAAGTCATTTCTCAGACACTAAGTTTTGGGCACCCTGAAATCGTACTGACCTGGCCAGGATCAGAAGGGAATTCTTCATTGTACATGGTCAATCACTATGATTACAGCAGATACAGAGGGAAAAGACATGCACCTTGTATTACCTATGAATAGGCAATCATAGGTAATACATGGTCACCAAGGGTCAATCATTACGATTGGACTGGATCATAGGGGTGGTTGAAATCAGAGGGAGAGGGGTAGGATCGTAGTGTTTGAGAAATGGCTAGCTGGTGTATGTACTACAGCAGTATGTATAGCCCATTTACAATTGGGGTGGAGAGTGTATGGGTAGATACACTCCTGGACCATTGGCATGATGCACCAAAGTAGTGCGAGTGACTTAGCAGCCACTAGCACTGTACGAGTGTATCGTGGCAAGAAATCAACCTGAAACTTGAGGCACCGTGTCATTCATAAACACGGTATTGCTCTAAACCAGTGGATAATGGAGCAGCAGGGGAGGCGGCTCCTTTCCCCAGGAGGTATTTCAGAATGGACAAACGTAGCAAACTTCACTACGATTTGAAGCCTGCTGAATCACAATGGGTGATCGTGGGAAGGCCTAATGCCCTATGGCTGGTCTGTTCGACACAGGATAGACATGGTACTCAATTAACGTAGGTCTGTAGATCTTGCACCAGAGTGAGTCACATTGAGAGATTTCTCTATGATTTGAAGCCTCCAAGGAGTGCTAGGTTAGTCCGTTCTGGAATACCCTCCAGGCCTACCAATAATTCAACACCAGGTTATTCTCCTGGGACCCTTAGTACTCTTGGGACTGGCCGCTTCAGGTAAACTCACATACTCCAGGCCAATGCTATAATGCTACTATTCCACTGAAGGCAAAATCTCACACTGTTTGCGAATATCTGAGCAATTTGGAAGGATGAAAAAGTCTCTAAAATTCACTTAAAGTTGCCGCAACAGTAGGCTACCCCGAGGCCTTGTACATAAATTAGAAAGTATTTCAAACAGGTGATCTAGCTACTGTATGCAACTTTTGGATGTGGGAGTTCCCTACATTCCTGCAGTGGAATTCAGGCGTTAGTCTTAGCTAGATCGTAAACTAGCTGAATCCCATGAGACAAAAGTCTCAATGGGATTAATTTAATGTTCCACACTCTGTTCTCCTGTGCTGTAATCCTTGTCCATTTCGCGAAAGTCATACTGTAAAGTAGCAGAGAAACCACAGGTGCACATGCTCACTGAGGTCACGCTAGCTGTGCCTGAGTTGCTCCCATGTATTGAGGTCACATGTTCAATCAGTGGCTCAAACAGGTAGGAGAATCAGGCAGGGAAGGACCAGGACTGATCACTATACCTTATTGGAACTTATTGGGTAACCTCACATTAGATTTGGTGAGCTCGTTGTGAATTGAGATTGTAGTAGGTTTGATGCAACCGAAGAACTGGAAGCTTTCTGAAGACACATAACATATCCTGCGCTCTTTAGATCACCAGGAGAAATATAGGATCTCTTTTCACATTGTGCAGAAGTGTATTCCTGGTGCAAGCAACCATAATTCAGGAGGCTTTGCAATTTGTTTAAATTTGGATCAACAGATCACTCACTGACTTGAGCAGAAATCGACTTTAAACATGCCGGGTTGCCACGGAAATATCATATCAGTTTGGACGCTACTGTTGGCGACTGCCTTTCTAATTTTATTCGTCCTTGACATAAAGGGTGTTTCTGGTAGTGCCCCCTATTTTCCCAAGGCATGTGTCTCCATCTCCCAGTCTCGTCTCCCCGCGCCCACCTACGAGAATACCGTTCTGTATGGTTATGTTTATCTCCGCCTGGAGGTGGCAGCACCATACTGGTGTGCACGACGCTGTCTACAGCAAAGGAAGTAAGCAATCTGTTGTTCTTACTATTTTCTCACAACCTTTACTATGAGCCAGCTGGATGTAATAAAATGGCCATACAACCGTAAACATTAGGCTATAGCTGAGATTCAAATAGAATACAGCATCATCTGCTAGCTATCTTCTAGTAGTAGAATCCTATTGCTAAGTTATTTTATTATACGTCATTTTTTTTTTAATTTGGAAGTGCATCTACGAGAATGCAGTATAAATGTGCATGATAACATACAGACTCTATATTGTATTTTCCAGGTGCTTTTCCTTCAACTACCATGTACCATCATCTACATGTCAGCTGAATTCTGCACGAGGTGGTCAGGACCCAGGGGCTCTGATTGTAGCACAGGATTTCATACATTACGAGAGGGATCAAATCCCAGAGGTGAATCTATATAATACATGCAACGCTTTGTTGCAACCAAGATGTTACTCAGCAATGCATGGCTTTCTGATTCCTCGCATGACTCTTTTCATACTGGTCAGAAAATTAAAGTGTCTTCTGGCTTGCTTAATTTATACTCAGTTTCAATTAATTAAGTGTTCTCATTTTGATAAGTTTGACGGTTCTCCATGTTAAACTCAAGGAAATATGTGCGAAAAATTTTACTTTAACCTTTTCTCCTTTTTTTCCCGTCTTTTCAGTATTTTCTGGGAGCATGTGAGGGGCATTCCTGTCACCCTGAGGCGGTGTGCCAACCTAAGGACAGCACCAACTACACGTGTGTATGTCAGGACCCAGCCTACAGTGTCAACAACTGCTCCAGCACATGTAAGCTTCATAACTCTTCTTCTTCTTCTTCTTCTTCTTCTTCTTCTTC